>PKMM01027636.1:31220-220872 GCA_002933915.1 Eutrema heterophyllum | reverse complement strand
TTTATTTTTTATTATTAAATTTCGGTTTAATATCGAATTAGTTGGTTAATGGTAAGCAGTAAACCGAATGAAACCGGGTTTATGTGTTCTGAGGTTTCGAACTTTTATTTGGTGGGGATATATGTTTTTAACTTTCGCATTGGGGGGAACTAGGTTTGTAACTTTCGAATTGGGGAGATCTAAGACGAGGGTAAAACTTCGTGTGGATATGTTACTAGGTAATAGTTTTCCGGGGAGAAATAGAACGTTTACCCTATAAATTTTGAAAAAATACTAGACGACTTTGCATATGTTCTACTCTGGGTTTGTTTCTTAGAATACGGAATAACTGTTAAAAAAAATAAAAATAAAACATTGGAACATAAGGTTTGAAAAATAAATTGAGTCACTTTCCGTTTTTTTTTTTTTGTTTTGAGAAAGTCTGAAGATCAGCAGACGATTGGTCAAAGAATTCAATAAATTACTTCAGAAGATTTGGTTCTAAATCATACCATTTTAAACGTAAAAAAATACCTTACCCATTATATTTTTCAAAGTTCTTAACTTTATTACTTTTAAAATAGAGATTTGTTGTATCTACCATTTATAGATTTAAAAAATACAATAGAGGCAGTTTTGGCAGTGAATATATCCATGGTTATTGTTGAACTAATATATACAATTTTAATTTAATTCTTGAAAAACGATCTTAATTATTAATTAGTTTAAGATATTGGTAACAAGAGACGTCGTATAATATTTTAAAATATGATTGAGTTGACTATTAAATCGTTAATATTGATTTCGTAATGTTGTCATCTTGATTTATAATGTCTATGGTTGTTGACAAAAAAAATGTTAATAGTTACGGAAAATGAAGTACTTCTTAAATCACTTTGGTAAAAAAAAAAGTATTTCTTAAATCATTATACAATTTTTTTTTTATTAAATACAACAGATTTGTAATGTGAACCTTCACCCTTTTTATGTATAATATTCTACTGATAAACTAGATTAATGCAGCTATACGGATCAACCGATCAAGGCAAGGGAGTGCATGTAGCTTTGGTTCTCGCTCCACTGATCTCCTTTTGTCTTTTCAATCGTTTAGGTTTCAATGGGGCTGCCTATCATCATCGACCATCTCTTCTACTGGGCCTCCACCATGGACTCTTTATCACTTGGTTCTCTATGGTTCTTTTAGCTTATGGGCTGAGGCCTGAGTGTAACTTTTTAAACTCTAGCCTCAAAAAATGGGTGTCGTGACATGGTCATGGACTCATGTTGGTGTAACTATGTTTACATCTTTTTTTTTTGACAAAGGTTTTTCAAACTATGTTTTACATCTTGGATATATTATTTGTTCAATTCATTATCTATAGCCAATAGTATTTTACTATGTGTTGGTAATACGATATTCTCTTATTAACTATCTCTATCCATTCTTGGAATGTAATGAACAAGGTTCATAAACGGGGATATGTACAATCCAATACTTAAATTAAAATCATCTAAAACCAAAATAACATTAGAGAAATGATCAAACGTGAAGAAAATCATTTCTCCGGTCGTGGCAAGCGTTGGCCACTTGCTGAATCAGGTCATCAATATGGAAACCATTTTTTCTTCTTTTGAATATTCAGCGTTCTACTACTCTATAAGCCACATTCTCTTTTGGTTCGGTTTACCTCGATTTATTTTGGTTTGACTATGTAATTATCTGATTACAGAAGAGGAAAAGGGGTAAAAATTTGTCAAAACTAGAGTTCATAGTGATGAGTGGAAGAGCATATCATATATTCTCTATAGTCTCGTTATGATACAAACAAAAAAAATGGCTCTAGTGTTTTGGAGGGGGCTTGAAGAAGATTACTACAACTCTACAAAAGTGGAAGTAATATGAACACAAATCTGAAGAAAGACCATAGCTTTACTGTTTTAAATCTTTGGTTGGAGGAAGAGCTACTTTTGGAGATGGTTTTGTTTGTTTTGTGTAGCTCAGAGGAATTATTATGAGTCCCTATTCCGGCTGCCATTGCCGGAGCTACCGCCTCTGTTTTGTTTGCTCCGCCAAGTGTTGTCTTTGTCTCTTCAATATCATAGCCTGCGTTAAGAGTTATATCATAAGTAAGAACACAACGGGGTTCAAGTGATCTAACAAACGTAAGAGTAAACTTACAGTCAAACTTTTTCCAAGCTAAGATGAGTTTCTCTCTGTCGAATACTACACGATACCCGGTCATGTAATTTTCTGTTTCATTAAGAGTAAATAATGTGAGGTCATTATTTACATGATGTTCGATGATCGATATATATAAAAAAAAAGCCTTATCTTACGTCCGATTATGTTGAGTTCAGAGCTTTTGACAATGGCCAGGCAATATACAAGCTCACCCTGTGAAAATTCAGAGCTACTGAAAGTATTAAGATTCGGTTGAGGAAGACAAGGAACGATAGAGAAAGAAGTAAAGAGAAGAGAGACTATGAATGACCTCGGTAGAGATGACGATTATAGGATCATTGATGGTGAAGTGGCTGTTTTCTTTCATTGTGAGGCTTAAACTCGGTATCAAACTGGCATTCGCCTCAGAGCTGATCACACCATTTACAACAAAAATGTTTAGATTTGAGTGGCAGAGAAAAAGAAATGTCTGAGTGTGGGTAGATACAAACACATACCTCATGTCATAGCAATAGTCGAAGGGAATCCTTGGATCCCGTGAATGGCGCTTATCTTGGGCCTGAGAATGGAACTGAAGACGACAATATGAATCATAGAGTTATCAAGAATTGAGCATCACGAGGAACAAAAAAGATTTATATATATATAATGGTGTTTAGATGCTTACACTCTCTGAGACTGTAGTATACATCGGATCCACCAAATAAGTAAATGATGTGCCAGTGTCAAAGAGAGCTGTAAATTCATCTTCTATTAGAGTTGTCCCCACACGTACTCGAGTCACCGTGATGTTGTAGTTGGGGCTGCAATGAATTTCAAAACAGTTAATAGGCACATTCTTGGCATATCCGATTTTCAAAAACGAACGAAATTTAGCGCATAAGTGAATTACCACTTACTGTGAAGGATTCAGATTAAACGGTGTCTCTTCCTGATCAGGACTACCTTTATCCCCAAAACTGATCCTTCCAACTCCATCATGTCCAAAACACATGGAGAAAGAATCAGCAACCAGACCATCCCTCGCCAAAACACTTGGAACCGATATCTTTTCCATGCCAAGACCAAATAAACCATTTGGGGCCGCAATGTCAAGAAAAGAACCACTTTGCACCTGTCCACATCTGCACAGATTTCACATCTCAATAACTTAACTGCATTGAAGCAACGCGAAGCAACGTGAAGATGCCAACTGCTACTAACCCGAATGTGACATATGCCTCAACACGCTCTGGATTCTTATCTTCGGTTGTTAAGTGCATAACATCTTCCATAAGAATACCGGATGTCGAAGTCTGAGCAGAGACATAAGAAACCATATAAGGGCAAGTGCTGAATGTTCCAAGGCATTGATTACGCTGTGCGCATAGACTGTTGTTGCAGGTGACCTTCTTGTTTGTGGTTGAAACTTTAGGGTTGTAAATACTCAGTTCAAATTCCTAAACACAGCAAACAGAAACCCAGACTTAAGGATTCAATCATGGAAACTTACAACTCAACTGCTAAGATCAGTAAACTCAACAATTGTAATTGCTAAAAGTGTTAACATACAGAAGCGTAAGCAGCTCCTTCGGTTGGTGCGCATTTGCCGCAATCACAAGGGACCCAAAAGAGGTCGCTTCCTGTATCGAGTGCCACCATGAATCTCAATCCCGGAGTACCCAGTTTCACCGTCGTGTAATGCAAACTGAAATCAGAAAATTCAGACTCATTCTGAAATTGGAAATTGTTGGGTAACAACCTGAGCAAAATGCACTTACAATCCGAGAGAGCTGATACGAGAAGTTGAATTTCCGTCGGAGAAAGTGAGTGACGACTCCGATTCCGACTCCGAGAGGCGTCGTCCGCGGATAAGCCGATCACGGAGAGCAAGAGCGTTGTAGTATTCAAAGCTTCCCTTAGGGGGAAAACTACCAAATCTTCCGGTTAAATCGGACCACCGCTTGACTTCATCGGAGAATCGGTGGTGCATCTCGAAGGTGAAGATGCGACCATTGCAGTTCCCGAAGCTCAGTAACGTCAAAATCGGGATCAAGAACAGAGTACTCTTGAAGAAACAGGCCGACATTGTGAACAATTTTTCTCTCGAACTACACAGATTGTCCTACTTTCCCGGAGGTTTTTCTCGGGAAAACAAAGAGATTTTGAGAAATCATGACACCAAGAAATATTCAGAAAATCAAAATGCGTGATTTAGATCTTGGAATAGTGAAAAATTGGGGGAGCAGACAAACAAAATTAGGTATTTTGAGGAACGAGGAAAAAAAAATTGAGACTTTGAGAGGAAGAGAAAGAGAAGATCAATGTTCTTCTTCGTTAGGTGGAAAAAAAGAAAACTGCGATCCACTGGGTCCCACCTGCTAATTTTCTGGTTCTTCTGACTTCTTAATCCCATTTTTAAGAAAGAAAGACTGTAAGGATATTTACTAATAAATGGGAAGAGATAGTGATGAAGCAAAAGACTGTATAATGCTCTCAAAAGATGGATTATACACAAAGAGATATACAACAAACTTACAAAGAGAACCCTTAACTTCGAAAAATTAGATTCTAAGTCCCGATTTGGTTGGTCAAAGAACAAAACTAATAAGGCTTAAGGTCGTAGATTCATCTGTTGTTGTAAGTGTCCCAATCGAAGTTGGGTTGAGAATAAGCTTCGTAATCCACTGATCCATCGACGATGCTATCGACGGTCTGAATACTCCGGAGAAGAGCCGGGTGAAACCGGTCTGTATCCGAAGGCAAAAGCTTGTACATCACAAGCACCCCAAGTGTGAAAATCGCTTGAAGCTTTTTCGAATCTCCTTTGACAGAGAAGAAGAACAGCATCGAGACGAGGTACAGGTCGACGCAGAAACGCATGATGCACAAAACCGTGTCCATTAGCTTGCCTTCGTTGCCTGCGGGGAAGCCGCGGACTCTGTACACGTATAGGAAGTTGTATTTGTCAACAATGTATCTGTAACCAAAGTAAACCGCGCCTACAGGGACCACGAGTGGGGCAAATGAAGAGTATATCATTGTTAATGCAAAGATGGTAAGATTGAAGGCGTAGTATTGGGCAAAGTCGAATTTTTGTTTAGGGATTGGCGAGGTTCGGCTGATTGGGTATTCAGAGAGGTCTTGGCTCATAGGTTCGATGTCGCCGAATCTTGGAGATTCAAACATGTTTTCAGGGAGAAGTGGCGTCTCAAGGTTGCTGCTTGGGTCTTGATTTTCCAAAGGGTACTCTTCGTTTTGCTCGGGGACTAGCTGAAGCATGTCGTTCTTCCTGAATTTCTGGATTTTTTTCTTGATCCACGGGATTGGAGCGAGTAGATCGAAGGAGATTCCCAAGAACGTGCTTGTGATGAGGAAAGCTAGAGCAGAAACGCATGACCTTGATAAGAAGGAAGGGCTCATGTATTCTTCAATCCTCTTGCAATCCTCACCGTCTAAATAGCACCGGCTCATTTTCAAGAGTGCGCTTTCCAGTGAAGACTCGACAAGAGCCTTGAGCACGATGAGGTTCACAAGGAAGAAGCAAACCATCTTCAAGAGAGCTGCTCTTTGTTCCCCTGACACTGTTAGGTGCCGCTCAAACTTTGAAAGATACGAGAGAGCAGAAGGGATCACAATGTACATGCTAACAAATATGAAGACATTGGGCATGAATTGAAAAATCAGAGATCCAATCCAGCCAGAAGTTTGCACCCAAGTGAGCCAAGACTGAGCACTATCCAATGCTTCAGCATTGAAAATTCGCCCGGCACTGACCAAGGCACTAATCAAGGCCAATGGGGAGCTGAAAAACACAAGGATCAACAGTAGAATCGTATTCACAATCACTCTCCGTACGATCAGAGCGATTTTTGTCAATCCCAGATGATTCCAGTAAATATCAGTTGCTAAGGGTGCTCTCTCGACTTTCCACTGGTTTCTCTGAAGCCGCAGCTCTGTGACAGAGAAGAATTTTCCAGTACGCCTTGATCTCTCGTTTCTGAAATCCTGAACAGCCTTATTAGCTGTGTACACATCCTTAAACATCACAAAAGCAACCCCAGCGCCTTGTGCTCTTCCTTCTTTATAAGCTGCTAACTGAGACTCCAAATCAGCTCTCAATTCTTGCAGCTTCCTCAGTTTTTCATCATCTGTAAAACCAAATCTCTCTGTAATCTGAGACCACAATACCTTCGCCCTAATCCACAAAGCACCCACGCAAGACAGTAATCCTGCATCTCTAGCATTCTCAAACTCCTCCGGCAGAAGCCTAGAGTCCATCTTGGCAACTAACCAAGTAATCTCGTCTCGAACACGAACCAGCTCTGTAGCAAGATCATCCAGAGCACACAAATCCATGGGAACAATAATCTTGTAAACTTTCCCTGGGTACTTTTGCCTAAAGCACTCTTCAAACTCGACTCTGTCAGACCCTAAATTCTTAGGCAGACCCTGCACCATTATAGTGAAGACAGCAGTAGAATTTGCATTGGGGTCGCTGATATTCCCATTCCCATCTCTAAACCTGGTGAACTTCAGCCTAGCTTCAATGGCAGAGATTCCGAAATGCGAGATGACAACAACAACGACAACAAACAAAAAATGCAGCCAAAGCAGAGCTGAACCTTTCTTAATATGGGTAATCATCGTTTTGGAGAGCTCGTCACTGAGCAGAGCAGTCCCAGCATATAGATTCAAGGGAAGCATAACCGAAAGAGCCAAAACAGCAATGGAAAAAAGGAGCACGAAGCTACCACCTTCGATCAAGAGGAACTGAGCGGCATCGGCGCCACAGTGGCGAGCGATCTCGCGACAAGTGGCTTTCCAGACGGCGAGGAGCTTAGAGAAGAGAGCAGAAGGACCAGGCATACGACGGTGATCGCTGCGTAGCTTGAGGAATAGGAAGATGGAGACGCAGCATAAGAGCCCAATCACCGAGATATTAAGCAGGTACTGGATGTTACCGTACCAAGCATCGGGGATTTCGGGCAAGTCGCCGGAAGATGGAGGAGGAGAGAATGAATTATCCATGACAATGGATGAAATCGGCGGCATCGCGGCTGGCGAAAAACGGCGATGCATCGCGAATTTCTCCTACCAAAATTAAAGCAATCTTACTTTATGTTGACGATTTATCAAAAAGTTTTAATCACGAGAAATTTGGGGATTTAGGGTTTGATTTCTGGACAGAGATGATCGAGGCATATGGTAGAAAGTAAATATGATAAAAGGAGGACGGAGAAGGAATGCGATCGCGGTTTGGAATCTATCTCACAGATTCTCCCCTTAAACATATGAAATTTCCACAAATAATCACCAAATCACTATCCACAATGAATATGAATTAATTAACCCACAAAATGCAATCTCTTACAATTGTAATGGCAATTATTGGTTCATAGATTTTAACGAATTTGAAAATTTAAATCAAATTCAGTGTTATTAGTTTTATAATTTTAAAATTTATGTTTATTAATTCTATAATTTATAAATATTAATTCAAATCACGTGTTATTTAATTTTACGGATTTATTTATTAATTTTATATTACAATAAATTTTAAATAGATTTTAATGGATTTAGAAAGATTTTCATGTTAAAAATACAAAAACTCTTAAATCCAAAAAAAAACTTACAAATTTACAAATATTAATTAAAATCGCTATATTTGAAAATCAGTAGATTTTACAAGGATTTAAAATACATAAACCAATAACATCGTACTAGTTCTTATATCAAAACAGTTTTATGCTTAATCTCTCGGATTTGCGGCCTCTAATACGTGTAACCCACAATTATTATTTATTTTGCTCAATAATTTGTTTTTAGATATTTACTTTCATCTGGTCCCTCTATTTTTAATATATAGTACTAACTAGAAGATTTTAAAGATGAGAGAATGAGAAAGCTTCTCCATCGAGAAACCTCGCAAAATAAAAAGCGCGTCGGTGACTTGTACTCTCAATCTCTTCTTCCTCTCTTCCAATCTTTCACATCTCTTTTCTCTCAAATTCTCGACCCACAAGAAAAATCATCGCAAATTCATCAGCCATGTCGTACGATTACCTCTTCAAGTACATAATCATCGGAGACACAGGTTACCCACCACCGATCATACTTTTCTTTAGCGGGTTTCTATTTCCAATTCCTGATTTTGATTTTTCTGGGTTGGATCGATTTCGTGGCGATTTTCATGGGTTTTCGTTATCTTGTCCTTCAGGTGTGGGGAAATCGTGCCTCCTTCTGCAATTTACTGACAAGAGGTTCCAACCAGTCCACGATCTCACCATTGGTGTCGAGTTTGGTGCTCGGATGGTCACCGTCGATGGACGCCCCATCAAACTGCAAATTTGGGATACCGTACGGTTCTGTCTCTGTCTCTGTCTCGCCTTTCTCTTGTATTGGTCTAATTAGGTCCTAAGAACTTAATCACCTTTTATTGATTTAGGATTGTTTTACTCCAAGGAAGATCAATTGTCATAATTAATACATTTGATCCGTATTTAGAGAAACAGTGCCGTATTAGATTTGCTGATACTAAATTTTTTTTTTTTAAAAAAAAAATCATGCCCAAAGACTCAAAGCGGGGTAATTTTTGGGAAGTTAATCATTACACCGGTTCTTGATTAAGTATTATAGGCTTATCTATATGATTAATTGAAATTGAGAAGCTGACTAGCGCATTGGTGATTTTTTCAGTCCTTGTTGTGGTTTCTTCTGGTCGATAGGTCGTGATTCTTTGATTCCTTTTCTAGGTCGCTTCTGGTGCAGTTGGGTTTGAGTTGTTTATGTTTGGTTTTTGTGGCTTCTAGAGTTCAAGGTTGGTATGATGTTTTTTATGATTTAACCAAGCGTCTGATGTTGTAGGCTGGACAAGAGTCTTTTAGATCCATCACCAGATCGTACTACAGAGGAGCAGCCGGAGCTTTACTGGTTTACGACATCACCAGGTTAGTATTCTTTCATGAAATTATACTTTAGCTCCAAGCCTGAATATCCGGCATGGTTTTGGAAATTATCTCTTCTATATTTGTGGCCTTGTGGGTAAACTGTTAAGCTTAGAGGTAAACTGTTAAGCTTAGACTCTCGGAGAGGTTTTGGAATTTGGTATTTCTTTAGTGTATATATATATACATGTTTTGGGAATTACTTGCGATCTGAATAAAGTTCTTGGTTATGATATTGCCATTGCTCTTTTGGGAGGATGTTAAGTTAACCATCCATTTGGAATCTTACTCAACAAAAATGGTGATATCGTTTTCGAATTTTGAGAGGTATATACGACAAAAAAAAAAAAAAAAAGGATTGCAAGAGTTTTATGATCTTTCTGCTCTGAAAACTTAGAAGTATTGTTCTTTTGCCTCTAGGAGAGAGACATTTAACCATCTTGCGAGCTGGTTGGAGGATGCTCGGCAACATGCAAATCCTAACATGAGTATTATGCTGATCGGGAACAAATGTGATCTTGCTCACAAGAGAGCTGTTAGCAAAGAGGAAGGAGAACAGTTTGCCAAAGAACATGGACTGTTGTTCTTAGAAGCATCTGCAAGAACGGCTCAAAATGTTGAGGAGGTGATGATTCTTCCTTACAATTTTTTTTCCCCCACTCTGATATTTGGTTGGAAAATTCTGGAGAAATTGTCTCCCGGTTGCTGGATTTAACACATCGCATATATATGAACAGGCCTTCATAAAGACTGCAGCAAAGATCCTCCAAAACATTCAGGACGGTGTTTTTGATGTATCCAACGAGGTAATTTCCCTACTGAATCTGGAAATATCTTCTGGCGTTGTGATTCCCAGGACTTTCTCTTGTGGGTGTGGTTCTAGTGGTTATATTACTACACATCAATGGAATCTAATCCCCTGATTGTGTACAATGTGATTAAATTCCCTTAATCTCTCTGGATTTTGCAGTCATCAGGCATTAAGGTGGGCTACGGGCGTCCTCAAGGTGCAGCTGGAGGAAGAGATGGTGCGATCTCACAGGGAGGTGGCTGTTGTGGTTAAAGAGTCCACAAGATGTGTCAACCAGTCCCACACATTTTCTGATGTAATCTGGTGATTCAGAAACTACTCTTGCTTTTATTAATCTCTACAATTGATACACCAGAATGTATAGTTTCTCTTTCTTCTCTATTCTTCAGTTTGTCTTTACCAAAAAACTAAACCGGTGCATTTGAGAGTGAACAGCCTGATCTTTATAAACCAAGCAGGCGTTGGCTTCTTTAAATCAATTTGTTGCTTTGCATGTAAAGTCAAAGCTCTCCGGGTTCTAAAGCAATTTGAAAACAGAGTAATATCCAATCTTATAGTCGAAGTTTCTCCTTATTCATCTAAACGACTGATTAAAACAGCATACCCGGATGGTTTACAGAGATTCTAATAAGCAAATAGAAGCAGAAAACGAAGAAGCCACGATTATCATCTTCTTCCTCTTTGTCCCTGTGCTTTTAATTAGCGCCTATAGGCATTGTCCCTTGTCCCTTGCTGAAGCCGCAGGGTATTGTATGTACGCGTCACTAACATCAGTCTCGGATCATCCTCTGGTATTTGTTTTTCACGTTCCTGTGATTCACACACCAAAACCAAAAAAAAAAAAACCATTCACTAACTAATACCACGAAAGATTTGAGTTTATGCTCATTTTTGAAGATTGAGGAAAGGGATTTTTTTTATAAAAAAAAATTTTACTTTCAATCCCTTGTAGTAAGCTTCAACAGCAGCTACTGTGGGTGAAATATTCCGAGCTTGCATTAGATCCCATATCATATTGGCAACCGTGTACCCGCCGGTCTGCCAAAAGAACAGAGTTTTTAACTTTCACTAAGCCAACTCCTTGCAGTAAAAGATATTTTCAGTTTTGTTTTGGGAACTTCAAGATTTTTTACCTTTTCACCAGCGGCTTTGAGTAGCAGATTGCTTCCAGTTCTTGGATCTAAGAAGAAATTGCGATCGTTCATCTTCACCTGCATTCACGAATAAATTTTCATCAGATTTACAGGCAAAGGCTCTATCATTGGCCAGCGTCTATAAAAACTTGGTTAGTTTATTTCATGGATTCGTCTTTCAGCATGGCTCGAGCCTATAAGCATTACCAGAGTGTCTTCAGCAATCTGCATTCCGTCATTGGTGTATTCTGTCATGGCTCCCTCTATAAGCGTCTGTAGCAGCAACAACAAATAAAAAGTATACAGGTCACCCAAAGATATGCTGAACCAAGTAAGCGACACAAGACAGAGAAGCGTAATAGTCTTGGATTCCTTGTGAATATAGATCCATCACTACATTCATTAGCTGGGTTTAAGGATTGGGGAATCGACAAAATTTGTTTTATAGAAGTTGTCATTCCCGCACTATGTATAGAAAAGAACAAGTTTGCTCTTCAAACAAATGTTGAAACACCAATGATGAGGTCAGATGATATTTACCGTGTAGAGTTCCATGGCAGTTGTTTTGTCTGAGCTCATGTAACCTTCAAACCATTTGAGACCACTTTTAAAGTCTTTCGAGTGTAGATAGCACCTGTGTAGACATAAAATTGTATGCAAATATGATAATCATGTTTTGATTCTCAACGAGAGTTTATATTGTAATATACTAGTAACAAAAGTTATGTTGGTAACTAAAGACTGTCTTTTAACCTATGACAATGCCAAATGTTTTAAACATCTAAATGAAAATTTTATAATCGCATAGGTATAGGCCAATTCATTTTGTGGGCAAAGATACTGGCACAGAACAGTAACATCGAATATTGTCAATCTAGGAATCACAGTGGATGCTCTATTGTACCTCATAATTTGTAGCACGCAGTAAGTGTCAGTGTCTTTTCCGTCTTTCTTAAGCATCTCAAGAAGAGCTTCCGTTGCCTGCCATGGAGAATTGCTGGTCAGATGCAAAAATCAATTCCAAAACTGGCTTTTGTTACTCCCCGATCAGAACATTCCCTCAAAATTCAGGAAATTTTGGAATATACACAAATCATCTTACTTTTACATCCTTTAAATCAGCGAGAGCACTGAATGCTACGTGATGCACGGTCAAATTCCTCTGCAGAAACCTGCCCCTGTGGGCATATTCAGCGGTTGGAATATTGTACAGCTCTTCTTCACTGATGCTAAACATCATATCTTCTGCACTCTTCCTTGATGAATCAATTGATGACCAGCCTTTTGACTGCTCCACGAACTCGAGAATCTTTTGAGAAAAAAACGAGGATATGAGAAAACCTACTTTAAGAAAAAAATGAAAGGAGATACCAACAGGAAACCTTCAGAGGTTACCTTGGTAGAAAGATTATCTGGTCTAGGCTGCTTGTTTAAGTGAGCAGTTATGAGTCCTGCATAGCAGAACTGGTTCAAACCAACACCAGCAGCAGTCATATCTCGAACTATCGCATACCTAACCATTATTTGAAGTCAGATATGAAAGATAGATTAGATCACTTCTTAGATTGCGCATAACGGAGAAAAGAAGCATAAAAACTTATTCAAAGGAACTCAATTCGATTTGTGACCTACACAAGATCTAATTGGCCAGACACAGCGCAGGCATTGAGCAGGCAGACAAAGGTCTGTCCATTTGGTTTTACTTCATATCTCTTCATCTCGTCGTAGACCTTACAATAAGAGACATACCAAAAGGTTCGTATATGAATGAAGATTAAGGACTGTAGAAGAAAAAAGGTCTCCTACTAAAGCAAAGGGAAGATAACATTACTCGGATCGCCTCCTTTCCATTCTTGCATTTACCACAGGTGGAAATCAAAAAGTTGTACAAGTTCACCTACAAGAATAAACGCACGATCAACAACACAAGCCACGGATGAAGCAACCCATACTATAAAGCCTAAATTATTGGACAAGGGATCGCTCAATCTGCTGCCAAAATCTCAAAAACTGAGACCATCGGACCATAAATCAAACAAGAAGACTTTATATCATGTAAGAGGAAAACAGAAACAAAAAAAGAAAGAAAGATCACAGGACGTACATCTGGAGCAAGTCCCATGGCCTTCATTTCTTCACGGAAAAAGAACGCATCATTTAACCGAGCACCCTTCATCACTCCCACAACAAATGAATGGAAAATATCAGTTGTAGGCTGCACACCATCTAGCTTCATATCATCATAAACATCCCTCAACAGATAGTGCCTACCGAACAGAAAATATTGTCATATATATACATACACAAAGGATTAGTGAAGTAACCAAGCAAACACAACATCAACAAACCAAGTATCCATTACAATGGCAACAAAATTCTCATTCCCATCACATTCATATTGGATATTTCTGTATTATGAACACAAGGAAGGAGCCATACATATAAAATGTAAGGGAAGCTAGTAAATAAAAACCTGCGCTGAGCTGTGACGGAGTTGACAACTGTGTTGTATTCCAACAGGTCGTTGGCGTAATTTCTCTTTGCGAGTTCCTCCGGAGATGAAGCAAAGCAACGCCGACTAACCAGAGCTCGAACCAAAGATCGATTCCTCCCTAATTCCGTCGATCAAAAATCAAACGTAAGCATTGCGTAACTAAGAAATGACGAATGCGCAATCTATCGAAAGATCGATAGTTGACAGATGAAATGGGATCTATCTGGTTAGCCACAAGGAGATGCATACAACTATGAAAATCGGTAACGTCTAGAGGAGCGTACCAGAAATGGATCGAATGAGAAACTTCATAGCTCACGATAAATCCTTACTTCCGCTAGCAACGAATCGAAGAGAAACCAAATTCAAGCTTTTCCGGCGAAGCTCCGTGAGTCTCAGACCAGGAGAAAGAGGATAGCTGTTCAATCGAGTACAGCCGTCGGAAAAGGGATATAGCTGCCCAGGCCTCATGGTTTAGGGATTAAACATAAACCGGGTATTAACCGGTTTGATTTAACGGCTCGCGCTTTCTAGATTCAATGCGGACTTTATACGGGGCCCTTAATGAGTTTTTGGACTTAATTTGCGGACCTCCCAACTACTATAAAATCTGTCGGAAGATCACGTGAAGACAACTAATATAGGTTCTTGCGATAAGTGGAAATTATTGAGCAAGAAAAACCTTTATTAAATCAAAGCTCGTGAAATTTAAAATAACTTTGTTGATAACGAATTTCAAACATTTATTTCGGGAAAATCGCATTTTAAACCCTCAGAGTTGGAAAAAGTAGCACTTTAAACCTTGAGACTTTTGCACTAACACTTTAAACCATCAAAGTAAGGAAAGTAACACATCAAACCTTCAATGTGGCTACTTTGTTCGCGCCGCCATAAACCGTAACGGAATAGTGAACTCCGTTAACGGAAATGTTAACTCCGTTTACGGAAACGTTACCTCCGTCGGATTCATTTAAAACGTGTTTTTTTTTATTATTTCTGAAATTAAAAAATAATAATAACAAACCGTAAGTTCAATAAAACAAAAGAAAGAGCTTGCGCCAACAAAAACAAAACAAAAGAAATCCCCAAATCGATTTAGGGTTCTTGAGAGAAAACCCAGAAAATCGAAGGAAGAAGAGAGCAATTCGAGGAACCCGAAGGGAGTCGATTTCTGGGTTTGTAACCGAAGGGAGTCGAAAGATCTTGGTTACGATTCGAGGTCGAGGAGGCGCTGTACAATGACTCGAGGGCAGAGACGGTTCGATAAGAGAGAAATGGTAAGTATTTCACTTCGAAATTATCTGAATAATGTGATAAGCTTGTTGTTATGAAGAAGAAGAAACGACAAAGTTTAAATTATTTGCATAAAGTAAGATACTCTCTTTCACTCAAAATCTTCCACCTACTTAGCCACTTTTACGAGCTATCTTCTCTTCATACTTCCTCGTCTTTCTGCCTGATCGTTTCTTCTTCTTCATAACAAGCTTATCATAATGTTGTGTAGATTATCATACTTGAGATTGCATAAACAGTTCGGTGTGATTTTTTGCAGTTGGCTAACAATGGTAGTTCATCTACGAGTTCATACATGGATGGTGTTGTGTGTGAGTGTAATCGGCCAGCAAAAATTGTAAAAGCTTGGACTGATGCAAACCTTGGACGTAGGTTCTACAGCTGTCCAGGACGTAAAATGGGTAACAATACGAATCTTGCAACTTTTTCCGTTGGTTTGATGAAGAGAAACCACACGGATGGCAACATCTAGCATTGTTGGATGCAAGAGATGTCATTCGAGAGCAAAGAGAAGAGATTAGGAATTTGAAGGAACAAATGGCATTCATGGATGAGCTGAGGCAAACCCGTGAGGAATGTGAAGCACTAAAGGGGGAAGTGTTGATCCTTAAAGAGACGAGTACGGTACAATACCTAATGTCTTTGGAGTAGAATCTCATGTCTTTTGAGTAGTATCTCAGGTCTTGTTGACATTTAGTCACTATGTTATTGTGTTGTAGTATATTAATTAAGTCACATTGTTCTTGTTATTTGAATCGTATCTACTGCCTTTGTTGACATTGTTATTATCATTTAGAATTTCATGGTTATGAGTAGCGATTGATGTTTATGGTTAAAACAAAGAAGCTAAACCAGAAACAATAAAGTATGATAAAGTTGTTACATAACGTCTTTGGTAAACCAGAAACAATAAAGTACGATAAGTAAAACCAAAGAAGCATAAAAAACAGTGTTTAAGACACCAACAAACACACAAACATACTACTGCTGAGCATCTTCTTGTGGCTGGTTTTCTGGAGGATGTGGGTTATTTTCAGACCTATCATAAATCCTGTCCCCAAAAACTTCAAAAGGCCGATCCGTGTAAGGACTCCAAAATGTTCCAATGCCGACTGGAATGTTACCAGTTTTCGTAATCTTCAGTGGCCGCCCTCTTGAAGCTTTCTTGGCATGTGGATTAACTTGATTTGATGAAAGTGAAGGTTCTGGAGCACTACAAGTGACTGGCGTTTGTGAGCTTCCTTCACCTGCTTGTTGGGAGGTTGTAGAAGAACTTGTGGCCTTTCTAGATTTTTTGGCTTGATGGGAGCTACTTCCAATGATTGTAGTCCTTCTAGATCTTTTGGCTTGCTGTGAGCTAAGTGGTGGCTTTGGATTACTCTGACACAGGAAAACCGAGTAGAAGACTAAGAAAAAAATAATGAAACATAAAGATATATGTTTTAAAAAAGACAAAACCAAAATGTACCTCAATCGAATGTTTACGAGGTCTGCCACGTCTGTTTTTAGGTCCCTCTACAACCACTGGTTCATTTTTGCAACTTGTCTTACTATGACCAGCTTGACGACAACGACTGCAATGCTGAATCCTTCCATGTCTTGTTGCTTTCCCTGGCTTTTCTAGATCTTCAAAAGGTTCCTTTATCCTCTCTCTGGTTTTGGGTCTACCTCTTGGCTTGCGAAACTCAGGTATAGCTATTGGAGGCTTATGTGTCTTCTTCCACAGCTTGTCACCGTTGACAGGTTTGATGTTTGCTTCATATGTCTTTTTCAATACACGAGTGTAGTAATAATCAGCAACATAACGCCCTGCATCATCTTGGTTATCATCTAGAACACACACAACATGCTTACATGGAATCCCTGTCATAAACATTCAAATAATTAGATATCTCCATAAGCATTTAATTCAATGGAAATAATAACTCTGTACCTGTAAGATCTCATTTTTGACAAGCACATTGGTGAGTGGACAAATTCACCGTATATCCACAGTCAAACTCATTCACCTCATACACACTCTTGCTGCTGCGTAATGTAGAACAATGTGCATTCTGAACTCTTGCTTTCTTCAACAAAATCATGGTTATTGGTGTAACAACAGTGTCACACTTATCTGCTTTTAGAGACCTTCTCGAAATTCTTCTCATAGCCTGTCTTCTTACATCCTCCAGCATGGTAAGCACATGCTTTGATCTTGCCATCTTGTTCGTCCTATTAAAAGCCTCTGATAAGTTGTTATGCACATCAGCACAATGTGAGTCAACACTGAAAAATGCCCGAGACCATCGATGTGGTTCTGTATCTAACAAAGCCTCATAAGCAGCAGGATCATATGACTCCAAAGACTTCATCTTCTCGTCATATTCACATTCAAGGTAGTTGTACGCTATTCCCCAAAACAAAGTCTTGTACTCTGATCTTGAAAAACCTTGCTTCTTCCAATTAGCATATATATGCCTATCACACATACGATGCTCTGCATGTGGAAGTTCAGCCTCTATTGCAAGCACTAAACCCTACCATATTCAAAAAACACTCATAAGCAATTGGAAGCAGATCCGACAGTGAGAGTATAAAACAGAGAATATTACCTTTTGCCTATCAGAAATGATAGTCAACTTGTCACCAGTCCCCAAGCCAAGGTCTACCTTAAGCTTCTTCACAAACCAACCCCAAGTGTCTTTGTTTTCTCCTCTAACTACTGCCCATGCAATAGGGTACATCCTATTATCAGCATCTCTACCAACAGCTGCAAGCAAATCTCCCTTCAACTCCCATTTGAGGAAGCATCCATCTAAACCAATTACCGGTCTACAACAACTCTTCCAAGTCTTACGAAATTCTTCAAAACATATGTAGAAGCAATCAAACATGTCTACGTCATTCACATTGACAGTTGAGAGCTCAGTGGTGATACCTGGATGCGTTCGTATGAGTTCAGCCTCATAGTCCCATAGTTTACCAAATTGAGTAGTTTGAGCTTCAAGGATAGCGTCCAAAGCAATACGTCTTCCTCTATAGCATTTTGACATGGGAACCACAATATTATACCTGCCTTTTATTGCATCTTTGATCTCTGTTGCAGGCAAGCTGGCGTTTCTTCTTATCTCTTCTCTAAATAACCCAGTAATGACACCTTGTTTCAACATTGAAACACGGCTTGATTTCCTATGATTGTGACGCATTTGACAAACTTTCACCATCCATTTGTTAATTGGCTTCTCATAGGAACAAAACACTCTGAACTTACACTTATCACCACAACATATAACGGCTATCCTGTTTGCTTCTGACTTAGCCATCTTCACATCATATTGTGTCTTCAATGAATAACGCAATAACTGATCCTTAAACTCTATGCCGCTGTTAAACTTTTGAAATAACCATATGTACAGCTCTTTTTCCAAATCGCCATGAAACTGGTCTTTCACTCTTGACTTTCTCCTTTTTGAGCGTTTCTGATTAAACCATTCCTCCTCAGATTCTACTGGTGTATCTGGGTAATTTGCATTCTCCTCTATAACACATTCTTCTTCACTTTCTTCTGCTTCTCTCGCAGCTGCGTCTTTTTCATCGCAATTTGTATATGCTTCTTTATCTGGTCTTGCAGTCAAACCTTCCTCAAATAGTGACCTAAAACGATCATCATTACCACCATCACCAGCATCTAAAACAACTTCTTCTCCGTCATCAACCTGATTTCCATTCTCATTTCCATTTAAATCCGGAGCTACCACATTCTCATCTAAGTCAGCCTCAAACCCAGCCTCACCCTCGGTATCATATCCTTCATCAGCCACATGCTCATCATCATGTCTTTCATCCTCGGATTGCTCAGCTTCTTCATCTTCTTTTGGCCTCTCCACATCATCATCACTATCTGAGTTGTACTCTCCATCCTCACCACATTGAAGATCTTCACGTTGACTACTTGAAAGAAGATGAATTACTGCAGCATCACTTGCATCTGAAACGTCATGTTCCACATAAATGTCAAGATCATGTGAACTTTGCCCTAACAAAACCAACGGAAACATTTCTTCGTGAGTATCATCAAAGACATAGTTTACTGTCTTCATCTCTTTCCCCGTCTCTTTGTACCATATGAACCTAATTGGTGCCTTCAGCATCGCTTCAAGCTTGCAGAAGTCAGCAAACAGCTTCCATGTTATCTCCGAGACTTGAGAATACACGACGCCTAAACCCAACTCTCCATTGTAGTTGTAATCGTTGCCTTTCTTGTTCATAGATCCACCATAGTGAACTGTGAGTTTTACCGTCGAATTGTCACTGTAAAGTAAAAAATGCGAAACCTCAAATGTCAAATACGAGAAATCTCACAAAATTCGGATGAATGATATCTCAAAAGAATATATCAAATACATAAGATGAAAGAAGAAATACATAACAAGAAATCGCATAAGAGAACTCGAAGGATGAAACACGAAACTCGAAACCCCAGAAATCGAACCCAAAACCCGAAACCTAGAAATTGTTATGGAATTCGATGAAACCCAGTAAAATCGCACAAGAGAACTCGCAGAAGAAAGAAGAAACACGAAACCCATAAATCGAACCCAAAACCCGAAACCTAAAAATTGTTATGGAATTCGATGAAACCCCCAGAAATCGCAGAAGAGAACTCGCAAACCCAGAAATCGAACCCCGAAATCCAAACCCACGAATCGAACATTGAGGAAGAAATTGAACAACATAAGGAGGAAGAAAGCATCCTTACCCCATTTCGACTACAATGCATTCGACTCCCTTCGGTTTCCTCGAATTGCTCTCTTCTTCCTTCGATTTTCTGGGTTTTCTCTCAAGAACCCTAAATCGATTTGGGGATTTCTTTTGTTTTGTTTTTGTTGGCGCAAGCTATTTCTTTTGTTTTATTGAACTTACAGTTTGTTATTATTATTTTTTAATTTCAGAAAAAAAAAAAAAAACACGTTTTAAATGAATCCGACGGAGTTAACGTTTCCTGTAAACGGAGTTAACATTTCCGTTAACGGAGTTCACTATTCCGTTACGGTTTATGGCGGCGCGAACAAAGTAGCCACATTGAAGGTTTAATGTGTTATTTTCCTTACTTTTATGGTTTAAAGTGTTAGTGCAAAAGTCTCAAGGTTTAAAGTGCTACATTTTCCAACTCTGAAGATTTAAAATGCGATTTTCCCCGTTTATTTCATCAAGTCTCGTGAAATTTCAGAAATAGTAACTTTAGTATAACGAATCTCAGAGACACTTTTCACTAAATGCTTCTACGATTTTCTAGTGACATAAGATATGCTAGTTTACTCCCCGTGATTAAAAAGCTGTGCTATATAAAGTTCTAGATACAAGTATACAACATTAACCTTATTTTGTTGTTACGAGTAGACAATATAGTTTTTTTGTAACCGGAGTAGACAATATAGTTACGACACACAAGTCTCTCGTAATATATGTTGACAACAAAAAAGTCTCTCGTAATAATTGCCGAAATTGACATTTTAATTGGTTTACGTGTTGGTGAGTAATAATAAAGTCTGGTTAAATGTTAGGGCTGATTAACAAACCAAATCAAGAAATATGATTTGGCACGATTTTATCTCCTGGAGGCCCACGAGCCACAGATTCACACATAGAATTCAATTTCTTTCCGTCACGTCATAACTAAAGAATATTGTGAAAATTCAACCACTTCAAAGTTTGGTGAGATCAACACACAATCTATTCAACGGATTTGGTTGAGTTTCTGGTTTTCATCAACAAAATTCAAAACTTTTTTTGTTTTCATTTCTTTGTACATATAGGGACTAACCATAAGATTACGACCATACAAGAAGAAAAAGAAGAAGAAGCTTAAGCTCAAGGAGAGACAGAGACTGTGCAAATGGTAAGAAGGGACATTACAGATCACGTCTACACATTGGACAAGATCCGTGCCTGAGTAGCCAATTGTCTATGCAAGGCAAATGAAACATGTGATGACAATGTGGCAAGCTTCTTACCGTTTCACCAAGCTGAAAATCCTGCAAAATTTCACAAAGCAAGAAATTAAAACCTTCTGTGTTCCGATCTGCGAATCTGCGGTTTTTACCAGAGCTGAAAGCAGCAAAAAAAAAAAAAAAAACCTGAAGACAAACAGAACAGGAGTCTTTGTTGCCAGAAGCATCTAAGTTGTTTTTGCCAGTGATTTTAATTTTTGGTATTTTATCAACCAAATCTCCTGTTAATCCTTTTGAGCCACCGGTATCAAAGATGCTCGAGAGCTCATCGAAAGTTGTATCTATAGCTCCCATCTGATCAGTGAGAAGAGAGATAGATGAATATGATCAAGAAAACGGAGAGAGATCTCATTGCGGAAATGGAACAAATACTGCGTATCCATGTACCTGACTTTGAACCGCGCTTAGCATTGCCGGACCTATGCGTTCCCGCACAAGTCTGCCGCTTATAAGACTAACAATGACATCAATCTACACCAAAATTAACCAGAAACAAGAATCAATTTTGAAGCTTGAGTGGAATCGAAACCCGGATTTTGGATTACCCTACTTGAAAACAGAGCAAAAGAGTAGATCAAAAAGTTAAATGACCTCAACTTACCAAGTAGAGGAGGCATCCGAAACGTGACTCATTAGATTTCCAGAGAACAAGAGATGATTCGAAGACTTCGATCGAGAAAACAGCTCCTGAAATGGCTCCAACCGCCGCTCCTCGGATGAAACCACTCTCTGTTTCTTGGCCTATCAAAGCTCCTGTAAGTGCCCCAAGCAATGTGCCTACTGAAGAAGAGAAAGGAAACAACTTTCTTAGCTTTACATAAACCCCAAAGTTGCAGATTTTATGCCATCACCCGAATCACAGATAAACAAAGACTTTAAATGATCAAACCAATCCAAGAGAAAGATATTTCAACTAGATAATCTCCATCAAATTTTGGATTTGCAAGACACAGAGACTAGACTGGGATACAAACACGAATAAGAGCAAGTTTCAAATGCCGGTGGAGACATTTCAAAACAGAATCAAGAAACTCATTTGGAAACGAGAGGCCGACCTAGAGCGAAGAAGAAGGTCAAGATCGCCGAGAGAATTGTGCCCAGAACAGCGGAGACGAGGAAACGACATGCGTCTTTAATCCGTTCGACGAAATTACCGAGAGAGGGACACGGCGAGGGAGGGCAAAACCCAGATTGGAATCTATAAGATGCCATTTTTTTCCAGAACCCCAGAGATTAAGCAAGCGTATTGATTATAAGAGAAAGAGACCCGAAACAATATCCGGAAGAAGAAGAAAAAACAGAGCAGTGGAGCTTATACAAGAGAGGGAGAGAGTTGAGAAAGAAGATAGAAGAAAGAGAGAGAGAGAGGAATGGGTTTTTGCTTAGCCCTTAAGAGAGAAGATCCGATGTCTGGCCTACTTGCAATTAACGCTTGGGTCGTCTTTTGCTTGAAATTTAACCTTAGGTAGGTGAAGTAAAAATCTAGGGTTTGCCGGTCATGATCGATCGATGTTGAAAACACAGGCTAAAAAAATCACGAGAAAAGAGAGAGAGGTGAAAGAGATAAGCGCGCAAGCTCAGCGTAAGAAAAATAAGATAATTTAATTGATTAAATACTGAAACAACTTGTTTTTTTTTTGGAACATTACTGAAACAACTTGTTGTAAGAAAACATGTTATTGAATCATTAGATATGATAAAACACCCTTATGTTTTTTTTTTTAATCAAATGTTTTATCATATCTTATGTGATTCAATAACATGTTTTGGGAATAATAGAATGTTAGTTTAGGTATTTCACATGTTAAAAATTATAGAAAGTGTGTACAAAGTCATAAAGTGTCATTTTTGTAAATTGAATACGGGAAAGTGTTCTAGAGTGTTAAAAATTATAGAAAGTGTGTACAAAGTCATAAAGTGTCATTTTTGTAAATTGAATATGGGAAAGTGTCATAGACTATAATAAACTCACTCTAATTATTAGTATCATATATATTATTCTGAGAATCATTTATTCACAGATTAAGACAACAATTACTCGTTAGTTTAGTTATAGTTCCTTTCCATTTTTAAAAAAGATAGGAGTATTGTTTTTTTTTTTGGGTCAATTTGGGTCTGATTGGTTAAGGCTGTAGCTCTATGTTTTTTGCTGTAGAATTTAGACTTTAGAATTTTTTGATGTAGCTTTTAAATTTTGGCTTTGGTTTTCAAAAATAAAAGCTTGATTGGTAAATATTAGTTATGTGCTGCAGATCTATGTATTTATTGTATAAAATATATTATTTTAAATAAATAAAAATGTAATGACAATATATAATATATAATGTTTTTTAGATAATCTAAATATAAAATTCAAAGGCTGTGAGTAAAAAAAGGAAAGCTAGAACTTGATTGAATTAATTCAAAGGCTGTAGAATTTTTTTGGGCTGTGTCCAGCTCCTACAGCACTTAGCAATCAACCCCAAAGTAGTTAGCATTAATTCTACATTTCCTTCAGAGAGTTGTATATCTATTCTTGTATTACAATGCTTATAAGAATGCGACATATTATTTTTAAAAAGTAAGATTATTCCGGTTTGTCTGAATAATACCAAAATATGGTAGGGTCCTCTCCGATAATACAAGCAATGAAGAAACCATTAGATACGAAACAGAAATGATTTTCTACATATCTGGACTGTTTGAGGAAACTTAAAAATCTTATTTGATTCTGCCTTTCCTTTAATAGGAAGTTCCCTTGTATGAGCAATAGTTTATTGTTATACCTAACAAAATGGGTCCGGTAAGACTTGTTATTGTACGTGCGAGAAGCTAGCTTAGTATATGAGCGTAGATTCTATACATTGTATAGCCTATATACGTATTACAATACGTAACAGCATGTTAAAGGAATCCAAAACTCTGTTTTAGATCTATTTGGGTACGTAGATTTACCATGGTTCTAATCCAATTGTACATTAGTTTTAATATAAATTTTGTAGGTTTTCCATACGAATCACCACATTTATTTTGATGTTTTGTTTTCATTTGCACGATACTGAAAATTATTTGGTATTCAAATCATTTTTTTCACATATACCATATTTTTTAAAATCCTAAATAATAAATGAATAACAGATCTGAAACAACGAATATCGATACATACATACATACAATGTGGCATCATTTTGATTACAAAACATACCAATAAAATTATATTTATTCGTGGACCTACTCAAAATGGTTATAAAAAATTGGTATTAATGTTTCCGACAATACCAAAAAAATATATATTTAACAATAATTGAGATACACCGTAAAAAAGTTATTTATTTTTATATTATTCGGGTTCGAATTTAGTGGTGACAAAACGATAACACTAGCAATAACAAACCATTAATTTTCATGTTATGGTCGTAAGAAAAAGTTGGTTTTAGTTAGTGTTTTTCTACCCTATTTGAAGATTATACATAACAACATTTATCGCTATTGTTTCAAAATTGGACTTTAAAACATTTGAAACAAACTTTACTTAAAGATTACCAATCACTGTTTACAAATATTGTATATCCACAATTAGATCATTGAGATGGGACAAAACTTAATATGTAACCTGTATATTTTCCATGCATAAGAGTAAAACATAACATTAAATACACCTAAGTTATTGAATTTATATGTCAGGAGATGGGATCATAAAATTGTATTTATTTTTGACTGAAGTTATCAGATAAAAGTTGCCGCTTGCTACTAAACAAACGATTCCCTTTTTTTTTTCCAACATTGTCCTATAAATAATATCTACTCCATCATTTCCTATAGTATTATTTGACTGCCATTTTTAATAGCTACATCATGGGCCAATGGTCCAGAAGCTGGTCCCATGAGTATCGCAGTGATTAAATTCAAATCTAAGCATATGCGTGATACATGGTTGCGTGCCATGTAAATATCTTCAATTGTTAGTTTTAATACTGAGAGTGGCTTATATGTATGTCATGAACTTTTTTTTTTGGGACCAAATATGTATGTCATGAACTTGGCAGATTTGTTTTACTAATATCTTTTATCGTATCACTAATACTTCAAATAAACTATTCTCTCCTGTATACATTTTACAGAGGTTTAATTTCTATGAATCTGACAACGCAAAACAACAATATAATATAGGACCACTACTGTATTTGAGATTGAGAGGGTGTGAAAATGCTCGAGTACATGACTATAATAAGAAAATGAAAATATAAGGCTAAAATAAATAAAGAAGCGATAAATATGATTGGTAGGTTATCTACATGGAGATTGACGTGATTGATAATTTAACCCGGCCACCACTTGCATATCTACTCCTTTATTTATTTGTATGCAATCATCATCAACCCAAACCCCATAAATCTAAGGTACTTATATGGTTTTGTCCATATCAATCAAACAAGGGAGACGAACACTGAAAGAAAGAACAACACTAGCATATAAAGAAGGTGAATCTATTTTTCGTCTGGTAAAAAAAGTAACCAACCAAAACAAAAATCATTACATACATATATTATCCAGTTCCGGTTCAACATTATTATAATAATGGGCCCTAGGGCAAAAAAAATTTAGACCCTTTAATTTTTTTATTAAATTTTTTTTTAAAATTAACTTTTTGTGTAATGTTTTTGTAGAATTTGTTATTAAAAATTACTTATTAAATATTTTAGGGGCCCTTTTCAGTCTAATTATTATTATTATTTAAACAAAAAAATTAAAGTATATATATAAACCAGGCCCTTCATTATTAGGACACGGGATCGAGGACACTGACCGTCGCCCTACCGAGCCGGCCCTGGTATTATCCTTTATATTTAGCTATATATACTATACCTATGGCTAGTCTAACTGGTTAGGTTTGAATTTAAACATGATGTTATGTTTAGATAAACAAAATAATTTTAAATATACGTTTTGATCTTTAGTCATAAAGACATTTAGAAACAACGGTACTCGTTTGGACGCTGGAAATCTTTTTGATGCTTATTCAGGATATACTAAGTTTTATAATTTGCGATTGACAGGTCAATCTAGAATACTTTGCCAGAGTTTTTTTCAACACAAATGGACTTCTTTACCCAGACAGTGTTGTTGGCACAGACTCTCACACCACTATGATTGATGGACTGGGTGTTGCTGGATGAGTCGGCGGTATAGAAGCGGAAGCTACCATGCTTGGTCAGGTAAATTAGATGCTCTTTTAGTCGAGAACTCATAACTGTCTGAACTCTTTCTGAAACTTCGGTTCTAATATAGGGATGGTTCTTTAACTGTTCAAGTTTAAACGCTTTGTTGAAGTTTCTTCTATTATATTAAAAGTATATTAAAAGTTTAATCTCATCCCGTGCATGGCACAAGCCAAAATCTAGTTCAAACTAAACACGTGAATCTTCACGATTTCTATGAAAATAAAATATAGATGTGTGATTGTGAGCTAAAAATGTAGTCTAGTCGAGTTTTGATCTGAGTTTTGGTTGTTCAATAGGTTGTGTTGGCTACGCTGCATTTTATGCGGTCAAGGAAAATTTATTAGGACATTATGGAATTATCTAATTTGCTAAAATTTCGTTTTTCCTATTGAGATTTACTAGGTAAATATCCGCGCCGCGAGCTCTATTTTTAACCGAATTTTGTATTTGTTTTTATTTATTGAATGATATATTTTGCCAGCTTTTGTTAGAAGTTTTTAATTATTGTTTAGTGCCATGTTTCTATAAATGTAATTTCTAGGTTTTTAATATCATGTATCATAATTATAATGTGAATTACTTTAGTGGTGAAAAACTGGTAAAAAAAAAAATTGTTATCATACCAGTTTGTTTTTGTGAAATAAACAGATAGATGAATATTTTGGGCATGAAGGATGGATGGGTCTAAGAAGGATAAATTAAACATGTAAGATACACAGATACTTGGTTTTTATTTGTGATAATATTAGGTATAATAAGATTAGTCATTGCTGTATGTATAATATTGAACTTTCTTTGAAGTTCTTTTCACTTGACATTTTTCCTTGCAAATGCTTAATAGACATGCATATGGGCTCACCAGCTGCTAATACAATTAAGCAATCATAAGTATGAAAACAGAAAACGCACAAATGATCGGTTTAAAAGACATTGACAAGCAATCTCTTCTGAACTAATTTGGCTAGTTACTTAGATTTTTGAAGAAGTTACACCCATGAATCTTCTTCCTTATTTTTGTTATAAACATCCGGCCAAAGGAACTTATTAGAGCATCTCCATCGCTGTATTATAGGAGGGTTTTAAAGCAATATTACCTATTTAAATAAAGATAAAAGAAAAGATTTGCTTAAATCCAACTCTTATAAGGAAACTTTTGCCATGGTTTAAAACCTGCCAGGTGTTGTGTCCACGTTTATTCACTAAAACACAAAAAGAAAATTTTTTTTAAAAAAACATTTGTTTCGTTTTTTTTTCTCTCTCTCTCTCTCTCACGTTTTCTCTCCACCGATACAAACGAGGCGATCCGGTCGATCTCTGATTCCGGCCGCCGATTCCTGAATCGATTCCGGCGATCGTCTCCGGTCGATCTCTGATCGTTCTCCCCGTCGCTCACTTTTCCTATCTTCCTATCTCCATCGTGATTTCTCTGTCTCTCGATCTCTATATCTCTGTCTTTCTTTTTTGTCGATTGGAATCCACGATTCTGTACACCGGCGACGGTTGAGGATCTCCTGGGCGCTCGGTTCTTCTACGGTTGAGGTTCAAAGCTAAGAATCCCTCTTCTCTCATCTCTTACTTAGACTTCGTTTCGAGATAAGGTCTCTGTTTTTCTTGAATCTAGTGTTTGATCTTTGCTGAATCTAGATTTGCTTTTGCTTCTTTCGCTTAGTTGCTTTAACTTTAAAGAGCATCGATTGTCTGTTTGAAATTGTAAAACTTGAGTAGCTATTTGAGTTCCGGTTTATTTTTCTCTTTAGATGTATTGGTAGCTAATATGTTGCTTGTTCATTATTTCTCATTACCACAGCTTTTGTCATTGACTCGTATCTTTTGTGTTTGTTTCTCAACTGCATAATTGGTTGATTAAATCAATTTGATTATTTGGTTTTCTGGTTGTTCGACATTTATCTTTAGTGAAATAGTTCACAAAACTGTCTCTATGAACCTATCACATTGGTTTTAAGAATTTTACTTTTGTCTTGAATGCAGATATTAAGTGATGTGAAATTGCTTTTGCTTTCATTGCTTCGTTGCTTTATCATTGATAAGATGTGTGTTAGTTGTTAGGTGAGTTATAATTATTTGCAAACTTTTGTCTTCTCAAAATTGTTACAGTTTCTGGTTATGCGAAATGATGTGAATCATTGCTTAGTTAGGGTTTCTTTATCTCTCAAAAGTAAATGGATGTATTGTATTGTTTGGTTTTCGTAGCTAACTAGAAGTTTATGTCACTTTGAAAAGTCATTCTTAATGGTTCTCTATTTAATGTGATTAGATTAGTGTGGTTGTAGGTCATTGATGAGTTGTGTTAAACACAAACCCAAATACCTTGTATGTTCTCTTTGTTTCTCGTTTTCTTCTTTGAGCTCTTCGTAAACACAAACCCAAATACCTTGTTCTCTTTGTTCCTCGTTTTCTTCTTCCATTCTCGAAGTATTTTCTTTCCCGTTTCCGGAAATGGATTCCCCGAACCCATTTACTTCCAGAACCAGCTACCTTGATCTGTTAACAAGGCAGGAGAATAGCTCCTTCTCCCAAGGCGTAGATTTAGGATCAGCCGAAGTCCCTTTTTCTTCTCAATCGCCTGATGCTCCGGTGCTAGAGGAACAAACACCTACACCTACGGAGCGTAGAGGAAGAAGAAGATGGAGTTCAACAGAAGACAATGTCCTCATCAGTGCGTGGCTTAACACCAGCAAGGATGCAATTGTTGGGAATCAGCAGAAAGCCGGCACGTTTTGGAAACGTATCACTGTCTACTACAACTCAAGTCCTAAGGTGGCTGGACTTCCGTTTAGAGATCAATCCATCTTGAAGCAGAGGTGGCAGAGGATAAACGACTTGGTTGGCAAGTTTGTTGGTGCCTACGAGGCTGCCAAAACTCAGACAACCAGTGGCCAAAACGAAAATGACACTCTCAAGCTGGCTCACCAGATCTTTGAAAACGATCAAAAGAGCGGCTTCGTCATGGAGCATGCTTGGAAAGAGCTCCGTAATGACCAGAAATGGCGTGCTTCGTTCAATACCAAACCCGGTGGAAGCTCAAAGAGAAGAAAGGGTGATGGAAGCTCGCCAATAGTTTTAGAGGATGTGGATGAAGCCATGGCTCGGCCTATAGGAGTGAAAGCAGCAAAAGCGAAAGCTAAGAAGGGCACAAGGGAAAGTGATCCCATTTCAGCTGAGAAATATGAGACCATGTCGGCTGATAGGAAACAAGACTTAGCCTTGAGGGAAAGGATGTCGAAGCATGCAATTCTAGATAGTCTTCTAGCTAAAAAGGAACCACTTACTGAGAAAGAGATTGCTCTCAAGGACAAGCTAATCGATTACATGATGTTAGATTAGCTTTTATGTGTTTTCTAGGATCTAAATGCTATGAATTTCGGCTTTATTAAGTTAGGTTTCTGATTTAGAAAACCATCATTTTCCCTTTGTAATTTGTCTTTCTTTTTTCGGATAATATTAGGTTTCTGATTTTCATGTGTTTTGTACCCTCTAATGATATAAACATATTAACTCTGCTTTTACCATAAACAAACCAAAGCATTGAACGTCCTTTATCTCCTTTTAATTCTGCAGTAACAGAAATGACTAACATCATACTTGTTTGGTTTGTTTCTTGTTTGATTTCTATTTTACAAGTGATTAACATCATATTTGTTTCATGTTCAACGAGGTACACATGTTCAAGGAGATACACATGAACATGGACTTGGAAGGAAGGCAGCCACGTCTCTCAGGTTTGTTGCTTGTTCTTGATCTCCGATTTTATTGATTTGTTATTGATTTCCGGAATCAATGTTTATACTTGCTGTTATTACATTACATTGCTGAAGTTGATACTTAACGTGGTTTTGTCTTACGATTAGATCTCCTTAATGTTTATACTTAACGCTGTTATTACATTACATTGCTTTATGACTTATTTAATAATCTCTGTTTTAAACTGCAAGGTATCAGACAAGTTAATCTAGTGGGCTGATGGAACGTGAGTAAAGAGACAAAGCTTACTCACGTGAAGGCAGGAGACAAATGCATCAGACAAAGCTGTTACTCACGGGAAGGCTGAAGGAGGAGACAAAGGCCAAGGACAAAGCTTCACGTGTTTTATTTTCTTATTTACTCTGTTTGCTCACATGAGTTTTCTGCTGTTATTGTTTTTGTTTTTTTGCATTGAAAAGTTCTATATATTGAAGTATTCTTTGATCATTAAAACCAACGAGAACAACATAAAATTTCTCTTCTCTTGTTCCTTGTTCACATTTCTCTTCTCTTGTTCTTGTTCTCTCTCTTCATCCTTGTTCATGCAAAACCAAAACAACAAAAACTTCTACTCTCTTTTCTGAAATCCAAACTACTTTTTTTAAAAACCCAAGTTTCTACTAAACACCAACTTTATGGGTTCTTCTTCTAATCATCATTTCTCTATTCATGATCACCGTGACCCTTATGACCAAGAATCTGACCAAGCATGGGATCAAATCTTTGAGCAAGCAATCGCTGGGTATGGTCAGCCTAGAAAGGAGAAGAGGAAAAAAAATATATAGAAAGAAACCGTGAAGAAGGCCATGAACGCTTGTTCAAGGATTATTTCGCCGAAGATGCCACATACCTGGCGTATATGTTCCGTCGACGTTTTAGAATGAACAAGCCTTTGTTCGAGAAAATAGTTGATCGACTATCCACTCACATTTCATACTTTCAACAACGACAAGATGCTACGGGAAGGACTAGTCTAACCGGACTACAAAAGTGNCCAACTTTATGGGTTCTTCTTCTAATCATCATTTCTCTATTCATGATCACCGTGACCCTTATGACCAAGAATCTGACCAAGCATGGGATCAAATCTTTGAGCAAGCAACCGCTGGGTATGGTCAGCCTAGAAAGGAGAAGAGGAAAAAAAAATATATAGAAAGAAACCGTGAAGAAGGCCATGAACACTTGTTCAAGGATTATTTCGCCGAAGATGCCACATACCCGGCGTATATGTTCCGTCGACGTTTTAGAATGAACAAGCCCTTGTTCGAGAAAATAGTTGATCGACTATCCACTCACATTTTATACTTTCAACAACGACAAGATGCTACGGGAAGGACTAGTCTAACCGGACTACAAAAGTGCACAGCAGCTATTCGTATTTTGGCATACGGTTGTGCAGCTGACAAGGTCGACGAATACCTTCGGCTCTCTGAAACTACGGCAATCTTATGCGTGGAAAAATTCGTGGACGGAATAATATCTTTGTTCGGGGATGATTATCTACGAAAACCCACAAAAGATGATCTTAAACGGCTACTTGACGTCGGAGAGGCACGTGGATTTCCTGGGATGATAGGGAGCATCGACTGTATGCATTGGGAGTGGAAGAATTGCCCAACCGCTTGGGCAGGACAATATACATGTGGCTCTGCAAAACCAACAATTGTTTTAGAGGCTGTTGCTTCACATGATCTTTGGATTTGGCATGCGTTTTTTGGATCCCTAGGTACCTTAAACGATATCAATGTTCTTGATCGTTCACTTGTTTTTGATGATATTTTACAAGGTCGAGCTCCGGCAGTGAGTTACTATGTCAATGGACGGAAATATAAGTTGGCTTACTATCTCACAGATGGTATTTATCCTAAATGGGCAACTTTTATGCCAACAATCAAGATTCCACAAGATCCCAAAGCATCGAGATATGCTGAGTATCAAGAACATTTCCGGAAAGATGTCGAACGAGCTTTTGGAGTCTTGCAAGCTCGATTTGCGATCGTGAAAAACCCGGTTCGTTTTTGGGATCAGGCAAAGATTGGAAAGATTATGAGAGCATGTATCATACTGCATAATATGATAGTTGAAGACGAACGAGATAGATACAATCTTATCGATGTATCTGAATTCGAGCAAGAAGGAGGAAACACTTCACAAGTGGAGAATCCGGTCTTCACCGATATGGATACAGTTCTAGATGTCGACAGTATGATGGCCAATCGAAATCAAATTCGTGATTTAATAAAGCACGAACAATTGAAAGCGGATTTGATTGAGCATGTATGGCATAAACATCCCTCAAATGTAAACTAGTTCTTCTCTGTATGTCTTTCTATGTTTAATTTGCGAATTTTCAATCTAATATTTTGTATGTTTTTCTATGTTTCAAAACTTATCAAATGCAATATATTTTATGTTTTTTATTTTTATGTTCAAAATTATAAATTTTGTAAAATTTTATTTTTTTTGGTTAAGAACCAAAGCAAAAGTTTTAGGGATGGAAGAAGAAATAATTAAGAACCAACACAAAGTTTGTTAGTATTGATTTGCGTGAAAATTAGTAATAAAAAATGTTATGAACCAAAAACAAGGGTTTATGGATGGAGATGGTCTTAGGTTTCCTACGTGAACCTTTGTAACTTATTCACTCTCATTCAACACAACAAACCTCTCTGTGTACCTAACTTGGACAATTGCTCCTTTCCCCTTCAAACTTACTTTTCTGGATGGCTAGAATGTCTTCTTTAGTTAAACAACTGGTTGATTTGACATATGCAATGCCAGTAGCAATCTTCAATTTAAAACGCATGAAGAGAGAATAGAAAACTTTATGGTTTATATAAGATGTTATTAACAAAAATAAACTTTTAGAGCAACACACATACTTAATTTTCCAGACCCACCATCGCAATTTCTCTGCAGAAGAAACACAAATCAATAGCTTAGACGATAAAATAATAGATTCAAACGCCGGAAAAACAATATTGCCTAACTGCAATAGATTAAATAAGATTATTGCCTAGCTGCAATAGTCTATTTTAATTATAAATCTCTTAATAATTAAACACATATTTCAATAGTCTATTGCAGTTAGGCAATAATCTTATTTAAAAAAAAATTTACATCTTCAAATATATATCTACATCTAATTTATTTTTATGTCTAGATTTCACAAATTAATGTAGATTTTAAATAGATTATTTTCATGACAAATCCATGACCCAAAATTTAATAATATGTATCTATTTATGCAATTTTTTTTAAGAAAATGGTGCAACATTCATTGGGCGATAACAATGAACAGAATAAAATTAGAAATCGTGTTATGTGGACTCTAAGTTGTAAAACATATAATGTGGACTCTAAGTTGTAAAACATATAATGTGGACTCTAAGTTGTAAAACATATAATCTAAAATCTAAAGACACTGCTCAACCTTCTTGTCCCATCATTAAATAGATCCACGATAAATTCCATGCACCTTTTGTTTTTCCGGCGTTTGAATCTATTATTTTATCGTCTAAGCTATTGATTTGTGTTTCTTCTGCAGAGAAATTGCGATGGTGGGTCTGGAAAATTAAGTATGTGTGTTGCTCTAAAAGTTTATTTTTGTTAATAACATCTTATATAAACCATAAAGATATGTTTTCTATTCTCTCTTCATGCGTTTTAAATTGAAGATTGCTACTGGCATTGCATATGTCAAATCAACCAGTTGTTTAACTAAAGAAGGCATTCTAGCCATCCAGGAAAGTAAGTTTGAAGGGGAAAGGAGCAATTGTCCAAGTTAGCCATCCAGAAATACACTATTTTTCTCTATACACATAAAACACAAATACAAAAAAGCGCGCACACAAATTCCAAGGATACCAAATTAATTTGTTGTGAAATCGCATTTGAGAAAGTATATTTTGTTCTTTACATCTAACATATAAGTGACTGCTTAAAACCCTATTTTAGAAATGGACAACAATTAAGATCTCGGCTCTAATCAATCGTGAACTCAGTTAATAATCAATTAGTGACTTGACTTGCAAAGAAATTTCCAAGCAATGTCGCGACATTTTTATCAAATTGAAGACTTTTACTCGTCAAGTTCAATTGTAACACTTGAATAATTTTGAAACCTTACCAAAAGCTAAAAATTTAACAAAGCTTTGTCTATTTAACCTGAATGTTTCACGGTTTATGTTTGTTATAATCATATCCCTAATTTTCAAAGTACATATAATCCGAGAGAAATGGAGGAATATGGTGCCAAAAGGGTAAGGGTCTAACTGTTTTAAGCAGAGATAATATGGTAAGATGATAATTCATGATTAGCATTAGGGGAAAAGAGGGCAATCTTGTTTCCTTATGGAAGATGGTAGTTGTCACCATGATTCCTTTTTGAGGCTTGGACTTCACAATCCTTAATAACTACTTCATCTCTATCTTAATGCCAGTAGTAAAGTTAAAAATAATTAAGAGATATGTGACTACCCATGGGGCTTGTACTGCCGAGGACAATGACATTAGCTCTGGAACATGCTCGACGACACCATGATTAAAAATACGATAATGTTATTTCCTTTTAACTTGTTTTCGAAATAAGATTTTAAATTGACAATTAGAGAGAGCCTTCTCTTAGTTTGATCTTAGGAGAAGAACATACTTCTCCATTTTCTTAAATGTGTTCTAATCACATGTGAGCATCCTGAATTCTTTATTCGGGGGAAGAAACGACAACCCTTTTGGCACCAGCCTGAGAAAAAAACGTCAACAATTTAGAAGTTAAGAGTAGTTTTTCTTCGTATGGACACCAATCACAAACCATGTATACATGCTATAGAATATGTACGCCACTATCTATGTAGCTAACTTGATTGTGACTTAAGACTTATTAAGAAACCTCTAAACTTAAGTTAAAGCTTCTTATATATATATATATATATTGTATTCTAATTACCGTTCAACTAATTCAAGAGAGTGGTAAATGAGCATGTTTCAGATTACCGTTTAGGAGCTGCAAAAGGACAGATTGATAAAGCTATATCCTTATAAATTTGGTTTGCCAATTAAATTACCTTGAAACTCATGGGGTTCACTAAGCTTGATATCTATATGGTCTGATGTGTGACCCTTCTTCAGCCATAATTCTGAAAATTGGTGGAATTAAGAGTAAGCCCAGGAAGATCGCTTTCACGCTTCTTCACAATGACCAAGTTAAGAAGAGAAATATCAGGGCTCACAATGCAACCACGGACAGACTAATTTCTTCTACTCTCTCCAGTCCTCCTTCCGTGTCCTTTGAAGCAAGGAGTACCTACTCACAAAAACCAGATTACATAAATCCAAAAAGAAGGAAAAATTAATGACAAAGAGAAACTAACGAAGCTACACAAGTTTTTGTAGTTGTTTTAGAAGCTGTTCAAGTTGCTAGATTAAGTGGAGTTAAGTACCTCTCTTAAGCAAAAGGCGGACACGACCAGGAGTCAGAAGACTCAGAGCTCCCTATTTCATTGGGAAACCTTGCTTCTCACATCCTCCCATGATCTAGACATACCCCTTGAATTAGTAAAAACAAAGAACGATTAGTAAAAATCTCACCTCGCCCAAAGCATCTCCCATAACTTCCTGAGAGAGCCTCTTGTCGTAAAAAGCACGGCGGCAACATACATCAAAAATCAAACTCAATAATTTTATCCTAAAGAATTCTATGTTCGGCTACATGTTGATCATGTAGATTCAGAACGGGTTAGTGAATATATCAGAAAATCATAGTAATATCAGATTTCAATAATGCAGCAGGTGTAAACAGATTCTGGCTGGTAAAACAGTAACTATCATAAGAGTCTAGGTTCGCATCCGAAGAATTTTCCCAACTTCAAAGGAGATATTCCACATTGTAAACTCAATTAGCCAAACGTAAACAGAAGAAGAACTAATCCCAAATCTATAAGAAAATTAAGACGATATGATAGAAACCAAAGATCTTACAGCTTTAAGGTCGTCATAGAGAATATGGGATAGATAAGCATTCTCTTTGAATTCGTTTCGCGACATCTCCTGCTTGACATTAATCTCCTATTTGTTGTAACTGCAGATTCTTTGTTTCCTTGCTGAAATTTGAAACAAATATAAAACATTTGAGAGATGGAAAAGTTAGCTAGTATGTAAAAGCATGTGATTTTGATTCTCTAGTTCTTCAGAGGATCATCATTGAAGACTAACTTAGATGCTTAAGGAATTCTTTTTTGTGTGGATGCCGAGAATCTGTTCATATAAACAACAATACTTAAGAGAAAGAAAGATTACACAACATCATTCTTCTTCAGGGGAAGTCTGGGAAATGATAACCTCCATCACAATTAAATTTTGCATAATGTCTGGAGATGATTTGTATATCTCTTTCGCCGGCTTCAAGGAAATGCGTCCTAAAGCTGCTGAGATGATTTTCATAAACCAAAGATATTCTGTAATTTGGCATCAAAAAGTCGACAAATCTCCTAAAGCTAAATTCCTAAAGTGATTTGCTGGAGAAGAACTTCAAGAAGAGTAAACGTCATCACAATATCTTCATCCGAAAAGCGACGTTCTTAACCGCAAATAGATAATTTTTCAACAACAGATCAGCACAGAGCCCACTCTCAAAAGTCAAAACCTTTGAATCCGCACCTTTTCATGCTTGATTTCGTCTTTCCGAGCGTAATTGAAGCTTCGACCTGAGCTCCACAAAATCAAGCGTAAATTTTATCTACGATAGGTTGGAAATGCATTATAAGATGGGAATATGAAACCTATGAAGCTCTGAGATCAAAGTAACCGGAAGTCTTTGATTACGAAGAAGTAGGGAGAGAAAAAAAGTTGAAGAGTTTAAGAGGGGACGGTTCAGGGATTGCAGAGGCGTTATGCAGATGAGAAAATCTCAAACCAGGGATAGCGAAAGCGAGACACTGAAACGTTGTGTTGAAAACATGAGTTTCCGATTAAACCGAGGAGGATTCATTAGCACGAAATATTAGTATAGCTTAATTTGATTGGCTGATTATTTATCTGATTATTTTTGCTTACGTGGAGGCCCTGAGAAGCCAGAAATTAGTTGGTCACAAAATCAAATCCACGTCAACAAACACGATGTAATTAGTTTTAATATGTCCAAACTATTAATACATCTTCTTATAACTTAGAAAGAAAAATACAAAACTGCGTCAGATTTTGGACTTAAAACTGGTGAGGTTTTTAAAACGCAGATACACTGACCACTAATGATGGATCAAGCAGCTACTAATACATTTGATTTAGCTGAATAGCAATCTATTGATGTTCTAGTACAGATTAGACTAGTAAAGAGAGATTTGAAGTGTTGCTAAGAATAAATTAAATAGAAATCTAATCACGGCCTAAACAAGGAGGGCTAAACCAGCTCAGCCCTCAGATGGATTGGGTAGTGCTGTCTTTTATTGGGCCCAAATTTTTTCTTCTAATCTGACTGGCTGTTTTAATACCAGTTGTATTTTACTTCCTTTCAGTTTTCAGTTAAGAGGACACCGTTTTATGTGAATTCAATAAAACGACGCCGTGATGTTAACCAAGCCGGGCTAGGCAAGACGGATTAACAACAAAGATGGGTTGGGCCCAAATTTACAAGACCAAAACATTCGAGTGGAGCCACTCATATTAAATTTTTGTTTGGTTATCAAATATTCACAAAATTTGTTGGTTGTGAATTGGTGATCAATTTATATTCCAGTCAGGAAATATGGTCTTTCATCGTTTTCAATACCTGTTGAAATTGAGAAACCTTGAAGGAATTTGATTCACAGAGTTTGTCGTCCAAACTTATATAAAACAACTAAGTTGTGGAAGGATTATGCATTCGACAAAATATATTTTAAGTTGAATACGTGATTTTTGTCGAATGCATAATCCACAAAAATCAAATTAAACGAATATAGTAGTAGTTCACTTGATACAAAAAAAAAAGCAATGAATATTCACAAAAGGGGAAAAAAATAAAATCAAGCAGCCCTCATTTCTGACGAGAATAGCCCACACGGATCTTACAGATTTTTTTTTCTTTCTTACATATAAAAATCTTTCTCGGCTCCGACTCAGAGCCTCACCAACTCCGCTCTCTCTCTCTCCTGAAACAGATCTCTGCTTTACTCGAATTGAATCATCATGGGTACCGATTTATCTGCTTTCTTCCATTTTGATTATGATCGAAAATGATTCATGATTCCCAACTTCTTGTCCTGGTCGATGCTGATTTCCCCACTATTTTCGCCTTTTGAAATCTGGTTTTGTGTTTGATTTTCTGTGTCGATCTCTGTTTCTGATGCGATTTCAGCTTCCGAGAATCCATTCCGGACCATATTGAAGGCGCTAGAGAAGCCCGATGGTGGCGAATTCGGGAACTACTACAGCTTGCCAGCTCTTAACGATCCGAGGATCGGTGAGCTAGCTTCATCTGATCGATGCTAATCTTCCTTAGGAAAACAAAAAATGATCGAGATTCATGAAAAATGTTGTTGTGTTGTTGTGGATGCAGATAAACTGCCTTATTCCATTAGGATACTTCTCGAATCGGCCATACGTAACTGTGATGAATTTCAAGTTAAGAGCAAAGATGTCGAGAAGATACTTGATTGGGAGAATACTTCTCCCAATCAGGTTGAGATCCCGTTCAAACCTGCTCGGGTGCTTCTTCAGGTAGACTCAGCCTGAGAAATGAGTGCTATATAAAATTTTGACGAGATAAAATTTGTTATTTCCTGAAAATTCTCCATTGCAATGTCATTTTTCTGTTCGTTTTCAGGACTTTACTGGTGTCCCTGCAGTTGTTGATCTTGCATGCATGAGAGACGCCATGAATAATCTCGGTGGGGATTCTAATAAGATTAATCCGCTGGTCAGTTTCCCTGTTATAACTGAGATTGTTGATATCACGTGTCCTTCTAGTATGATACAAGGTTTGATAATACTTGCAGGTCCCCGTAGATCTTGTCATTGATCACTCGGTTCAGGTGGATGTGGCGAGATCAGAGAACGCAGTGCAGGCAAACATGGAGCTTGAATTCCATCGTAACAAAGAAAGATTTGCTTTTCTTAAGTGGGGCTCCAATGCCTTTCACAACATGCTTGTCGTACCTCCTGGATCTGGGATAGTTCATCAAGTAAGTAAAAGATTTACAAACAACGTTACTCGTTTGGACGCTAGAAGTCTTTTTGATTCTTATTCAGGATATACTAAGTTCTATAATTTTCGATTGACAGGTCAATCTAGAATACCTTGCCAGAGTTGTTTTCAACACAAATGGACTTCTTTACCCAGACAGTGTTGTTGGCACAGACTCTCACACCACTATGATTGATGGACTGGGTGTTGCTGGATGGGGAGTCGGCGGTATAGAAGCGGAAGCTACCATGCTTGGTCAGGTAAATTAGATGCTCTTTTGGTCGAGAACTCATACCTAACTGTCTGAACTCTTTCTGAAACTTCGGTTCTAATATAGGGATGGTTCTTTGACTGTTCAAGTTTAAACGCTTTGTTGAAGTTTCTTCTATTATAAACCGTAGCATGAATTTATCTCTTTCGATGCAGCCAATGAGCATGGTCCTGCCTGGTGTTGTGGGTTTCAAGCTAACGGGAAAACTAAGAGATGGAATGACAGCTACTGATTTGGTCTTAACAGTGACTCAGATGCTAAGGAAACATGGAGTGGTTGGAAAGTTTGTTGAATTCCACGGTACATTCATGAAAAATTTGATATTTGTCATTTTGTTACTAATCTAGTTCCTGACTGAGTTAGGCTAACTCACATATGCATCCATTGCTTTTCCCAACACAGGGGAAGGGATGAGAGAATTGTCTTTAGCTGATCGTGCTACAATTGCTAATATGTCTCCTGAGTACGGTGCAACCATGGGATTCTTCCCCGTTGATCATGTCACTTTGCAGTATCTCAAGTTGACAGGCAGGAGTGATGACACTGTAAGGGGTTGCAAGGGGAATTTACATAATTTAGTGTGCTATTGCTTTTCATCAGGGTAGTGATTTTTGAATTGAATTTCAGGTCTCTATGATTGAGGCGTATTTAAGAGCAAACAAGATGTTTGTGGACTACAGTGAGGTTAAACCTTGGGCATCTCTAATGCTTCATTCCTTTGTCTATTTTCATCTAACATAGAGCATAACATATTTTCCACTTGGAACTTGTTACTCATCTCAGCCCGAGAGTAAGACAGTATACTCCTCAAATCTGGAATTGAATCTCGAGGATGTGGAACCCTGTGTTTCTGGTCCCAAGAGGTACTAATAGCGAATGTCTCTACATAAATTTTCTAGGATCTATTCTACTTATAACATTTACTCTCTATGCACAATACAGGCCACATGATCGCGTTCCTTTGAAGGAAATGAAAGCGGACTGGCATTCTTGCTTGGATAATAGAGTAGGATTCAAGGTTAGAACTCTCCTTTCTGTTCAGAAGAAATTCTTAATGTGAATGCTTGCAGTCCCGAGAGCTTAATTTGTAGGAAAATGATGGCACGTCTAACAAATGTTACTGTGGTTTTGAAACAATAGTAGGTATTATGTCCAGGCGTTTGAGTCATAAAGTGGGCCCAATAAATAAATGTGTCCTGCAACACTTCTGATTTTATAATTTAGTCCCAGTTTACAAAAATTGTGGTTAGTGATTCTACGTATCCATGATATTTCCAGGGTTTTGCTGTATCAAAAGAAGCACAGAGTAAGGCTGCAGAGTTCAATTTTAACGGGACCTCAGCACAGATTAGACATGGAGATGTTGTTATAGCAGCAATCACCAGTTGCACTAATACCTCAAACCCTAGTGTAATGCTTGGCGCTGCCTTGGTTGCGAAAAAGGCCTGCGAACTAGGACTGGAGGTTTGACTACTGTTCCTTTCTGGCCTGCTCTTTTGTGTGATCGTGTTTTAATATCTTTCTGTGCAATGGAAGTAATAAAAGTGTTTGAAATTTCTCTATTATTAGGTTAAGCCATGGATTAAAACCAGTCTTGCTCCTGGCTCTGGAGTTGTAACAAAGTACTTGGCAAAGAGGTACTGCAGATACATCATTGAATGTTTTGTTATTTATTTCCTTGTATTATGTGGTCCTGAGTTTTCGAGTCTTGCAGTGGCTTGCAGAAGTACTTGAATCAGCTTGGCTTCAGTATAGTTGGTTATGGGTGCACCACATGCATCGGAAACTCGGGGGATATCCATGAAGCTGTGGCTTCAGCAATAGTTGATAATGGTAAGTCCTCAAGTAGTTAATAATGTAATGCGTATTCAATTGAATTTTCGAAGGTGAAACTAAAATATTTCACATATATGTACAAGACTTGGTGGCATCAGCTGTGTTGTCGGGGAACAGAAACTTTGAGGGACGTGTTCATCCGTTAACAAGAGCAAACTATCTAGCTTCTCCGCCGCTAGTTGTAGCCTATGCTCTGGCTGGCACTGTATGTTAATGCTAACTCTAAAAACATTACACAGCAATCAAGCATTCATGTTATATGAATCACTGAATCAATCCCATGAATGTTCTTGTAGGTTGACATTGATTTCGAGACGGAGCCCATTGGAACTGGTAAAGATGGCAAACAGATATTTTTCAGGGACATCTGGCCCTCTAACAAAGAAGTTGCCGAGGTAAATATATGCGGGCTGCTCGTGCAATACATAAACAATAAGAGATTTTATAATTGGAAGGGATGTCAAATTCTCTGTTTCTTTTTTTTTCAGGTTGTGCAATCTAGTGTCCTTCCTGATATGTTCAAAGCTACCTATGAAGCAATCACCAAAGGGAATTCCATGTGGAATCAGTTATCTGTCGCATCCGGCACACTCTATGAGTGGGATCCTAAATCAACTTACATTCATGAGCCGCCTTATTTCAAGGGCATGACCATGTCTCCACCCGGTCCACACGGTGTGAAAGATGCTTACTGTTTACTCAATTTTGGAGACAGTATTACCACTGATCACATCTCACCAGCTGGTAGCATCCACAAGGACAGTCCCGCGGCTAAGTACTTGATGGAACGAGGTGTGGATAGAAGAGACTTTAACTCTTACGGGAGTCGCCGTGGTAATGATGAGATTATGGCGAGAGGAACTTTCGCCAATATCCGTATTGTCAACAAACACTTGAAAGGAGAAGTTGGTCCCAAAACAGTTCACATTCCCAGTGGAGAGAAGCTTTCTGTTTTCGATGCTGCCATGGTATAAAATCCCACACACTTTCTTGATCGTTTCTAAAACCTCAAGTTCTAGCTTTTTGATCATGAGGATTGGTCGTGCTTACGATAAGCTTTGAAGAAGTTCAGCCCAACTTTAGCTATAGGTCTACTGTATATTAGCCCAGGACTGAATGTAGCAGATGATAGCTAGGGTGAGTTGGCTTAGAGAACAATTAGTGAGGGGCGACTTTATACCAGTAGTTTTTTTTTTGGGGGGGGGGGGGGGGGGGNGGGGGGGGTCCAATTTTTGAAGGTTTAGTTGAGAGTTGAGTCTCTCATTGATCAAGTTTCTCTGGTTTGGTCAATTGGAAATAGAATGGCAGTTTCATAGCTTTGTTCTTATCAAATTATTCTCTTGTTGTGCTGTACCAGAAATACAGGAACGAGGGACGCGACACAATCATTTTGGCTGGTGCTGAATATGGAAGTGGGAGTTCTCGTGATTGGGCTGCTAAGGGTCCAATGCTTCTGGTACATTTCTGGCTTACATGCTTCGGCTTTTTCCGTAATTAACAAACACATTCTTACATTTTTTGTATGCGGTTTTTAAAACGCTACGACAGGGTGTGAAAGCCGTGATCTCGAAGAGCTTTGAGCGAATTCACCGAAGCAATCTGGTGGGAATGGGGATCATACCTTTGTGCTTCAAGACAGGAGAAGATGCCGAGACTCTAGGCTTAACGGGTCAGGAGCTTTACAACATTGAGCTCCCAAACAATGTTAGTGAGATCAAACCAGGACAAGATGTAAAGGTCATCACAAACAATGGCAAATCTTTCACATGTACACTCCGATTCGATACAGAGGTAAAATAAGAAAATGGGGGATCATCTCTCAGATGATCTATTATGGCTTCTTTTTCTTCTTGAATTTTTTTTAGCTTTAGAACAGACTGATATAAGTAAGAGGAATTTGGAATGGCAGGTGGAGTTGGAATATTTCAATCACGGAGGGATATTGCAATACGTAATCAGGAATCTGATTACACAATAAATCTGGTAAGCAACGAGAGACTTTTATATCCAAAAGGTTTGTTGCAATAAAAATGTTTTCAGGGAGGAAGACGAAAACCGGCGTTAACTTAAACTTTAGTTTCTTTGTCTTTTTCTTATTCTCCTTCATCTTTTGCTTCTTGCTAGTCAATTGGAACCATCGTCACTGTCAAGTCGTTTTTTATTTGAAATAAATATGAGAACTCTTTTTTCTTTTTCTTTAATTTGTTTTACGAAGTAATATTTTTGAACTTAAAATTTCAACTTTTTAGAGGATATTACTCCAAAAGAAAGTCCCCCAAATGATGGGTAATAATACGCATTAATAGATTATATTCTGCCAATGGGAATAAACACATATAAATTTTGTAGTTTTGGTTAATAAATATTAGATTATGTTTTCATAGCGGAAAGCCGGAAACTGAAAAAAGAAGTATAATTGCAAGTGACGATAGGGAGTAAGAGCGGATATAAGCACAAATAAAATTGTTTTTCTTTTTTTTGGGTCATTTTTCAAATGAGCTAGAGGTTTACTCCAACGAAACGAAGAATGAAATTTTGTCAAGGTTGTTTGAGATCATGGGAACCTGCAAGTGCAAATGACGACAGAACCATTAAAACAATCTGAGACAATGCAAACGAATTCATCACTAAAGTGAGAAGGTTAAGAGCTTACCTCTTCAAAAGCTATCTTGTTAAATTATTCTTGAACTCTTGAAAGTGTAACCATTTAGTTGATGCCCACTTGTTTCCTTTGAACTCTTGAAAGTGTAACCATTTAGTTGATGCCCACTTGTTTCCTTTGATTACTGGATTACCACCTGAATCAATCAACGAAGTTTTTGAGAGATTTTGGTTTACACCTCATGATCTCGACTTAGTCAAAAGGGTGTATTACGATTTAAAATAAGGTTATATAGAAAGGCAATCTCTCTCTATCTCTCTATCTCTCACCATGCTTACTCGAAGGGTCTTGAGACCCGTCAGGCCTCATGCTCCAGAAGAGTAAAGCGTCTCTCTTCTTTGGTAAAACAGTGAGTCCTCCTTTGCTAATGTTTCCTTTGGCTAAAGGGAAAACTGTTTCCCCGCCTTGATCAACGTCCGAGCTAATTAGTAGTACAATCAGAAAAGGAAGATTAACTTTACGCATTGGAAAATTCTTTTCTTGTGGCTGATGAGAAAAAAATAAATATAAAAGTACATACAGATACATAAGGAAAGTAGCAATTCTCTGCATTCCGTCAAAGTGAGGCTCAAATTTCTGCCCAACTTCATAATGGATAACTTGAAGACCTTCTCCATTCTCTGCGGTTACATTACATTAACTCCACAAGAAAAATGTCCAAGAAAATGATGAGTAACAACGCCCGTTAGATTAAAAAAACAAAAAAACACCTGGTGATCTTAATTAGACGATCAACATTTCCTTGTTGGGTCCGAAAATCCAAACTTATATTAAGTTTTGGACAGTGAAAAACATAAGCCACATACCTACAGGAATGAAGGTGAATTCTGAAATCCTTTTCTCAATCTCTTCCACGATTTTGTCATGTCTTCTTCTAAGAAAAGCTCCCGTACTCGTCCGTGCGCTGCACATTAACGGATTTCTAAATCTCAAATCTTTCCAAGTTAAACTTGAAGAGGGGAAAGAAAAAAAACACAAAACTGAGTACAGAACCTGCTTTCTTTTGTCCCTCCGGCTATCTTATCAACCACCCTTGACTTCACCATACTAGGTTTCGCTAGGCTAATCAAGTGCTCACATTCTTCATTTGTCTTACAAAAAAAAAAAAACAGAGCCTAAGATCACATTCCAAACGTGTTAAATGTATATAAGTCATTTGCAAACATGATAGGTCTATGTGTTTTTAACTGGAGAGGAGTGAGTAAAATATAAGCACAAACTACATGGGAAAATCTAGTACCAGTAAGTTCTAATTTTTTTTTAGCTTGTCTGACAAGAAATATCCAAACCATATGAACTAGCATGAAGATAAGGCATATAACAAAACTAAAATCAGAAATTTGTCTCAGAGAAGCAAAAAAAAGTTACCAGGAAATTGTGGTAAACGAAAGCTCTAGGCTCCCAGGAGATAACTTCGGGCCAACGCTCGCGAGGGAAGCGCAACGAAGCAGCAACCTTCTCTTTGTTGCACGTAAGTGCTGTCAACAAAGGGGGCAGAGAACACAACAAAATCATGGGATTATCTGTGTCATCAATTTTCACATCCACAGATACATGATCACCGATTGTTTGATTGAATGTGTCGATGTGCTCCATTAAATCTGAAACTTTATATATCTTCAGTTTATACAACCTCTGTCTCAGATACTGCTTGGTAGACAGTGACGTCGACATAGACAGTGAATTCGCAAGAATCAAATAAGTAAAATCCCTTTAGAGAGAGAAACACGATATATTGAGGCTTTTATCTAGGGTTTTTGTTTTATTAATCGTGTGAATGAGGAAGAATAATTACGAAAAGTCCATAAATCCCTTTATATAAATAAGTAAAAAAAAAACAATATACAATTACAAGAATGTGGGAAGTAGAGAACTGCTAATTGTGCGAATCTGCCACGTCATCTCTTCTTCTCAGCTCACTTCGTTTTACAAGATGCCACGTCACTCTCTAAGGGATCCACGATATCGATTCCATAACCACCTTTTCTTATAGAAACCAAATGTCGTTTTTTTTTTGTTTTGAAAGTGGCATCTAAATTAGTTGAAATCTAGCTGATGACTCTATAAACGATGGTTCCTAAAGTCTTGTGATTTTAAGTCTCACAAGTGGATTGTGGGAGGAGCAATGACCTTCTAACAGCAGCAATCCAAATCACCTAATTAGCTCCTAAGCATCGGCAATTAGAACCCATGGATAGATATTTGTTGTTACTGAATGCTGTCGATTTTTTTTTTTTTTGGGTTTGTATGGGTAGTTGATTTTTTGCATCTACTGTTATAAAATCCATTCTGAGATTATTATGCTCTATGTTGGTGTTAATTTGTAGAATCAGTGTAATGACTAATGAGGATAAAACAACGGTGAGGCTATTTAGCAAGCTTAGGAGTAATCCATGACGGATCGTTTACAATATACCCAAAAAAGTGTATTTCAAACCAGTGATCTTGGATCGTTACAATATACCCAAAAAAGTGTTTGTTTTATAATTGAAAAAAAAAAAAACAGTGAAGTCCTTTTCAAACGAAAATGAAGTATGAAACTTTGTCAAGGTTGTTTGAGATCATGGAAACCTACAAATGACAACAGAAACATTGAATCAATCTGAGACGATGCAAACGATTTATCAATAAACACTTAAGTGAGGTAAAGAGGTTACCTCTCAAAAGCTTTTTTTGTTTTTGTTTATCCAAGTCTTGTATACTCGTGAACGTGAAACCATTTAGTTGATGACCATTTGTTTCCTTTAATCACTGGACAACCACCTGAATATCAATCAAACAAGTTTTTGAGAGATTTGGTATTAGATCTCTACTAATTCAAATGGGTTTAACTATCAAGATTTTAAAAAAGTTCCATAGAAAGGCAATGCATCTCCCTCTCTCACCATGCAAACTAGAAGGGTCTAGAGACGCGTCAGGCCTCATGCTCCAGAAGAGCAAAGCGTCTCTTTTCTTTGGCAGAACAGAGAGTCCTTCTTTACCGCATTGTGAGAGCTCGTTCCACCACGGGACATCACTAATGTTTCCTTTGGCTGCAGGGAAAACTGTTTCGCCGCCTTCTTCAACGTCCGAGCTAATTAGTAGTGCAATCAAAGAAAGATGATTAACTTACGCATTGATGGAAATATTATATAAAAGGGTTTAATGGTTTACATACAGGTACATAAGGACAGTAGCAATTCTTTGCCCTCCCCTTTTGACGTTGAACTCATCTACGAAATAGTCATGGTGATGCCCATATTTCTGCCCAACTTCATAATGGAGAACTTGAAGACCTTCTCCATTTTCTGCAATATTAACTCCACAAGCAAAAAATTTCAAAGAAAATGAAGAGTATATAACAACGCCCGTTAGAAAAAAAAAACACACACTTGATGATCTTAGAGTAGCAACATTTTCTTTGTTTAAGCCACGTACCTACAGGAATGAAGGTAAAATCTGAAATCCTATTCTCGATCTCTTCCACGATTTCGTCATGCCCTCTTTTTAGAAAAGTTCCTGAACTCGTACGTACTCTGCACACATTATCAACGGATTTGCAAATTTAAATCTTTTGCCAAATTAAACTTCAAAGGGATTAACAAAAATACAAAACCGAGTACAGAACCTGCTGTCTTTGCTGCGTCCGGTTTTCACGTCAACCACCATTGACTTTACCATATTAGGTTTGGCGAGGCTAATCAAGTGCTCACATTCTTCATTTGTCTTACAAAAATGTAAGGAAAACAAAGCCTACTATCAAATCCCAAACATTTTGCAATGTATAAATCATTTCAAACTTGAAGCCAAATTTCACATTTTACATTCTTTCTTACTTACTCATGAGAGAAACCTGTGTTACCTATGTGTTTTGATTGGAAGAGTGAGTAAGATCTAAATACAAACTACATGGGAGAATAGAATTTGATAACAACAAGTTTCTAATTTCTTTAGCTTGACTCACAAGAAATATCCAAACTACATATATGAACAAGCATGAAGATGTCAGGTTCTCATCAAGCATATAACAAATCTAAGTAAAGGTCTTATCACAAAGAAGCAAAAACAATTACCAAGAAATTATGGTAGAGAAAAGCTCTAGGCTCCCAAGAAATAACTTCGAGCCAACGCTCGCCATTACCGTCTTCTTCGTCTCCATAACTCTTCCTACTTGATACATCCAAAGCTATTACTCAAATTAGAGAAAAAAAAAATCCACTTCAACTGGAACAAACACAAACACAAAACACCAGAAAATTCCTCAAAACCCGAAATCGTATCCCCTAACCTCTCTTCAATGGTGGTCAAATCGCTCGGCGTTGAAGAGTTCCTACTTGTACTGGGTAGTGAAAAGATTCCGAGTCCGAGAAGCATCAGAATCGCGAACAGTAAAAGTATGAGAACTGTGAAATCCTGCGTCGATAAAGATTTACGAGGCTGTTGACGAAGGTGCTTTGGTTTCTTCGCCATTTGATTAGATTGTTTTTCTTCTTTTTGATCTCGAAGAACCCTAAGAGAATCTAAATCGAAAGAAAAGACGTTACAGTGAAAACATGCATTCGAAGATGGAAGGAAAATGTGAATAATATGTTATTTTGTTTTCTTCTTTAGCGTGTTTGTTAGAAGCAGAAACAGAGTGGCTTCTCATCACACAGACTCACACCTTGACTTTAGAGTCCGTGTAATTATTATTTGTTAGTTTCAATCCCTATAGTTTTCCATATTTACGAATTAACCCTACTGTTTGTTATTCTGATTTGCTAGAGACTAGAGTATTACAATTATTTAACTTTATCAACTCTTCAATAATCCACTCTGGTCAACTGATTCACTATTTTTTATTTTGTTTTTCTTTACTAAACTGATTTTTGGTTTGTCATCTACTAAATTGAATCCATGTTCACATTTGTATCAAATTTTCTGCGAAAAGATAAATTTCTGAAAATGTAATTTGCAAGGACATTTAAAAAAAATAAAAAAAATCAAGATGGTAGACATTAACTATAATATAAAACTATTAATTCGTTGGGAAGAAGTGAACTGAACTGGTTAAAACATAACGATAAACTAGATTAAGTTTCCCTTGGGAATATTTAAGGAGTTAGGTATTTCCTATTGCTAAGATGAATTGAAGATACTTTAAACTTTCAACCTAATTGCATACTTATTAACTTCTTCTTCTAGCATAGGGATCCTTTTCTTCATTTATAGTTTTGAGCCACTTGTGTTTAGTTAATTAATATTGTTTGAACCTTTATTATTATTATTATTATTATTTTTGTAACAAGGGTTACCTTAATTATTTTTACAGTTATACATTTGCCATTTTTACCAAACATGGTGAAATAATGGAACTATTATTGTTTAGCTTTCACAATAATAGTTATTTGAGATTTAAAATCTATTAGTTTTTACTAATGTCGTCTTCATCTGTTCGTTGATTGCCAAACAGTTTCATTTTATAGTGTTCCCAAGCAAAGACTCTTCATAAAACTAGTAGCTGAAAATGTATTGAATAATAAACTTGCAGTTGCTACAGATAAGGTTAAGTTTGGTATTGTGAGGTTAATCCTCGTATACCAAGGCTTGTGTTTTGATTGAATGAATCTTTGTTTATGACTGATTGTTTTGAATGTTCTGAAAACTAAATCACCCTCATGTCTATTTCCAGTTATTCAGCGATCAATTCCCAGTTTGCTATTTCTACCTTACCAAAAAATAAAAACCGTTCATCTTCCTATGATATCAATTCCCTATATAAAATCAAGTATGTTCCAGGAGACCAATTGCCTGAAACAACTCTTCCACTCGTCAATCCATATGAATACTTTTCCAAAAAGCCTGGTGTGTTCTCTATCAAAAGTGTTCGACAGCTCATACATCCTTCATCAAGCATGAAGGTTCGAGAATACGTTCAATCAAACAAGTTCTCATCTTGCCAAGTCCCAGCAACGGAAGAAGAACAGTTTATCTCGCTCAACATTCCAGACGGACTCCCAAAGCTATGGCAGCAACAAAGATACACTCACCTACACTTTGGAGTGGTACGAACCGGGCTAACCCTACATGCTCGAAAAGGTCTACCGGTCGTAGCACGGATCGCTTTGGTCGACTCTCGACTAAAGTCGTATCAACAAGCCTGCATCGGGACGGTTCAAACAACATTAAACGCTGGAACAGTATTCATAACACTGTTTCCAAATTTTAATGTCTCTCTGCAAGATCCCAATCTGCTAAAAGCGCTTAAAGTCCAACTACAGCTGGTTGGAGCGCCTATGCAAGAAAACAGCGCCGTCACTATTCCAACAAGCCATGCTGCGTATATTCAAGCCCCTACTCCATACAGCCTTGATATACATTGATGACATCCTCTTATTCTCATCAAACCACGAAGATCATATTCAAGCCCTCAGACAGTTCCATAGCATAGTAAAAACATATGGAATAATGCTCTCAGCAAGGAAGATGATTATAGCCCAGCCCAACATCGAATTCCTTGGAATGCAAATTACAAACGGACAATTTGCCCCGCATGCCCATCTAGCCACGACGCTTCTCGAGTTCCCAGACAACGACCTATCAAAAAGACAAGTCCAACAGTTCCTTGGGGTAATCAATTACCTAAGCGACTTTATCCCACAACTTTCGTTGATGACGCGCCCACTACAAAAGATGCTGTCCAAGAATCCTCCTTTATGGACAAACAGACAAACATAAGCGGTCAAAAGGCTAAAGCTAGAAATACAGAAGCTACCACCTTTAAAGATTCTCTGCGAAGGAACGCGTGTTCTCCAGACCGACGCAAGTGACAAATATTGGGGTGCTGTGTTACTCGAAGAAATAAATGGGAAACGTCAAATCTGCGGATACAAAAGCGGACGCTTTAAAGATTCGGAGTTCCACTATCACTCCACGTTCAAAGAAATCCTAGCCGTCAAAAGGGCTATCGAAAAATTCGAGTTCCAATTTTTTTTTTTTTTTTTTTTTTTTTTTTTTTGTAACAAGGGTTTTCGTATTAAAATGCGGAGAATAAAAATATTACAAGCCAAAGCTAGTGTTTTATCTTCTTAACCTACTTATTGTAATTCGTAGAATATGGACTAAGTTTAGCAACAATTTCAGTTTAGAAAACCAATTTAAGATAAGTAGAGCTTAATTATTGTTCTTTTGAGAAATCTAATTTTTTTCTGAGTTTTTTTTTTTGTTTTGCATAAAGATTAATCAAGTACGATTCAGTCAACCGGAATATGAACAGTAAAAATAAACCAACTAAACCGATAGAAAACCAAATCTTGATACTTTTAATAGAATTTCTTTGCTCCAGAGACACGTTTCTTTGGTCAGCGGCGCTCGTGACAATCCATTTTAGGGATTTTACATTCCAAGGAAAAAGGAAAAAAAAGAGTAGAGAAAAGAAAAAGATTATAATTGGGCCTGAGGCATTTACGGCCCAATAAACTTAACCGACCTCTTCTAAGAAGCGGCCGCTTTGTCTATAAATAGAGGCTTAGGGCATCAATTGCGTCTCTTTGCTCATATCTCTCCTCGTGAAGCGACGAGAGAAATCCAGATCTGGTCCTGTCAAACCAGAGGGAAAAACGAAAAAAATTAGCTCAAGTAGACTGTAAACTGACTCATAGATTCAAACAAATCGGAAAGAGAGGGAAACTCAATTATAGGGTTTTAATTCAATTTTGATCCTCTTTCAATTCACGTTCTAGGGTTTTTGATCGGAGTTTCGCCGCCATGGATACGCGGTTTCCGTTCTCTCCAGCCGAGGTCTCCAAGGTCCGGGTGGTCCAGTTTGGCATACTCAGCCCCGATGAGATCGTAATGCTCCTTTCTCTTTCGCTTTCTCTAGCTCATTGCTCCGCCGTCTGTTTGGCCGGCGGGGAAATTGGAGGGGGCAGTGAATAGTAATGGAAATCGATAGGTTTAGTTGAGGAGCATGTTCTTTTCAATCTACTGGTGTTAATTGGAAGCTATAGGTAGGAATTGTGTATCGCTGGTTGCTAATGGTTTTTTGCCTTTTGGTTTTTTTCAGAGGCAAATGTCAGTTATACACGTTGAGCATAGTGAGACCACCGAGAAGGGTAAACCTAAGGTGGGAGGATTGAGCGATATTCGGCTTGGTACGATTGATCGGAAGGTGAAGTGTGAGACATGTATGGCTAACATGGCTGAGTGTCCAGGGCATTTTGGCCATCTTGAGCTCGCTAAGCCAATGTTTCATGTCGGTTTTATGAAGACTGTGTTGAGTATCATGCGATGCGTTTGCTTCAATTGTTCCAAGATTTTAGCCGATGAGGTACGGAGGAACCCGTCTTGTGATTGCATCCCTTGTTTTGCTTACATCTTTGTTTAACTTAGCTGTCCTCTTGATTTTACCAGAGGATAATGCTTCTTAGGGAAGATAGATTGGAACTGTAGGGGTTTCTTAGTGTTGAGAATAATCCAATTGTTTCTTTTTTTCATGAAGGACGAGCATAAGTTTAAGCAGGCTATGAAGATAAAGAATCCCAAGAATAGGCTTAAGAAGATTCTGGATGCCTGCAAAAACAAGACCAAATGTGAAGGTGGTGATGACATTGATGATGTCCAAAACCAAGACACAGACGAACCAGTAAAAAAAAGCCGTGGTGGATGTGGTGCACAGCAACCAAAGCTGACTATTGAGGGTATGAAGATGACTGCGGAGTATAAAATAACAAGGAAGAAAACTGATGAGCCGGACCAGCTTCCGGAGCCCGCAGAAAGGAAACAGACACTTGGTGCTGATAGGGTTCGTCTTTTCTTACGAATGAACTTACCTCTTCTTGGTTGGGGTAATCTGATGGCATGTGAGATTCTTGCAGGTTTTGAGTGTTTTGAAGAGGATTAGTGATGAGGATTGTCAACTCTTAGGGTTCAACCCTAAGTATGCTCGTCCTGACTGGATGATTCTAGAAGTCCTTCCTATTCCTCCACCCCCTGTCAGACCATCTGTAATGATGGATGCCACTTCCAGAAGTGAGGCAAGTCAGACTTGGGTTTACTGAATAAAAACTTGCTTAGATTCTAGTACAGAATTAGTCTTGACTGACAATATTATTATCATTTTCAACTTGCTTTTTGACTATGCCAACTGTATGTATGTCCCTGAGTTCATGCTTGTTGGCGATGCAGGATGACTTGACTCATCAGCTAGCCATGATTATTCGACACAATGAAAACTTGAAAAGACAGGAAAAAAATGGAGCACCAGCTCATATTATATCAGAGTTTACACAACTCTTGCAGTTTCATATAGCTACATATTTTGATAATGAGTTGCCTGGACAGCCAAGGGTAATGCTTTTGTTTCCTTCCAGATCTGGTATGATACATACAAACATTGCTTTATCTGGATTGGCCTTTATTTTCTTCAGGCTACACAAAAATCAGGGAGGCCTATTAAATCAATATGTAGTAGGCTGAAGGCAAAGGAAGGCAGAATCAGGGGAAATTTGATGGGAAAACGAGTTGATTTCTCAGCACGTACTGTTATTACACCAGATCCAACAATAAATATCGATGAACTTGGTGTACCCTGGAGTATTGCCCTGAATCTCACATACCCAGAAACAGTTACTCCATATAACATTGAAAGGTTAGTACTTGTGTTTAGTTTATTTTCAGAAAGTATTTTCTCCATATTTTGTTGACAATATTTTATTGGCAGATTAAAGGAGCTCGTTGATTATGGGCCACATCCTCCACCTGGCAAGACTGGGGCGAAATATATCATTAGGGATGATGGCCAAAGACTAGATCTTCGGTACCTTAAGAAGAGCAGCGATCATCATTTGGAACTTGGATACAAAGTATTTTCTGCTTTTCTTTATTTTATCCACTCAAGCCACAGAGTTTTTTTTCTGGTAGTAATTTTTCTATGCTTTCTTGGTCACAGGTGGAGCGGCACTTAATTGATGGTGATTTTGTTCTGTTTAATCGTCAACCAAGTCTGCACAAAATGTCTATCATGGGTCACAGGATTAGGATCATGCCATATTCCACTTTCCGCCTGAATTTGTCTGTCACCTCTCCTTACAATGCCGATTTTGATGGGGATGAGATGAACATGCATGTACCACAATCATTTGAGACCAGAGCCGAGGTGTTAGAGCTGATGATGGTTCCTAAATGTATCGTCTCTCCCCAGGCGAATCGGCCTGTGATGGGTATTGTGCAGGATACCCTCCTAGGATGCCGTAAAATTACAAAGAGAGATACCTTCATAGAGAAGGTAACCATTTCATTAGCGGTTGCTTGTTAAAGCTCTCCCCGTGTTTGATGAGAAGATAAACTAACTCCTATGCTGATATCTATTCCATTTTCAGGATGTATTCATGAATACACTTATGTGGTGGGAAGACTTCGACGGGAAAGTTCCAGCTCCTGCAATTTTGAAGCCACGTCCTCTTTGGACTGGAAAACAAGTCTTTAATCTTATCATACCAAAGCAGATAAATCTGTTCAGGTACTCTGCTTGGCACTCGGATCAAGAGACTGGATTCATAACTCCAGGGGATACTCAAGTGCGAATTGAAAGAGGGGAACTTCTTGCCGGAACACTCTGCAAAAAGACCCTTGGTACCGGTAACGGAAGTCTCGTGCATGTCATTTGGTAAGATGCTGCATTGCACAAAAAAAAATTATCAAGATCTTAGAGTGTTGATTGTGGTTTGTCACATCTGCTTACTGGCTAAAATGTACTAATTGGTTTCCATTTTTTTTATCAAGCTCTTTTGTTTTTAATTTTTTGTTTACTTGGTTTTATAGGGAAGAGGTTGGTCCTGATGCAGCTAGGAAATTCCTCGGTCATACTCAATGGCTTGTCAACTACTGGCTTCTGCAGAATGGTTTTACCATTGGAATTGGTGACACAATTGCTGATTCGTCAACAATGGAGAAAATTAATGAAACTATTTCTAATGCAAAAGCTGCTGTGAAAGACCTTATCCGTCAGTTCAATGAAAAGAAATTGGACCCTGAACCGGGGCGAACTATGACAGAGACATTTGAGAACAGGGTTAATCAGGTGCATTAATGGCTAGATAGTAATATATTTTTCATTTGGTGCGTTGTCAGTGATTATCTTGTCTATGCTGACTCATAAACTGCTCTTGTAGGTCTTGAATAAAGCTCGTGACGATGCTGGAAGTAGTGCTCAAAAGAGTTTAGCAGAAACCAATAACCTTAAGGCCATGGTGACAGCAGGATCCAAAGGAAGTTTCATTAATATATCTCAAATGACAGCGTGTGTTGGTCAGCAAAATGTAGAAGGGAAACGGATCCCATTTGGATTTGATGGGCGGACATTGCCTCATTTCACCAAAGATGATTATGGTCCTGAAAGTCGTGGATTTGTTGAGAATTCGTACCTACGTGGGTTGACTCCCCAAGAGTTCTTTTTCCACGCAATGGGTGGAAGGGAAGGTCTTATTGATACTGCTGTGAAGACATCAGAAACTGGATACATTCAGAGGCGATTGGTTAAGGCTATGGAGGATATTATGGTAAAATATGATGGGACAGTCAGAAACTCGTTGGGTGATGTTATTCAATTTCTCTATGGGGAAGATGGTATGGATGCTGTATGGATAGAATCACAGAAGCTGGATTCCTTGAAAATGAAGAAATCAGAATTCGATAGGACTTTCAAGTATGAGATTGACGACGAAAACTGGAATCCTACATACCTAAGTGATGAACATCTTGAGGACTTGAAAGGGATCCGGGAGTTGCGTGATGTATTTGATGCGGAATATCAGAAACTTGAGGCTGATAGATACCAACTCGGGACTGAAATTGCAACAAATGGTGATAGCACTTGGCCATTGCCTGTTAACATCAAGAGGCATATCTGGAATGCCCAGAAGACTTTCAAGATTGACTTGCGCAAGATTTCGGATATGCACCCTGTTGAAATTGTTGATGCTGTTGATAAACTACAGGAGAGGCTGTTGGTTGTTCCTGGTGATGATGCGTTGAGTGTGGAAGCACAGAAGAATGCCACTCTGTTCTTCAACATTTTGCTTCGCAGCACTCTTGCTAGTAAAAGAGTTTTGGAGGAATACAAGCTCAGCCGCGAGGCTTTTGAGTGGGTCATTGGTGAGATAGAATCGAGATTTTTACAGTCGCTCGTAGCCCCCGGGGAAATGATCGGTTGTGTTGCTGCTCAATCAATTGGAGAGCCTGCTACGCAGATGACTCTGAACACCTTCCATTATGCTGGTGTCAGTGCAAAGAATGTTACACTCGGTGTTCCCAGGTTGCGAGAAATTATTAATGTAGCTAAAAGGATCAAAACACCTTCCCTATCTGTCTACCTCACACCAGAAGCTAGCAAATCAAAAGAGGGGGCTAAGACTGTTCAATGTGCGTTGGAGTATACTACTCTCAGGAGTGTCACTCAAGCTACAGAGGTCTGGTATGATCCAGATCCGATGAGTACTATTATTGAAGAAGATTTTGAATTTGTGAGGTCCTACTATGAAATGCCAGATGAAGATGTTTCTCCGGATAAAATTTCTCCTTGGCTGCTTCGTATAGAGTTGAATCGTGAGATGATGGTTGATAAGAAGTTGAGTATGGCGGATATTGCGGGGAAGATCAACCTTGAGTTTGATGATGACCTGACTTGCATATTCAATGATGACAATGCTCAAAAACTGATCCTTCGAATCCGCATTATGAACGACGAGGGAGCGAAGGGAGAAGCGCAAGATGAATCAGCTGAAGATGATGTTTTCCTTAAAAAGATTGAGAGCAACATGCTGACAGAAATGGCGCTCAGGGGTATTCCAGACATCAATAAGGTTTTCATTAAGCAGGTTAGAAAAAGCAGGTTTGATGAGGAGGGAGGATTCAAGACATCTGAGGAGTGGATGTTAGATACAGAAGGTGTTAATCTCTTAGCTGTTATGTGCCATGAAGACGTGGATCCGAAGAGGACAACAAGCAACCACTTGATTGAAATTATTGAAGTTCTCGGAATTGAGGCAGTTCGTCGCGCTTTGTTGGATGAACTGCGTGTTGTGATTTCCTTTGATGGCTCCTATGTGAATTATCGTCATCTTGCCATCTTGTGTGATACCATGACCTATCGGGGTCATCTAATGGCTATCACTCGACATGGTATCAATAGAAATGACACTGGCCCTCTGATGAGATGCTCTTTTGAAGAAACCGTTGATATTCTGTTGGATGCTGCAGCTTATGCTGAGACAGACTGCCTACGGGGTGTTACAGAGAATATAATGCTTGGTCAGCTTGCACCTATCGGGACAGGAGATTGTGAACTGTATTTGAATGACGAGATGCTGAAGAATGCAATTGAACTTCAGCTCCCTAGCTATATGGATGGTCTAGAGTTTGGAATGACTCCTGCTCGTTCACCAATGTCAGGCACTCCTTACCATGAAGGCATGATGTCCCCAAACTACCTCCTCAGTCCAAATATGCGTTTATCGCCAATGTCAGATGCACAGTTCTCTCCGTATGTTGGTGGGATGGCCTTTTCGCCTACTTCATCTCCAGGCTACAGCCTATCATCCCCTGGATACAGTCCTACTTCCCCTGGTTACAGTCCCACTTCACCTGGATATAGCCCGACTTCTCCTGGTTATAGTCCCACTTCACCGACCTACAGTCCCAGTTCTCCTGGCTATAGCCCAACAAGCCCTGCTTATTCTCCCACAAGTCCTTCCTATTCTCCCACCTCTCCTAGCTACAGCCCAACGTCTCCAAGCTATAGCCCGACGTCCCCGAGCTACAGCCCGACATCACCGAGCTACAGCCCGACATCTCCAAGTTACAGCCCGACATCGCCTGCTTACAGCCCAACATCGCCTGCGTATAGCCCAACTTCGCCTGCATACAGCCCGACTTCTCCTTCTTACAGCCCGACCTCTCCATCTTACAGCCCAACATCACCTTCTTACAGCCCAACATCACCTTCTTACAGTCCCACATCGCCTTCTTACAGTCCCACTTCACCCGCATACAGCCCTACATCTCCTGGCTACAGTCCAACTTCACCAAGCTACAGTCCAACATCACCTAGTTACGGTCCTACGTCTCCAAGCTACAACCCTCAGTCTGCTAAATACAGCCCATCTCTGGCTTACTCTCCTAGCAATGCAAGACTATCACCAGCTAGCCCCTACAGTCCTACATCTCCAAATTACAGGTAAGTAGTAATCCGCTGCGTTTTGGAGTTTTCTTAATTTATAAACTCCCTCTGAAGCTTCTTTTATTCGTGGTGACATTGTGTCATCTTCTCTATTCGTTAACACTTTGTAAAATTTTACTCTGCAGCCCGACATCACCATCCTACTCACCCACATCTCCATCTTATTCACCTTCAAGTCCAACATACAGTCCTAGCAGGTTCAACTTTTTTACCAGCTTGTAACTGGAATCTGTTGTATGCATCAATCTCATTTGGAAATATTCACCATCGATAGTCTTTGGCATTGGAATTGTGCAAAAAGAGTAACCGTGTTGTTGTTCTAAAATTCTGTCTCAGCCCGTACAGCTCAGGAGCAAGCCCTGACTACAGCCCAAGCGCAGGTTACTCGCCAACACTTCCTGGTTATTCACCGTCATCTACGGGACAGTATACACCACATGAGGGTGATAAAAATGACAAGAGTGGAAAAGATGGCAGTAAGGATGATAAAAGCAACCCTTGAAAGAGAGAGACGAGAGACGTTCTAAGTTTTTAGGTAACGTCTAAAGTCTCTTGGAACCAATGTTGGCTTTAAAACTCCTCCTACTAGCTCACAAACCTACCCACGTGTCATTTCGTTTAACCAGCAAGCAGGGGATAAATTCAGAGACGGTGGAGGCTGAGAAAAAGGAAGAAACCGTTTCAAAGTCATCTCCTGTGGATAACTTTGTGACAATGGGTTTTCTTAGGAAATCCTTTTTTCTTTCGTTTTTGTGATTTGTAAATTGTTCTAAACTTACCCATAAAGCCATCCATCCTCACCCGCAAAAAGAAAATAATATATAAACAACTTTGGGCTTTTCGTATGGTTGTTCTATGAAAGTAGACATGTGAAACGGTTCATTTGTAATACATGAAAGGATTCTTTATGTTACTGTTGCTTCATCGAGTAGATTTGAATCGAAAATAATTTTGTTCCTTCGATTGACATGTGACCACTTTAAACAGATTATAACGAAAAATCTCAACTTTTTGATTACAATAATTTGTTTTCTTCAGTTTTGTTTTATTCAATTTACTTCTGTTTTATTCTCCCATTAAAAAATGATTATTGGGATTTTATGTGATTCATCATTTGCCCAGTTTTTTAAAATTTATATATTTTATTGCATATATATTGTCTTAATAATTGATGTATAACTTCGAAGAATGATCTAATGGATATGGTGGATGGATCTCAGATTCGCACTGCTGTTTTGACTAGTCTTTTTGATTATTTGTCCAAACACAAAGAGGACCTCTTCACATCATCATTCAATTAAGCAATTATTATATTGGTTTAAGTCTAGAAAGAGATACGCACAACATTCTAAAATCAAATTCGTCATCAGAAAGTAGATGATCTTGTTAACTAATTAAGTAAAGTGTAAGCCCGCTCTTACCAATTAGAGAAGCGAATTGCAGAACGTGTGCTCACATCTACACGGGATCATGTCGTCGGTGAGCAAACCACTCCCATCACGTCGTGCCTCCACGTGTCCCTTCTTCTTCCTTCCCTTTCTTTCTCTCTCAAATCAATTCACCTAAAAATAATAAATATATAAAATTTCTAAAAAGGGCAAAAAAAAAACTTTCAAATTCACCCTTCGTTTCTGCAGCAACAACAACCGAGCCCTGTTCGTTAGGGTTTTCGGTTTTTGTTAGCTTTTTTCTTGCGTTGCTCAACTCTCACCTTCCTCATTTCTTCCGCCTGATTTGTAATCATGGCGGAGAAAGTATCGGAGGATGTGATGCTCTTACACGGTGACCTCGATTTGAAAATTGTTCAGGCGAGGAGATTACCTAACATGGATATGTTCTCAGAACATATGCGCCGTTGCTTCACGGTTTGTAACTCTTGTACTACACCTGCAGATGATGAAGATCCCAGAGACAGAGACGGTGGAGCGAAATCCGGTGATAGGAACATCCGTGCCCACCGGAAGGTTATCACCAGCGACCCGTACGTCACCGTCGTCGTCCCGCAGGCCACTCTTGCTCGGACGCGCGTTTTGAAAAACTCCCAGGATCCTCTTTGGGACGAGCATTTTGTCATTTCCGTGGCGCATCCGTTGTCTCATCTCGAGTTCCAGGTCAAGGACGACGATGTCTTCGGTGCACAGATCATCGGAACCGCTAAGATCCCGGTTCAGGATATCGCATCCGGCGAACGCATTTCCGGTTGGTTTCCCGTGCTCGCCGCCTCGGGAAAACCGCCGAAGAAAGAAACTGCTCTCTTCATCGATATGAAATTTACTCCGTTCGATCAGATCCATACCTACCGCAGAGGAATCGCCGGAGATCCGGATCGTCAAGGTGTTAAACGGACTTATTTCCCTCTGAGGAAGGGAAGTCAGGTTAGGCTTTACCAGGACGCTCACGTAATGGACGGGATGTTGCCGGAAATTGGGTTGGACAACGGGAAGGTTTACCAGCACGGCAAGTGCTGGGAAGATATATGCTATGCCGTTTCCGAGGCTCACCATATGATTTACATTGTTGGCTGGTCTGTCTTCCACAAGGTGAAGCTGGTTAGGGAACCTACAAGGAAATTACCAAGAGGTGGTGATTTGACGCTTGGGGAATTGCTGAAATACAAATCGGAAGAGGGTGTTCGAGTTTTGCTACTTGTATGGGACGATAAGACTTCTCATGATAAGTTCGGGATAAGCACGGTGAGTGTTTCTACAAGCATTATTTGCGAAGTTAGCTTTCTTGCTGAGTGCCAAATTTGAAAGAATTGAAGTTTCTTGGTGAGGATAATTAATGTTTAGATAGGCTATTTGGTATTTTCGACATTTAAGATGTTGTATGGCATTTTTTGTGTGCAGCCTGGAGTTATGGGGACACATGATGAAGAGACTAGGAAGTTCTTCAAGCATTCTTCTGTGATATGCGTATTGTCACCCCGCTATGCCAGCAGTAAGCTTGGGTTGTTCAAACAACAGGCAAGTCTTAGCTCTTCAAAATTTGTGTTCATGATAGTTTGAGGTTGATATTTTCTAGCGAGGGGGTTTAGCGCCGCATCATGGAAGTCATTTGCGGAGTTGGGATTAGTAAATGTGTATGTTTGTGTTCAATTATAAGAGATGCCTTGGCTCTAATCCATGTTGGCCATCGTTTGCCATTGACTTAGTTAACGGCTCTTTTCACATGTGTGTATCAAAATGTTGTGGCGATGTGTTTTATCATAGCTATTATCTTTCCATGGACTTTCCTGTAGACTCTCACAGGTTTAATTCTTTGTTTAACTCCCAGGTTGTTGGCACTCTCTTCACGCACCATCAGAAGTGTGTTCTTGTAGACACTCAGGCTGTTGGTAATAATCGCAAGGTCACAGCTTTCATTGGAGGTATCGATCTTTGTGACGGACGCTATGACACACCTGAGCACCGGATATTACACGATCTTGATTCTGTATTTAAGGATGATTTTCACAATCCTACATTTCCAGTGAGTATATGATTATTCGCTGGTTGTTTTCAAACTAGAATCCTAATTCCTTACTTACTCCTGATTCATATTCTTTCTCTATTTCCTCAGGCTGGTACCAAGGCTCCAAGACAACCTTGGCACGATTTGCACTGTAGGCTAGATGGACCTGCGGCATATGATGTTCTCATAAACTTTGAGCAGCGGTGGAGAAAGGCAACACGATGGAAAGAATTTAGCTTACGTTTAAAGGGGAAAACTCACTGGCAAGATGATGCTTTGATCCGGATAGGACGCATATCATGGATTCTAAGTCCGGTGTTTAAATATCTGAAGGATGGTACTTCAATTGTCCCAGAGGACGATCCAGTTGTTTATGTTTCCAAAGAAGATGATCCCGAGAATTGGCATGTTCAGGTATTTACAGATTCCTTCCAAACAATATTTCTCACGCAATAAGTTTTGTTGATTTGATTTAACCATGTGGTTCTCTTTGACTTTCAGATATTCCGTTCTATCGACTCAGGATCCGTGAAAGGATTCCCAAAATATGAAGATGAGGCTGAGGCCCAAGTTAGTAGATCAACTTATTTGCTATTATTACTAATGTTCCTTGCCAATAGAATTGCTGTTTATAAGCCATTGTTGCCACATTGTATAAATTGCACTACTAAGTCTTCAAAATTAATTATTTACTGCAGCATCTGGAATGTACCAAGCGTCTTGTAGTTGATAAAAGCATCCAAACTGCATACATCCAGACAATCAGATCTGCTCAGCATTTCATATATATCGAGAATCAGTATTTCCTGGGTTCTTCTTATGCTTGGCCTTCTTATAAAGATGCAGGTACATCTTGATCTTTGAGTTGAGGACAGTTCTTAGACTAGGAATTAGAATGCTCACTCTGCATAGGCTATAGTCTAGATTGTTCTCAATTGCTAGTTTTGTATGCCTGGCTCTTTTTTCACCTGACTGTTATCTGGGATGTATTCTCCATTTGTGTGAACGAAAGTGAATGAACTTTTTTGCCGGTGAATTTTCTGATCTTTTTCATCTCGAATGAGCAGGAGCTGACAATCTTATTCCTATGGAGCTGGCACTAAAGATTGTTAGTAAAATTAGAGCTAAAGAAAGATTTGCTGTATATGTCGTCATACCATTGTGGCCTGAAGGCGACCCAAAGTCTGGACCTGTGCAAGAAATTCTATATTGGCAGGTAAGACTTTTAGCTGAGTGTAAGATTAGCATTGATATTAGAATAGGTTCTTCGATATCTTTCCAAGAGAAACTAACATTTCTGCTAAAAACCATGTTGTTTGCAGAGCCAAACTATGCAGATGATGTATGATGTTATAGCACGGGAACTGAAATCGGTGCAGTCAGATGCTCATCCTCTCGATTACCTTAACTTTTATTGCCTTGGTAAACGAGAGGAACTTCCAGATGATATGCCAGCCACCAATGGCAGTGCGGTATAATATTCAAAGACTAAGAACTGCTTCATGCACAAAAACTCTAGCTTACAGATAGAGAAAATCCCTCATGATCTTTTTAACTGCAATTTCAGGTATCGGATTCTTATAACTTCCAGCGTTTCATGATTTACGTGCACGCAAAGGGGATGGTAGTAGATGATGAGTATGTACTCATGGGATCTGCTAATATCAACCAAAGATCTATGGCGGGCACGAAAGATACGGAAATAGCCATGGGCGCATATCAACCCCATCATACATGGGCTAACAAGGGAAAACACCCACGTGGCCAGGTTTGCCTTCCTCCTATCATCATCATCTTATGCCATAACCAAAACCTCAAAAGGGGTTCTATTTCGTTAAGAGTCTATAATCATATCTACATGGGGGGGAAGTTTCAAGATCCTGAATCCTAGATTACAAACAGTAAAGGAAGGAAGAGTTGGTAGGTTGAGATACATTTGATCTGTGAAAAAACCATGTTCTTATTCGACCCAAGGCCATTTTAGTTAAGATGCTGGAGAAGTTGTGTTTCTGCTCTTTGAAAAGCAAGCAACTAAAGAATCTCGAATCTGCTTGGAAGAATAACACATTAAGAGGTTTTTTTGAAATTTCTATCGACAGGTGTATGGATACAGAATGTCACTATGGGCGGAGCATCTAGGCAAAACTGGAGATGAATTTATGGAGCCTGCTGGTCTAGAATGTGTGAAGAACGTGAATGAAATCTCTGAAGGAAACTGGAAAAAATTCACAGATTCGAAATTCTCAGAGCTACAAGGTCACTTAATTAAATATCCTCTTCAAGTAGACATTGATGGTAAAGTGAGCTCTCTTCCTGATTACGACAGTTTCCCAGACGTTGGTGGTAAGATCATTGGAGCTCATTCCATGGCTCTCCCTGATACTTTAACCACGTAAACTGTTCATGTTAATGTAATTCTAAGCATTTTTTTTTAAGGGTTTCTTTCGATCCTGAAGAAAAGCTGAAAGTGTTGTGTGAGTTGTACATTTAACTTTTATTCTTTTGTGATTGTCGTCAAATATTTGTTTGCGGTGCTAAGAGTTGTGGAGGGAAAATAATATAAGGATATATTTTTCTGAGTTTTTTTAATTCGTATGACGATTGATGAGATACAGTTCAAAGAAAAGACTTAATCTTAGGATGAGATTCGTACTATACCCTAAAAAAGAATTTCGACATTTCGATTTTGAGCCATAGCATTTTCCGATTGCTAATTGAGAACCTTTTTTCCTTGGTTTAGTTGATTTGGTTCTGAAGAGTTGACTGTTTTGGAAAGTACTTTTAGACTATGGGAGATAATATCAGTGATGAAATCTTCCGGTGGAGGAAAGTTATCTTCACTTATCATCATGATTTCTGGCTTAGATGTCTCTATGAGCGATGATGTATATCCTTGTTGCTGCTATAACTTTGGTAGTCCTTCTGAAATGTTGAGTGAGATAAACTGTTTTTCCTCCGTGGCTGGGACTTGGCAAGATGAGAACTTGCTTGATTGAACGTATTCTCGAACCTTCCTGCTTGATGATGGGTGTATAAGCTGTCGAACATTTTTGATAGAGAAAACACCAGGCTTTTTGGCAAAGTATTCATACGGATTTACAAGTGGAAGAGTAGTTTCAGGCAATTGGTCTCCTGGAACATATTCGATTTCATATAGGGAATTAATATCATAAGAAGATGAACGACTTTTATTTTTTTGTAAGGTAGAAATAGCAAACTGGGAATTGATCGTAGAAGGATTAGAAATAGACATGATGAGGATTTGTTTTTAGAACATTCGAAACAATCAGTCATAAACAAAGATTCATTCAATCAAAACATAAGCTTTGGCTTTGATACCAGATATACACTCAAAGAGATAATTCAAGAAACCGTATTGACTAAGTCGTGTTAACAATCGTGGGTTTCGATAAGTTCCAGGTAAAGGGAGCATTCGTAGGCATCTCCAGCTATGACTCAACCATTGTTAGGAACCTTATCTCCCCCCACGAAAGTCGTATTGACCGTCGTGTTGGTTAAACGGAAAACTTTTTATTGAGAGCACAATGAGCAGAATCGCAACTTATATTTTGAAAGAAAGTAATAAGAGTTTATGAAGATGTTAAGAAGTCTGAAAACAAGAGAGAATTTAGAAACTCATAGAGAGAGAACTTATAGAGAAGTTTTTAGGGAAATTCTAAGTTGTATTTCACATAGGGGGTACCCACATATTTATAGGGGAGGATTTGTGCGCTGACCTAAGCGCTTACCTCAGCGATGACATCATCGCTTACATCATTATTTATGCGATTACATCATCGCTTACATCACACATAATTATACATTATTTATGCGATTACATCATCGCTTACATCACACATAATTATCCATAAATTTATACATCACCAAATACCTTGGAAAAGGTTTTCAATGATCCACTTCGAACTTGATGATATGCTTGTCGCACCAGCAGTATCATTTCCTAGACATTCGTATGTGATCTCTGGTTCAAAGTTCTCTTGTGTTCCAGCGTTATCATTTAACCCGAACATTTTTCCGATTTCGTCGATGTTCATCGAGTCATCTAGAGATTGTGCGTCTTGGAAATACTCCGGCGGGTCTGTTGCTGGCGGTGGTTTTATCGCCTTTGGTTGAATTCGTCTCGGGGTCGTTATGCTTTCGAAAAATTGTAGATCTTCGTCTAGACTCATCTGGTAGTCTATAGGGTAGTAGTTCCATTTCAGATCGAATAGTATGGGAAATGTTTGTCTAGCATTGTTGAGGCGAAACGCATGAGTTTGGAAATCTTCAAATCATCATAGACGTTGAAGTCTGGCCGAACACCTCGTTTGAAGTCGTTGTGGTGGATGAGCGTTGGTAGGGCGTGCATTTTGTTGGTTTTGATGTTGACTTGAATGGGGCGATGGAAGAAGTATATTGTGTGAGGATTGAAGAAAGGGTTGAGACACCCTTGTCATTTTAGCTTCTTGAATGGCAGGTTCGCCGTTTTTGCTGATCTTCTCAGCTTACCACTCCAGACACTTGATGGTGCAAACCATGTCAGGAATGTAGAGAGGCAATCTTTGTGTCCCTGGCGTCAGTTGATGACTTGATATAGCCAGTGTATGTCAAAAGTGATGCCGATGGTGTATACCGAACAGAGATACCAAAGGAAACAGAGAACTTCTTCTGGTATTTCAGCATCTTCGATTCTGTAGAGATGAGCGAACGGATAGTCTGGATGGATTCCTATCGGCGCGATGTAATGACTGTTGATGCCGTACTTTGATAGGATAATTGACTGGTACTTGAAAACTCTTTCTTTGAGATGCTCGTGAAAAGTTCCCATATTGATAATCTGATGAGCATCTTCAGGCATGTTGGCTCCGAAATCGTAATATCCTCCTACGGATGCGGAGGAGCTTGCCATCATGTGAATTTCTTATAGAGGATTTCTGCTGAGCATGTCGGCAAGAACATTTTTCGTTCCCTTTAAATAGATGGAATCGAAGTCGTACTTCAAAAACCATTCACTCCAGCGTAATAATTGCTGATGCAGGACCATCTTCTACTTGAACTGTAGCATTTTTGGGAAAGATGACATGTCCATCTCTATGCGAAATTTATGTCCATTCAGGTGGAACTCGAATTTTTCGATAGCCCGTTTGACAACTAAGATTTTTTTGAACGTGGAGTGATAATGGAACTCCAAATCTTTAAAGCGTCCGCTTTTGTATCCGTAGATTTGACGTTTCCCATTTATTTCTTCGAGTAGCACAACACCCCAATATTTGTCACTTGCGTCGGTCTGGAGAATACGTATTCCTTTGGAGGGAATCTTTAAAGGTGGTCGCTTCTGTATTTCTAGCTTTAGCCTTTTGACCGCTTCTGTTTGTCTGTTTGTCCATAAAGGAGGATTCTTGGATAGCATTTTTTGTAGTGGGAGTGTCAACAGCGAAAGTTGTGGGATAAAGTCGCTTAGGTAATTGATTACCCCAATGAACTGTTGGACTTGTCTCTTCGTTAGGTCGCTGTCTGGGAACTCGAGAAGTGTCATGGCTAGATGGGCATGTGGGGCAAATTATCCGTTTGTAATTTGCATTCCAAGGAATTCGATGTTGGGCTGGGTTATAATCATCTTTCTTGCTGAGAGCATTATTCCATATGTCTTTACTATGCTCTGGAATTGTCTGAGAGCTTGAATATGCTCCACGTAGTTTGATGAGAATAAGAGGATGTCATCAATGTATATCAAGGCTGTATGGAGTAGGGGCTTGAATATACGTAGCATGGCTTGTTGGAATAGCGATGACGCTGTTTTGAGGCCGAACGGCGAAACATTCCACTGAAGATGGCGATTAGGTAGACAGAACGCTGTTTTGTACCTTTCTTCTGGCGAAATACCGATTTGCCAGAATCCTGACTTTAAATCAAACTTCAAGAAGATCGTTGCACCTTGAAGATGTTGGAAGAGTGCCCTTTTGTTTGGTAACGGAAATTTGACATCTTGGAGGTATTGATTCAGTGGTTTGTAGTCGATGACCAATCTTAGCTTTCCTCTTGCTTGTTCAGCTCTGTTGTTGACGTACAATGCCTTGCACGCCCATGGAGAATTAATCGATGAGACTACCTTTTGGCTGACAAGTTGGTCACACTCCTCATTTGTTTGTTTAAGCAACGCGGGTGGCATTCCTGCGTGGCTCTCTTTTGTTGGCGTTGTGTAGATGTTTTCCTTGAATGGTAGCGACACGAAGAACTCTTATAATTCTAAATTCTCTCTTGTTTTCAAACTTCTTAACATCTTCATAAACTCTGATTACTTTCTTTCAAAATATAAGTTGCGATTCTGCTCAGTGTGCTCTCAATGAGTTTTTCGTTTAACCAACACGACGGTCAATACGACTTTCGTGGGGGGAGATAAGGTTCCTAACAGTGGTTGAGCCATGGATGGAGATGCCTACGAATGCTCCATTTACCTGGAACTTATCGAAACCCACGATTGTTAACACGACTTAGTCAATACGGTTTCTCGAATTATCTCTTTAAGTGTATATCTGGTATCAGATCCAAAGCTTATGTTTTGATTGAATAAATCTTTGTTTATGACTGATTGTTTCGAATGTTCTGAAAACAAATCCTCATCATGTCTATTTCTAATCCTTCTACGATCAATTCCCAGTTTGTTATTTCTACCTTACAAAAAAATAAAAGCCGTTCATCTTCTTCTGATATTAATTCCCTATATGAAATCGAATATGTTCCAGGAGACTAATTGCCTGAAACTACTCTTCCACTTGTAAATCCGTATGAATACTTTGCCAAAAAGCCTGATGTTTTCTCTATCAAAAATGTTCGACAGCTTATACACCCATCATCAAGCAGGAAGGTTCGAGAATACGTTCAATCAAGCAAGTTCTCATCTTGTCAAGTCCCAGCCACGGAGGAATAACAGTTTATCTCACTCAACATTCCAGAAGGACTACCAAAGTTATGGCAGCAACAAGGATATACTCACCTACACTTTGGCGTAGTACGAATCGGGCTAACCCTACATGCTCGAAAAGGTCTACTAGTCATCTCACGAATCGCTTTGGTCGACTCTAGACTAAAGTCATATCAGCAAGCCTGCATCGGTATGGTTCAAACAACATTGAACGCTGGAACAGTATTCATAACATTGTTTCCAAATTTTAATGTCTCTCTACAAGATCCCAATATGCTAAAAACGCTTAAAGTCCAACTACAACTAGTTGGAGCGCCTATGCAAGAAAATAGCGTTGTAGCAACGCTACATCACCAGATCGTCTACCGTATCCAGGATCATGCTCTTGACCTTATATTACCATCTTCTGACGAAGCACTATACCTCGAAGTCACATCAGCTTCACAAGCTCCAACTACTACTCAAATCCCTCGCCAAATCTCTCGGGAGGAGTTAATCAAACGGATACCAGAATCATGGGTTACAAGCTACGAAAAGTTACATCAAGCAGCACAAACACCGGTCCAGACATCTGAAGTATGCTTCCATTAACGCAACGATGGAACAACGGAGATCAAGTTTGACAAGCCTAGATCATCTTCTTTCCGGAAACAACTGTTCACACAATTTGCAATCTAAATTGATGAATACGAGTTCCAAGGTCCATACAAAGAGCAATACCCGAAATCGATCTCTTTTGGCCAAAACGGACAAGTGATGTATCCCTTCAAGGACGAAAACGGTCATCAATATTTTGATGTTTGTTCTTGCACGGCCTGCACAGAAGAATCTTATGAATCTGATGACGAGATTCGCCAACGACGGAGAAAGAAGAAAGATTCCCTATATAAGAGATATCTTGAAGGAGATCCTACGATTGGTCCACTCGGCGAAGGCAATGGGCGAGATGAATACATAGTCCAATATTCTGACAAGAGGGAGACATCTAAGCCATAAATCATGATGATAAGCGAAGATAACTTTCCTCCACCGGAAGATTTCATCACTGATAATATCTCCCACAGTCCAAAAGTACTTTCCAAAGCAATCAACTCCTCAGGACCATATCAGCTAAGCCAAGGAGAAAAGGTTCTCAATTGGCAATCGGAAAATGCTATGGCTCAGAATCGACTACTTACCACTATCAATCAGAAGATCGACCAGTTTGCAGATGGCTACCACAAAAGATTGAGTGTTCTTCAAAACTCAATCTCGGAGATCCAGAATCGACTCGATATTCTCCATCAAGAAATGATGTCTATGGCTCAACACATGATGGTAAACACTTCTCAGTTTCAAGGCAAAGAAGCTGAGATGACTAATCTCTGATATCAGTTAAAAGACCTCCAAAGATGCCTTGAAAGTATGGTACAACAACGAAATTCCCCCGACACATACCTTCATCACCTTGGAAACCTGTCTTCAACGATGCCTATGTATCCGAGAACTTATTCTCCAGGATTTCTTTCTGGTGATCAATATCAACGGCCAAGACGCCCAGTCCCCGGATTCTTATCTTCCGATGAAGCGTTCACATCTCGATTTGGGGTAACTCCTACAAACAGTTTCAAGCCACGAACCATGCGAGACAAGGCAAGCAAACAAAAGGAATCAGAATTTCGTGTCAACCCGACTAAAAAACAAGCCATCACCTCCTCTCAATCTAGTCAAAAATCTCTCGAACACGACAAAGGAAAAGGAAAGGATATAGGAATGATCGAAATTTCGATGACTAATTTTCTTGATCACCTAGTTGATCAGGACAAAAATCCTGAAAGGTCGGAACATACACGAGAGCTTCCAGCAAATGACTCGCATCCGAGTCCGATGCTCAGCCGCCGCTTCTTTGACTCAAGCTCCTCTTATTACAAGACTGATTCTGAAGAAGAATCCCTACCAAAGCAGTTCGCTATAGGAGAACCACCAAAAGAGGAGCCAGATATAGACGAGGTATTCTCAAACGATGACGAGATGGGTGACACACCCTTCCAAGAACAAGAAAAGACGGCAAGAAAGTTCGCCTCAAAAGTCATAGCATTCACATTCGATGACATTCCCTTCGAAAAATGGAATGATCGTCTTGACGAATTTCACGCCTGGATGAATTCCGAGGCCATTACCTCATCATCATACTTCGCCATACATCAATTTGCGGCACGGCTTTCGGGTGCACTCAAGGAATGGTGGAATTCGCTTGGAGAATATAGACAACAACAAGTCTATCAAACCACCATACCGTTGCTTCTTGGAGAAATTCACAGATAATTTATAGGCACCCCAAGCCACCTCAAAGAGCAACTACAAGAAGAGTTTTTCACAGCAAAGTGTTGTTCGCTAAAGAAAAGAGATCTCGCAAAACATTTCGAACATCAAACACGAAGGTACTATGCGCTAAACGGCCTTAACAACACAAGCCTCAAACAAGTCTTTTCCAGGTGCGGAAGATCCTAGAACTTATGTAGTTATTTGACACCCTGGGAAGAGCTCTATGGTGATTGGCTTTGATTTGAGCTTGATTGCTAATAACCCTGAATTCGCCACTCTGAATTCTTGTTGGTACGGACACCACATGGATGATGAAAGGATTTTGGGATTCATTATCGTTGTATGGGCTCATGTGTCTATGAAGGCAATAGCATGGACTGGATCTTCGTTTCTTAAAGGATCAAAGATTGTTACTGGTAAATGCGGCGTTTGTATTTCTTCTTGACGAGGTACTTGAGTGATCTTGAAGCATCATTCTTCATCGTCAGAGGATTCAGAGACCTCAGAATCCGAGTAGCCATAGATAGCATCCTTTTCATCGCTGTCATACGAAAGCACCGATTCGAGATCATGATTGTCGAGATCGATATCTTCTGCAATATTGGATATGGAGTTGATGAGATACTGCCGCTTTTTCTTTGAACTGTATTGACTACTTACGAGCCAAAGCTTATGTTTGACATGTATCTCATCAATCGTCATAGCCAAAGCTTAATCTTTGATCATTGGTTTTTTTTTTTTTTGAATAAAGAAACTGTATTCTAATTTTAGCTGGATCTAATCAGAGAAGTACCTATTCAGTTCTGTTAAACCGAATATTCATAAATAGAACCGTATTTTTAATTCTGTTTATGGATTTCGGCGTTAATTTCCGGTATTCAGACGAAAAATGCAGCGAAAATCAAATCGAACGGAGGTGGAAAGAATGAGACACAAAGCCGAAAATTTATAATCCGGATTAATTACGATAATGTTGAAGAATGCACCATAAGAAAAGTGAGTCTTGCCACATGCAATTACTACTCGTATAATATAAAATTTTAAAAGAAAATAAAATTCATCGGTAGACAAGGGGGAAAAGAAAAACTGATTCTACGCAAACCCTAATTCTCGATCGCAACCCGCGCGTTCTCTTCTGCTTCTTTCGCAATGGTAAGCTTCGAGGACTATCAATCGTTACGTTCTTTGTTGATCTTCGTTTGTTTTCTCCGACGAAATTCAGCTAATTAATCCGTTTTGCAGGCGGATTCTCCTAAAGCAAGGTTAGATTCAAGTTTCTACTTAAGAGCTTTGAGATCGTCAACACAAAATCCGAGCTCACCTCTTTCATGGCTGTTTATTTCAAATCGTCCTCGCTCTGGTTTTACGCGTTTCTATAATGTTGAATTGCATCACACTTGCGTAGGATGTGAATCTGACGAATACATTTGCGAATTTTGACTTGTTAAAGATCTAGTTCTGGAGTTGTTTTTTTTCTCTGTACTTGAATTTTTACCTTCTAGCTCCTGTAAATGTTACGTATAAAGCATTCCTGTAAAATCTTTTGCTTGGTTTCTCCATCAGGGATTCACGATCTCCTTCACCCTCACCCCGAAAAGAACAACCCAGGTCCCAGTCCAGATCTAGGTCCAGGTCGATGCCGAGGGCAAGGTCTAGGTCGAGATCCTTGCCAAGGCCCATATCTCCATTAAGAAGCCGTGGAAGGTTAGTTATTGCGTTAAGTTTTAGGGTTTTCTCATGTGGCTACAAAATTTTCGGAAGGATATTGCGTGGTAATCTTCTTTCATTACTCTTTCTAGGTCAAGGTCTAGAAGCCGTGGAAGGTTAGCTCTAGCTTTCTTTTTCCATCTGAGTTTGCATTGTTTTGTAGTCCGCGCTTGGATTGAGGGTTTCTAATGTTTGGTTTTTCGTTATCTGAATGAAATTTGGTTGACAGGTCCGCAATTGAAAACCCTGGTACCACTCTCTATGTGACTGGCCTATCTACAAGGGTCACTGACAAGGATCTCGAAGCACATTTCTCCAAGGAAGGAAAGGTGATAACATCTAAACCTGATTCTCCTTCCTCATATTGCCAGTTTTAATCTATTTTGTCTCTGCATTTTTTAGCATACAATCCTTTAACATGTGGTTAACTAATTTCATATCCATAGGTTGCGTCGTGCTTTCTTGTGATGGAGCCGCGCACCCGTGTGTCTCGCGGTTTTGCGTTTGTTACAATGGATAGCCTTAAAGATGCTGAGCGGTGCATTAAGTATCTCAACCAGTCTGTTCTAGAAGGCCGATACATAACTGTCGAAAGGGTAAATATTTCATGCTCTACTGATTTTGGTGGCAATATGATAAGTTTGATATCGTTATTTGTTAACTTGGAGGTTTTCTGACCATTCAGAAAATATTGCATCAAGCTAGTGTTGGCAACAATCAGAGATGATACTCATCCTTACCCAACATCATTAAGTGAAACACAGCTTGATCAATCCAATCGCCAGCTTAAACAGCTTTTCCAAATGACCTGATCCAACTAATCATAAGCAACTATATTGCCTCAACTCTCAACTAATCAAAGGACATTATCAAGTATCAACAACTATTAGTCAAGTGTTCGTCAGCCTAGGATGCATCTTATTTCCTTGAAAATACACGGGGCTTTTGTAACTTGAAGTTATGTCCATTACATGAGGTTTATTTAGTTTGTGTTATCTTCAGTCCCGAAGAAAGCGCCCGAGAACTCCCACCCCAGGCCACTATCTTGGCTTGAAAAGCTCCAGAGACAATGGTAAGTGAATGTTTGAACCCCTCTGCTCAAAATTATTGAGTGTTTTAGCAAAATGAAAAGATTGCTAACTGTTCTGTAATATTTTCTGTTGTAGAAAAAGACCGAGAAGGCCGTAGCAGTCGAGGGAGGCACTATGATCGTGATGATTATGGACACCGTAGGTCACCAAGACGCGATTATTCACCTCGTGATGGAAGAAGGTCACCAAGACGTGACTATTCACCTCGTGGTGGAAGAAGTTCTAGAAGAGATCGGTCTTATTCTCCTTATGGAAGAAGTCCAGAGAGAAGGTCAGAGAGAAGGTATCAACCCCGTGGCTCGAGATGACCTGTTTAGCTCTCTTGACAAAGGAATTCAAGAACTTCTATGTTGATTTAGGTTGTGTGATTGATCATCCTTAAAATAGCCCAGAGATTCTGTCGGTTGACACTTTTGGTTTCTGTGTCTCTTCTCTTGTTTGCTTTTTGAATGTATGTTGCAGAACGTCGTGAAGTGAAAACTACAAACTCTCCACTTCTTTTTGAGTGAATCAGAATATCTTTTATGATCAGAATCTTGAGATTGTACGCAAATATTTGTTTGAAACAAAACGGATACCAAATTAAAGCTTGGAACTTTCAAACTTAAAAAAACAAAAAACCTCAAATAGTAAAAGCTATAGACAGTGATAAAAATAGTTATCAAAACCGTATATAAATATATATATATATATATATATATACCTTTGTTTCTTTACTTGTAAGAAAAACACAAACCTCATCAAGAATTGGCGTATTTGTGCCAACAAAGCAACATTAGAATACATCTTCTGGCAATATAAAACCTAGAACGCCTCTCTTTCACCATCGCTAAACATCCTTTATTCCTCTCCATTGATTCACTGCAACCTTCTTCCTCCGTTTTCCTCTTTCTCCTCATCTTTGTCGTTGATGAACATTGCCCCATCGTCTAACCCTTTTTTGCCTTTTGGTCTCCTCCTTTACTTTCGTTTCTTCACACTTTTGCGTTTTCTTCTTTTTGTTGTGTGTTGTTGTTCTCTAGAGACGATTTTTCGCTAGAAAAGCAAAATGAAAGAAGAAGAAGAAACAAAATGAAAGGGACCAAATGTGAAAAGAGTGGAGAAGAAAATAATAAATGATAAAGACTATAAATAGAGGAGTGGTGGAGCAATGATGATGCGATGACGTTAAACGCCATTAACCTCTTCCTTTTTTTTTCACGTATTCTCCAAGGAAATCCATTAGTTCCTTTTGTTTGTGTACTTACGCGATTAAATCAATCTACACTACGCTTTATCATTGTTTTTTTTTTTTTGGGTTAAAGTACGTTTTATTATTGTTACTTAAAATGAAAATCGTTTCTTAATAGTGTAATAATTGTCTTTGTGTATATACCATAAAAGATACTAAAGTCTCGTATGTTAAGAGAGTAACTCATCTTGAATATTGAATATTGTGATCTTATGGTGCGGTTCAAATTGATATTGTGGATAAATCTATAATAGTTATAAAAAAGAAAAAGAATAACAAGACATCGTCATATGTTGTGTTGTTATTTTTGTTTTCCGTTATTAATTTATTGTTAGTTTTTTTTTCTCCGGGTTTGATAAACCAACCGAAAAAACGCGTCTCAGGTGGTTTTAGCGTACCCGACGAGACAACGGCTTTATCTCTTGCTTAGACGTATCTTTCTCTGATTGTTATCATATCCTACGGTGTAATGATCTTACCTTTTCCGCATCTTACGGTCATCAATTAATTTCTTAAGCTAATTCTTTTATTTGTAGTATTTTTTTTCTTACTAGCATTGGATTTCTGTTCGTCTACAAATTTTGTAGACAAGTTAGTTTTTGCATTGGTTAATATTGGAGGATGCTTGGTATGAACTGTTGCTGTGGACTTTTATTTTGGATTTTACCGTAAAAACTTTACTTATAAAAAGATGGTTGTTACTTAAAAGAATTAACAATCAGATTTTGTAGGTTTAAAAAAAAACTGTTGAACCATGAGTAAAAAATAAAGAAAATGCCTGTGAAAGTTTTTAGAAGAATTTTTGTTTTTAACATTATTTTTAGAAGAAATATTAAGATTTTTAAAACTCTTAAATCAATAAAATATGATTGGTTAAATTATGACTTTAAAAACTTTAATTTTTATTAAAATCTTAATAGTTTTAAAGTCAATTTGCCAAACATTCCTTAGATAAATGATATGATTAAAATATAAAATCAAATAAGGTGTTAATACATATGATATATGTAATGAGGCTTTTAGGTTTCTGAAACCATTCATTTTAACTAATAATTTATATGATTGTTTGATATGTATTGTCCAAATTAATTTAATTTGTTTGTTAGTTAATTACTCGTTTATAAGAACAGCGTCGTCACAGACGCAGTGCAACGTCAGCATGAACTGGTAGTCTGGTAGAAGGGAATAAAGTATCTGAAGGAAGAGAAGCACTACTGACCAATCATTGTAGTTGATTGGTTTTTGCCACGTCAGCACGCTTCCCAGCTGTGTAATATTCCTCTCTTCTTGTTTTTTCTGACAAAAAAAAAGAATATAATTATTTTATTCTTATTATTGAGTGTCGGATAACAATTTTATTTTGGATTTTTTGCAAATCAACCATCCAATTGTTTTTTTTTACAAATCTACCCTCCATTTGCAGAAAATGCAAGTCAAACCTATGAAATCCGTGTCAATCCGCTATATAACCCTTAGCTATATCGATGACGTGGCAAATATGAACGTCGTTTGGAAAACAGACATGGCGTGAAACGCACCGTGTCACCTGTATAGAAAACGACACGAAGTTAACAAATCTGTGTTGTTTTGAAACAAAAAAGGATATCGACTATTCCTTCTCTAACCCTAAATCGATTTGGGGAAAAAAAAATCAAAAGTTACGTTTTTTGAGAAACTTTCGAGAGCGATTCGTGATAGGCGTCGATGGGTTCGTGAGTGTTTATTGATTCTCGTATTGGGTTGGCATCGTGAGGGTTGGAAGAATCGAGATTTGTGTTTGAAGATTCGGGATTTGTAATCGACGAATCGGGATTTGGGTTCAACGATTATAGAGGGTCGATTGGTGAAGTTACAAGGGCTCGATTGGAAAAGTTACAAGGGCTCGATTGGAGAAGTTGCTTTCATGTGGCTTGTAGGCATATGTGCGTCAAGTAAATTTAACTTGTTGAACCTAGTGACTAATCTGTTTTTTTTTATCTTTTTCTTTTGTGGCAGCCTACTTCGATTGTGAGCTATAATCATTTGGGAAACAACGACGACATGAACCTTTCAGCGCCGCAGACTTTTCGGTCTAAGGATATTTCAAAGAGCAATGTGGTAGACGACATGGTAGCTAGTAATGGCATCAAGGTTCGATATTGAATCAGAGTCATCAATTCCTCTTCTTACGCACATTTAAAGTCTCAAATCTTGCTATTTTTCCGAATGTTTTGCAATATGTACCATATGTTGCGGATAGTAAGAGGGCGATGGACGAGTACACCTCCGAGATATTCATGGGAGGGAAGAAGCAGCATAGGGGCCTAAGACTTTAGGATATGCAGCAAAATCAGCAGAGGGACCTAAAATGCTCATAATCAATTGTTACTTTTTATCTATCATATTGTGTATATTATATGAATGTGTGTGAGAGAGATGATCTGAGCATTGTGGATCAAATGTGTAAAATACTTTTGAAAGTGACTAAGGATCTGAGCATAGTTACTTTGTGTGATAAAGATTGGGTAAAAGCTTATTTGGCGAGAAGATTAGCTAAAGCTTTTTGATCAAATGTGTAAAACACTTTTGAAAGTGACTATGCTTGTGTCTCCTTGTAGTATACCAAATTTATGATCAATGAATATGAGTTTTCATAATCACAATGTTCTATTTTTAAATAGCATGAATTTTCGCCAATAAGAGACAACAAGAGAGAGACAAAATGGCATAACAACCTTGAAGAAACTCTTATAAAATGTCAGAAAACATAATCTTGGTCTTGTCTAGTTTTGTGAACAACAGAAGGATCAACACATAGCGAGTGACTCCATTAATGCGTGTGATCAAGAACTACCTGCAGAAACCATCATAAACTCGCCTTCGCACACAAATGCGCCACCCACGTAAGCTTTACCTTCCATCTTAGCAAGCCCGAACCGTTTCTGGAACTTGAGAAGAGTCATCCTCATGACCAGTGTGTCTCCTACAATCACTGGTTTTTGGAATCTCACTTTATCAATACCAGCAAAGAAGAAGTTATCCCGAGAGCCTCCTACTTCCGGCTGCAGCATTACTATACCACCCACTTGCGCCATTGCCTGCAACACGCAAATTCAACTTGTTAGTGAAGTGATCTGGAAGACCAAAGAAACGATCCTTCATCACGCAGATCATGACTCATCTACTCGGATTTAGAATCCCAAACCTATATCAAATTAGCAAGATCATTAACCTCTTTCAAGCTTGAACTCGGATTTTCAGTAGAGCTAGATGTACAGTTTCACAGATAGTTTCACACGTTTTGGAGCGAGTTTTTAGCGAAGTGATCTTGAAATTCATCTCGATCACTCTATCCACCAGCAGAAATGGAAACCTAAAAATTGCAGAATCATCATCATCACCTCTCCCACAATGTCAAGAAAAAGGATCAAACTTTCAAACATGAGTTTTAACGAAAAACTTCAAAAATTGTACATGTGAGGCAATATCTCTCTGATCTTGTTAATGTCCATTAACGTTGGAAATTATGGGAATTCTGGAGATTAGAAAGAGAGAGAAGAGACGGAATTAGTGGGATAATTGAAACGTTCACATAACATCAGAGATTGAGAAATTTCTTACTGAGTTCGATTGGGGAAAGAAGCTGAAGAACAAAACAGAACCCTAAATTTTGATTTGGGGAAAAAATTATCAACCCATAATTTAATAACATTTAACACGTGTATTCCTCCAAACAACATGCTTTTCGATTACACAACACAATCTCAAAACGCAGCGTTTCAATTTCCGTGACCGATATAACGGAGTTTAACGCCAAGGGTTATATAGCGGGTTGACACAGATGTCATAGGTTTGACTTGCATTTTCTGCAAGTCGAGGGTAGATTTGCAAAAAAAAAAACCACTTGGAGGGTTGATTTGCAGAAACCATTTTATTTATATACATTTTATTAATTTATGAACCGAGATATGGATATGGGATATTTTTTTTGATAAACCCTATTGGCTGATCCAGTCAGCCCCAGTAGGAACACACCGATGTGCTACATTGTGGACTACTCTCAGGTTTAATGGTTCAACGGACACCATGAGCTCCGAGCTAGACTCGGGTCGAACAGGCCATGAGATCCAAGCGGGCCACCACACTGTCTGCCCCGAGTTTGGAATGCCTTCCGACTAATGTCAGGGGGTAGGCCCAGACTTCCCAAATAATTATGATTTTGTTTCCATGGTGGATCGAACCCAAGGGAAGTGGGATGACACCCCACCCAGGTCGATCCAACTACTGGACCACAACGACTTGGGCATAGCCCTAGGCATAATATCCGGATCTGAAAAAATTAACCGAAACCGATCCGAAAAAGAGGAACCGAACCCGAACCGAAACCGATAAAATACCCGAACGGATCCTAGATTCCTATATCTAAAGAACCGAAACCGAACCGATAACCGAATAGGTACCTGAAATACCCGAAATACAAGTATATACCCTTAATATTAATTATTTTTAGACTTGATAACCCAAAATTACAATTATAAATCCGAATATATGAGTTATTTTTATACCAAAATGATTGAGATACCCAAAATAACCAAAATATACGAAGTTTTTAGTTATATTTGTTAAGCCTTGACCAAATTTTATTTAAATTTAACCAATTTTATTCAAATTAACCAATTTTATTCAAATTTAACCAATTTTCATTTTATTTTTATGATTTTCCGGGTACCCGAAACCGAACCGAATCCGAATGGAACCGAACCCAAACCAAAATTCTAAAATATCCTAATGGATATTATTTCCTAAATCCGATTAACCGAAAACTAAAAAAAACCCGATCAGTTCGGGTTCAGATATCCGAACGCCCTGGGCTACTTGGGCAGATATGGGATATTGTGTTATAGATATAAGCTTCGTAGGATTCGTTCACTTTTTTGTCGCCATTTTATCTTACCTTTGCCAATGCTGCCATTTTTAATCAATTCATAAATCATTTAAATCATATTATAAAAGGCAAATGAAACAAAAAACAATATTTTATGTTTTGGTGTTAGTTACAGACTTACAGTGTAGCAAAATCACGAAAAACAAATATTTGGTGTAAGTTTTACCGTCACGTTAGAGAAAATCTTGTATTAAATATGGTGTTTGGACTTGGAGAAGCCCTAAGAGTGTAATGAAGTTTTATATAATTTGCATAGTATCTCATGCAATGGAGATTGCAGAGAAAATCTAGAATTTTGTTTAATGTCCGATGAATCTCCTGATGTTGGGCTTGTCTCTTTTTCATTCTCATCGTGTTTTAAGAGTGAAGAAGAAAGGATTTTGCAAATCAGATCTAAAAAGGATGATATTGTTTTTCTCCTTCTTCTTCTTTGGGATGTAATTTTATGGCGTTTTTCCTGTTTAGTATTCGATTCACAGAAGATTCAATCCATAAAATCAAGGTTCTTTCTCACAAACCGCTTCGTCTTCATACCGGTTTGTGAGTGGCAACGTTCTCCGTTAATGGAGATGAGTTATTCATTGTTTGTCGGAGTAGGTTGTTTCTCTTACGTCTTCCTAATCGAACACGTTATCTCCGTGAAAGGTTATGTGACCCTCCATAAAGCCCGACATCCCGGATACGAATCATGTGAAAGGATTGAGTATAAAATCCAGCGACTGCTTTGGTGCCTTGGTCGCCGAATTTGGGATCCTGGAAAATTGGCATTACCATGGAGGAGACGACGGTTTTAAGCTGAAGATGTATCCTTTTTGTTGTATGGCGATATTCGTACAATCGTTAAAACTTGGCGGTCCCAAGATTTTTTTCTTTCGGAAGAATCAGTACATTGGATTCTTAACCGAAGAACATCTCTAGATCTTTACTGGGAGTTGGCCAAGGGAATACAACATGAAGAAATGGTGTTTGAATTGGTTATGTTGATAACCAAAGATGAAAATCGCATCAAATCGAATGCGAATATGAAAACGAGTAAGATTTTCATTCGAAAAGCATTAACATATGTATTTCTTTTGTTTTATTGTTTTTTAAAAAATTGTATTTGATTATTTGTGTACTTTTTAGGTAATCTTGGATATTATATATAAATAAAAATAGATGTTAAAAAAAAAGAAAAAAAAATCTCTCGCTGATCAATTTATAGTAGGCTTGTAGCCGCACGAAGCTAATTTGGGGCACACGGGCCTAACAAAATATGCTTTGTTTCGTTAGGATTAAAAATTTGAAAGGCCCCCTATTCGTATGATTAGGCCGTCGTATTATTCTATGGGTTCTTCTTGGCAATAATGTTTTATGGGTATGACAAGACATCATATAATATGATCTTCACTAGGGCTGAGCAAATTATTCGTTAGATTCGTTTCGATCCGGTATTTATCTCGATTCGATCCGAAAAATCCGGATATCCGTAAAAATTCGAAACAAATCAAATATTAAAATATAGTATCCATTTAAAACAAAGCAAATCACAAATACTAATTTTAAGAAAGTCGGATATCCGCTCCGATCCGTAGATCATATATATATACATAATATATTATAAATTTATAATGTTTATTTACATTTTCTGTATTTCTTTAATAAATAAAAAATGTCAAAAAAAATATGCATGATAAAAATATATAAACTCTATACTAATTAATATTATATTAATAAAAAATGTTTATATTGGAGTTTAAGTGAATATATTAACTTTTTGTATGTTTATTTTGTCTATCATTCTTTATATAAGAAAAAAAAAACTAGATGATTTTACTTTTTTTTTCCTCTTGTTAGTTCATATTAAATAAAAAATGCACTAAAAACTTTTTTTTTAGTTTTTGTTTGTATTGAATGGAGCGCAATAGATATTCGCGGATATCCGCAAATATCCGTAAGTTTTTCGGATATCCGTATTTTTCCAGAGCAAAGCAAATCACAAAATTAGATATTCGGTAAAAACGGAGCAAATCACAAATAGTAGAATTTCCCGACATAACCGCTCTGTGCCCACCCCTATTCCTCACCAAGAACCAAAAATTTGATGTTATCGAGTTATTCCATTTTTTTTCTTTTCTGACGACTATTGAGTTATTCAAAAAAAAATTTCATCTGAATTGCTTTTTTCGATTGAAAATATTGAGACATACAGTTCAATACATACAACAAAAGCATACACATAGGAAACAGGATCGAAACAATCACAGACAACAGAGCAAGGAACAAAACACCTAAGAGATGGTGCTTTCCAAACCAAACAACTCTTGTAACCAAAAATGGTAGCCCGAAGCTACGTATAATTGGTGTCGATCCTCTTTCGTGACACTTCTTGCAATCAGATTAGCTCCTTTGTTCGTACCAAAAGATTCCAGGAGCACTTCCCAATTCATAATACTATCCAACGCTTTTAAAATCATAGAAGAATGATATCTGAAGGGTGGCCAAGCCGGTGGTCTCCTAATCGCATTCACGAAGTCATAAGAATCTGAGGCAAAAAGAATATTAGAGACTCTCAAACTTGTCATACTCTCAATAGCCCATAACCAACTGCTTAACTTTGCCTCTGCCGCATTTCTCATCGGTTTGAAAGATCTCCTGCTGTGAAAAATAACTTTTCCTGTGACATCTTTTAAAACTCAGGCAGTACCTCCAACCAATTTAACTTTATCCCAAGTAGAACAAATGTTGTAGAAGGAGGAGTCCAGAGTTATTCCAATTAGATGGCCAAAAACTTATATTTAAATCTAGGCATATCTTTCTCATTTGTAAGATTTAATACACATACCAACCTTACCTACAAACCTATATAAAAATAAAGTTGAAATAAATTGTTTGAATATCGTTACATTTTTTTTTCTTCTTTTTTTCAATAACATGCATCAAAAGGGATTAGACCCGGTTGATGACATAATACAATATATACTTTGAGAACAATTCTTTTATCAAAATGAAAAACCATTCTCGTCCTACTCCAAACAAATTTGAGTAACAAAAACCACTTTATTGTAATCACCAACATATAAGATCGAAAAAGTTATGATATAAAGCGTGAAACAAAAACAAAACATTTCCATAACTATCTTCTTTTCTTTTTCTTCTTAAACATCAGCACCACCATACATTTTTCTCAATGCAAAAAAGCAACACGGTCCATTATCCATTTAGAGATTATTTAAAAAAAAAAAAAACAGAGAATCCCGTGACCCACACTTACGTGGACCCCAGATGATGACGTGGACAATCTCTACGTGTTACACAACGAAACGTTCATGTCCTCCCTGGCTTTCAACACCTCTCTCTCTCTCTCTCCTCTCCGATTTCTGTCTTCCTCACTCTCTCTCTCTCTCTCTCATCTTTTACCTTTAGCTGCTGAATCTTGGATCATCCTCCTTTTTGTTCTTTTGGATCGAAGAAGAGATCGTCCTGTTGATTTTTTGTTAACTGGAGCTGTCTCGCATTTCTGATCCGCCGGTGAATTTTGTTCCGATGGCGATCAAGGAGGAGACGGAGGAGAGTTGCGGAAGCAGAGCCGTCGTGGCTTCTGTGTCCAAGGAAAACCCTAGGCAACATCGTATGAAACTCGAGGTGTACGGCGAGGTTCTACAGCGAATACAGGAATCGAATTACGAAGAAGCTAATTTCCCTGATTTCGATGATCAGCTCTGGCTCCATTTCAATCGTCTTCCTGCTCGGTAAATTAGTGTGTTTTTCCTTACTAATCTATGGGGTTTCGTTTCGATCAATGTCTCAATGATAAGGGTTTGCGACTTGTTTGTCTACTTAGTTTTCTGTGTGTCCGGCATAAGGTTATTGGATTCTCTTTCATCATTTTGTCCGAATTTGGTTTCTAGTATGATGCTTTGTTCATGCACATCGGCAAATTTCTGTCGCATCTGAATTTGATTTGTAATTTTGTTCTTTAAAAAAATTGTTACTTAGTCTGCTCCTTCTGCCGTTTCTTAACACGTATATGTGTAGGTTTGCTAGGTTAGTTTCACCATTCACAATTTCTTTTCTCGTTTTGGCATTTATCAGTATTGATGAATGTTTGCTTATTTTGTCATAGATATGCTCTGGATGTGAATGTTGAGAGAGCAGAAGATGTTCTCACTCATCAGAGATTGCTGAAATTGGCTGAAGATCCTGCAACTAGACCTGTATTTGAAGTTCGTTGTGTACAGGTAATTAAAGCATCTGCCACTTTATAGCTTGCTTCGTGTTCGATACTGAAATCTTTGTTTAAAACTGCATTATCTTTTGCTGACTTAATTGGTATTTGTCTTCCTCTTTCTTACAGGTTTCTCCCACATTTAATGGACATTCTGCTGACGCTGATCCTTCAGATCCCGCCGTGAAGGAAGATGCTCAAAGCTCATACCACTCGAGCAGGCATGGATACGCAGTTCTATAAAATTTTGGCTGATCTTTAGACGTTTCTTTATCATCATTTTCTCCTTGGTGACTATCTTCTTACTTCCTGTTCAAAGGGTTCTTGCACCTCCAACTTTTGGTTCTTCTCCAAATTTTGAGGCTCTTACACAAGCCTACAAACATCATGCTGAAGACAATGATAGTGCGGTCAATGCAGAGTTGCCTAATTCTCGGTGAGAGTTCTTCTGAAAATTAAATATCTGAGTTATATTGTATATGCTCCAGTCTTGTCTGCATATAATTAAAGAGGAAATCTTTGTAGCATGGAATCGTGGTTTCATGTTTTTCAGGTTAACCTGATTTTATTATACAACCATGAGCGATGATATTATCCTTTGTTGCCTATCTTATAGACCCATGCATGAAATCACCTTTTCAACCATCGACAAGCCGAAACTCCTCAGTCAGGTTGGTGAATTTATTGTTTCATCGATTTCTTTATATCAACTCTGTTGTTCCTTTTACTATTTTGCTAAAGTTTCTCTTCTGTTGAGTAGAGTGATATTTATGATTACCAATATACAAATGCGGTCATTTCGTTTTCGCTAGTTAATTGCACAAACTTTATCACAGTATAAAGGATCCATTAGAGACTGTCATGTAAAGAATGGGTGGTTATTTTTTTCCATTATGCCATTATCTGAGCGATAAAAGATATTTTGTTCCAGTTAACTTCCATGCTTGGTGAACTTGGATTGAATATTCAAGAGGCTCATGCTTTCTCTACGGCGGATGGTTTCTCTCTGGATGTCTTCGTTGTTGATGGTTGGTCGCAGGAGGTATAGTTTCAGTTTTCTGCATGGACCATTTCTTATAGAACCGTCATGTTACTTTACATTGATGTATCAAGTGAATGACTTAGAAAGATATTGATCATTGCAGACCTTTCTATCCTTATCATCAGTTTGTGCAGTTAAAATGTTGACGGTTCACTTATTAAAGATATGGTTAAGAGACTTTATGACTTTGGAATTACAGGAAACAGAAGGTTTAAAAGATGCATTGAGGAAGGAGATACAGAAGCTTAAGGTATCTTCTATATTTTTATTGTCATGAGCATTTCTTAGCTTCATGAGATTCCTCATATTCTCTCCATGCCTCATTCTCAATTTGTAATCTGAAAAAGCAAGTAATGCTTTAGCATTAGCTCGCCCCAAAATTTAGTGTGACGCTGTACTGATGTTTTGTTGCTATGGTTTGCATCAACTTTTGATAGTTGTCCTCTCTCCATATTCCACACTGGCTGCTCTGCAGGATCAACCTAGTTCAAAGCAGAAATCTATTACTTTCTTTGAGCATGACAAATCAACCAACGAGCTGGTACCTGCCTGTGTTGAAATACCTACGGATGGAATGGATGAGTGGGAAATTGACATGAAACAGCTCAAGATTGAAAAGAAAGTGGCATGTGGATCATATGGCCAACTGTGCGTTTTCTCATTCCAAATATCTCTGTAGTTTATGTTAGGAAGTTAACGGATATGTGTTCTTGATGTCTATGCAGGTATAGAGGAACATATTGCAGTCAGGAAGTAGCTATCAAAATTCTGAAGCCTGAGCGTGTAAATGGTGAAATGCTCCGAGAGTTTTCTCAGGAAGTGTATATAATGAGGTATGTAGCAGTCGATTCTCATTATCACTCATACTCTTGATAGTACTTTTATTCTAATATTTCTCTAAAATTTCCATTTCATGGTCTATATTCACTATTCAGAAATATACATGAGTTCTCTCTCGTTTTCTTATGACCATTCTCCAACATTAAGCAAAGTTTATATTCAGAAATTTGCGCTAATGTTCTCGTATTGTTGTTACTGATATTTTCCTGTTTGTAGGAAAGTACGCCATAAAAATGTTGTCCAATTCATCGGAGCATGCACACGGTGTCCAAATCTCTGCATTGTGACGGGTAAGTTCTCAGTAGATTCTGAATATCATCTGGATTATTTTGCTTACTGTCTGTTCTGTATCTGCATACCTGGTGAGAAAGTTGTCTCAGCAGGACAACAAGGTTCTTGCAGGTTATTGCTTTGTAAATTGTAATTCTCGTAACATTTCACTTGCTAGGTCTGGCTTTCATATGTATGCATGGTCGACTGATTTTTATCCTTTTGATCAGAGTTCATGGCTCGAGGGAGCATTTATGATTTTCTTCACAAACAGAAAGGCGTGTTTAAACTTCAATCTTTGCTCAAAGTGGCCCTAGACGTCTCGAAAGGAATGAACTACCTGCATCAAAACAATATTATTCACAGAGACCTTAAGACTGCTAATCTTCTTATGGACGAACATGAAGTAAGCCTCGTTCTCTGGTCATTGATTATGTGGCCTTTCAGCATGCTTTGGTCTCTGATTATGTAGCCTTTCAGCATGTAAACCTTTGGAATTCAAAAAATATTTGTTGCGTCTCCACAAAATACTTTTCACTTTATTAGAATGAAGGACCATGTCTTTAGATTTTCCATAATTTTGAACAGGTTGTCAAGGTTGCTGATTTTGGGGTGGCCAGAGTGCAGACTCAATCAGGGGTCATGACAGCTGAAACAGGAACTTACCGATGGATGGCTCCAGAGGTACGACTGCTTTTGTACATCTTGTTTTTTTGGTTTTGCTTTTTGCGTGCTTTTGGAGTTTATGAAACTAATGACAAGTCTGTGGAGAGTTTTGGCTGAAAATAACTGACACACAGTTGGCCCGATTTGAGATGACATGTAGTTTGAAACATGCATTCAGCTGTGGAAGCTCATTTGTTAATGCATGAATTGATCCGTTTGCTTATTTCTCTGCTTTGACAATTTATACTTTCTGAACTCAGGTCATTGAGCACAAACCTTATGATCACAGGGCAGATGTCTTCAGTTACGCGATTGTGCTATGGGAACTTTTGACTGGGGAGGTAAGTCTCTTTACTTCTCTCTCTCTCTCTCTCTCTCTCTGGTTTTGAATGGTAGAAGTTGCTAGACTCAGTTAACTTCTGTATTTGACACTAATATTTTTTTTTTTTCTGGTGTATAATGAATAAAAATAGCTTCCATATTCTTACTTGACTCCACTACAAGCAGCTGTTGGTGTTGTCCAAAAGGTATGTTTATAAGGACTTAACATTTCTTTTCGAGAGCATTTTGTATATTGACTTCTAAATTTTTGTGCAGGGGCTTCGACCAAAAATTCCGAAGCAAACACACCCAAAACTGACTGAACTACTTGAGAAATGCTGGCAACAAGACCCAGCTCAGAGACCGAATTTTGCAGAAATCATAGAAATGCTTGAGCAACTACTCCATGAGGTAATTGCTTTATCATTTCTCTCCCCAGGTAAAACCATTACCAGAGCGAGTCTGACTTGTGAGCAATAATATGTCCTGAAACCACCAGATTGGAGATGAGGAGCGCCAAAAGGATAAACATGGTGGCTACTTTTCAGGCCTAAGAAAAGGCCATCATTAAAACTCTCAAGTAGATGCTGAAACTTTGGGTTTGATCGGTTTGAATAGAGCTCTGCTCACCTCTCATCTTGCTTTGTACAGCTTTTGTGTCTACTAATCTTTATAACGGTAAGAGTATTTTCTTATATGAGCCTCGCTTTTTTTTCATTTTTTTTTCTTTCATGTATACCTTTTTTTAACTGTTTTCTTTTGACACGAGAATTACTGAGCGGCTATGAGATTTCGTTGTTACTACATTACTTTATTGTCTGAGGTCTGCCTTCAATTGGAACTAGTAATCTTATTATTATTGTAGTGCATTTAGATGCATAAAACACTTGTGTTGAGATCATGTACATTATTTATTTATTTACAATTTACAAACGGATTGGTCTCGTGTTTGTTTTTCACTCTTCTACTGGTAGTTCATTCTCTGTCCAGGCAACGTATCCTCCAGCAATGTCTGTGATCGCGGTAAAACCCTGTACACGAGGCAGCACAAAACCGCTTAATTTCTCTGTTTTAACCAATAGTATCACAAAGCTATATAAGTAAAATTAAAGGGAATCACACTTACAGCCGTGAGAAGATCAGTTGAAGCCATGAAAGACCTTTGCCCGCTCTCGCAACCCTGCAATATTTTATTGTGCCCCTCAAAGATGTTAAACCAAAAAAACCCCCCGGTTTTTTGCATCGTGTTACTCGAGATTTTGCCAAAAGTTAAAACTTACGATGATGACTTCGTCGTGTTTCCTGAAGTGGGATGAGACCTGCCGTAGAAAACTTGGGTTCTTGACCATCCCTGCAACATTTTCGGCTTTGGTGTTAGTTTAATTTGTTTTTTTTCATTTCAACTTTTTTTCAGTAGAGGAATCTATTCTAGAGGTCGGTGATGAAAACCTGATCCGACTCTGTACATGTAAGGTACGTTGATGGCACTAGACGGATGTCCGATGCTGAATTCATCTGGTGTCCTCACGTCGAGATACCGATATCCTGCTTGAGCTAGTTCATGCGCCACTCTTACCGGTACTGATGTAGGAACTGTAGCTGCTTCTGCTGCAACATTTGCTCTGCTCGTTGTTGCTCTCCGCCTTCAACCAAACAATTTAAAAAAAAAAAAGAACAAAAAAAGAGTTTTTAGCCATTTCCCCTATTGCTACGAAAGCGGCAGAGAGATTCCGAACGTCGCTCACCATCGGAAGTTTGAAGTTTGAACATCTGCAACAATGACAACTCTTGTTGTTGAATTTGCCGTTGGTAGTTTCCACTTGTAAGATCCACACGTTTGTAGAGGTGGAGAAATAGCCGATGACCAGCTTCCAATTCGTGTGGGTGTGTTAAAAGTCGTTGTCTCCATTTTTCTTCTTCTTTTTTCTTAGATGCTTTGATCAGCTACTTCTTCTCGTGCGTGTATATATACAGACACAAAGAGTATGGGCGGCCGTAACACGTCAGCCACTTTTATGTCCGATTTTTGAGTCTCTATCCCTTTACGGATATATTCAATTTTGTAGCAAGTCGATTCCAAAATGTAAGCCATGCGTGGAATGGATCATGATAAGTCCAACTCGGTTGCCTCGTAAGTCGTGTGAAGAATAGGATAACTTGCTGACTCGGATGGATAGTACCGTACGCCTCAAAATAGGCCCAATTCTGAGCTTATAATGGATCCGAATAGATAGTTTTTTGGGCCTACAGCCCAACAGTGAAACAAGTGGCTGAGATGGTGGAGTCGGAGGAGAAGATGAAGTTAGGGAGGCTTTTAACAATGGTGGACTACCGATTGTTCGACGACGATGATGGCAAGGTTTGTTTCAGTGTCGTCTCCTCCGTTCCATTTCAGCGTCCGTGATTTTCCTCCTCCGTCTTCGAATCTTTACCCCAGACGGTTCGAGGTAAATTCTTGTCATGTGTTTCTTCTGTGATGGTAGTGTGATCGGTCATTTAAGGTCAGATGCTCTCCATTAGGTCTCTGACCGGAGATTTCCGGTGGTTCCGATCAAGTGTTCGTCATCTGAGCCGGAAGATGGTGGAGATTCGGCGCCGTCGCTGTCTTCCTCCTCATCGTCGTCCACAAGTGAAGTATCTACTAACAGCTGGACATACAACTGGTACACCGGACTCGGCGGTATTGGGATGTTAGACACCGCGTATTTGACTTACCTCAAGCTCACTGGCTCCGATGCGTTTTGCCCTGTTGGTGGTGGCACTTGCGGAGATGTTCTAAACAGCGACTATGCTGTCGTTTTCGGTAATATTCATCGCTTTAATCACGTTTGAATTTAAACGTATTTCCAGATTGGATTTTGCAATAGATCTTTGAAAATTGTATGAATATAGGCAGTCCTGAGTGTATATTTTGATGTTTATATTGTGTGTTGCCTTTGTAAAAGATTAACCTGGAAACATACATGTAGCTTAGCTTAGTTTATTAGATTTGTATTCGTGTAGATCTCTTAAAGTAGGATTGCGTTCAAAAAGGCATGATAAGGTCAAGGTCAAACACTCGCATGTGATAATGTCTGTGAATATGTGCTAGAAGCTTAGTATGTATAGAACTGTTAAAGCTGAATAGCATGCTTCACTCCTATCTATGTAATGCTAGTTTTTTTCTTCTTTTTCCTCTGCTCCAGCATTTTTTTTTTTGTGGGGCAGAATTGTCTTATTGACTGGCATTGCAGGTATAATGTGTTTGAAAAGCTGAACTCAATGACAATCCTTTAACATTTTTCCAGGTGTTCCTCTCCCAGTGATTGGATTTTGTATGTATGGTTTAGTAACTGCTCTAAGTACACAGCTGGGGGAAGGGACTCTACCGTTTGGAATCAGTAAGACCAATGGGCGTTTTGCGTTATTTGGGACCACGACTGCAATGGCATCTGCTAGTGCATATTTCCTGTATATCCTTAGCACAAAACTCTCAGGATCATCGTGCCTGTACTGTCTAGTGTCTGCTTTCCTATCGTTTAGTCTATTTTTCCTCTCTTTAAAGGTAACCATTTATGTCCTTCTCTCTTACATTTTAGATTTATTGTCTTTTGACTCAAGATGACATCTAAACTTCGGATTACATTTATGTGCTTAATGCATGTGGTAGGATGTGAAGTTGGAAGAGATACGGCAAGTTGTAGGATTACAGATATGCTTAGCAATCATAGTAGTTGCCTCCTTGACTGCTTCCTACAGTACTGCTCAACCAATCCCTTCACGGTAATCTAGGTTCATAGTTTTCTTTCGCAAGGCCGATGGCAACTTTTAGTCCTTTGTAACAAGTAGCGAACAAATAATAGCTGCCTGAGGATGAATGAGTCAAGTCTCGTGGTTTCTTTTAATCCCAATATGTGTCTTTGGTTTCACTTATTGCAGCTCAGGTGACATTGAGCTGCCATATTTCCCAACAGAGATCACTACATCATCGGGCCCATATGCTATTGATTTAGCAAAACATCTAAACTCCATTGGTGCTAAAATGTATGGAGCATTCTGGTGTTCTCACTGCTTAGAGCAAAAAGAGGTAGGTAGTTCATTCATCATCGGTTTGCCTGAAACCAGTTTCATGGATTTATTATGTGCATGTAAGTTCCCCTCATCTATATAGATGTTTGGAAGAGAAGCGGCAAAACTACTAAATTACGTGGAGTGTTTTCCCGAAGGATATAAGAAAGGAACTAAGATATTGAAGGCATGTTCAGATGCTGGGATCGAAGGATTCCCGACATGGATAATAAACGGTCAGGTGAGTAAATCCTCTGAATCCTTGGTACATTATCATCACACGTCAGTTCCTATTTCACCTCTTTTATTATTTAGGTCTTAAGTGGAGAAGTAGAACTCGCTGAACTGGCGGAGATGTCTGGATTCAGCCTTGATCAGGCAAATGAGGCCAATCAAGTTCAGTAAATTTTGTATTGTTGCAGAAAATATTAGGTGAATTTGTGAATGCTCTTTGCTTGATCCTGATAGTTATAGGGTGTTCTATGCAAATGCAAGTGATTAAAGTGCTTATTATTGCCATAGCCCATAGGAGGCTCATAACTCGCATGGTCCCTCTCTTAGTCTTCACCAGAGCATCACTCTTTTATTATATAAAGATTTTTTAGTGTCCAAAAATCGCTAGGTTCTACTTGTAATTTGAGAATCTGCAGTCGTCTAGTAGTGTGACATTTGTCTAATGCCTAGAAATGAGGTTTATGTAAGAGTCACACATGTATGTATTTGTATACATGATTTATGCGTGTAGATGTACATATGTACATGTGTGTTTACCGGTGTAAGGGATATATACATATGATATACGCGTGTAGATATACACATATAGATGATAGATGTATCATGTATGTATTGTTGCTATCACGGATATATTTATTGCATATGCTTCTGGGTTGTTTTTTTTTTTTTTTTTTGTTAATGATCCACAAATTTTGCCGTTATTATCCGTTTGATACGCACTAGATAAAGTTTTATTTTTTCCTTTTTGAAGATTCTTTTGGATAGGTATGAAAATCGAGCTCTTTACTGGTATTAAATTGTACGGTGGTTAGAAAAATAATATAAGTCGATTTAGTTTTGCTTAAAGAACAGATCAGCCAAAAGAACGTTTATCTTATTATCCAAAATCTAATGATGTGATGAGGCGTAACGTAACGCTTTATGGCGCGCGGGAAAAGGAGTAAAAGAAAAAGAAAAAGAAAAGAAAAGCAGTAGCCGTTAGATGTACAGAAAATGGAGGGGTAAGATTAGTTGCTTAACAAGAAATATCAAAAAAGAGGTAATGAGTGTAGGACCCACAAAGAGGTCATGTTGAAAGGAAGATGCTACAGAATATTCGTAAGAGATCGTCGTTTCTCACATTAACCCCCAATAAATACACTATTTTTTTCTGCCTTTTTAAAATCATCAGTTCGTCACCTGCACTCGCCGCATTTGTCTTTGATTCAACTGATTTCACTGACGAAGAGAGAAGCGATGAGCACTCAGATTTCGGGGATCGAACAGGAGCAGCTGATCGAGAAGCTTGAGATCTTCAAGATCCATGGCAGAGACAAACGCGGCCGTAAGATCCTTCGGATTATCGGCAAATTCTTTCCAGGTAGTCATAGAATCGGATCTATCTCTTTTGTATCTTTCTTTTAAGTTGTTTTGTTAGGATCTTATTTGAATCTTCTCAAATCAGCTCGGTTTCTGTCACTGGATGTGTTAAAGAAGTATCTAGAGGAGAAGATCTTTCCTCGATTAGGAAGAAAACCATTCGCCGTACTTTACGTTCACACCGGCGTACAGAGGAGCGAGAATTTCCCCGGAATCTCAGCTCTGCGAGCGATCTACGACGCGATTCCGGTCAACGTCAGAGACAATCTCCAGGAGGTTTACTTTCTCCACCCAGGCCTCCAATCACGTCTCTTCCTCGCCACTTGCGGCCGATTTCTGTTCTCCGGCGGGTGAGTAACAGCCGCGGCGCGTATTTCTTTTTTTTGGTCTACGACTATTCGTGATACTTTGAAATTGAAAAACGTCGCTTACTGATTGGTTGTTGGTGTGGTGATTGGCTACGGTAGGTTGTACGGGAAGCTAAGGTACATAAGCAGAGTTGACTATTTATGGGAACACGTGAGGAGGAACGAGATAGAGATGCCAGAGTTTGTGTACGATCACGACGACGATCTAGAGTACCGTCCGATGATGGATTACGGTCAAGAAAGCGATCACGCCAGGGTTTTCGCCGGAGCCGCCGTAGATTCCTCAGTCTCCAGTTTCTCCATGAGGTGTATCTCTTAGCGTAAAATCCACCCACCAGATCTCGGATCGTATCTTATAAACCATATAATGTATATAATATACGATTAAAAAAAAAATATATCACAAATAGGTGTGCTTTTTTACGGAAAAGAAAAGAAATCAGTTGCCATTTGGATAAGGAAATAGTGAGAATCTTTAAATTTCTTCCTTAAATCTTGTCTTTTTTGTTTTTAATGGTTTTTTTCTTATTTGTAGATCTTTTCTTTAGTGGTGGTGGTTGTGAGTTGATGTGGAAAATGTATATGTTAATATAATATGTCAGTGCAAGTCATTTTCCTAGATGCTTGAGGACATAAAACAAAAGAAAAAAAGAATAGCCATTTTTAATTTTGTATACAAACAAATATCAAATTTTCATTATGTTTTGGTTTCATAATGTTGGGTTAACGATGTTAATGAAAAACCTTACTACCTTAGGACCAGATTCGGTTTTGTTTCAAACCAGATTCGGTTTTCTTATTAAAAAAACAAAAAAAAATGGGCGCGAAATCGCTCGGCGAAGGAGATAGTATTCCTTTTAACTTTTAAGGTTAAAGATTTTTACGGATTTATGGTAACTGTGGTGATTAACCTAAGATTGAGATAATTATTCGCACACAAAAAATGAAGCTTTAGGTTAGGTTAGATTTGTTTTTAACATCGGTGTGTAACTGGTTTAGCTTCAGTAAGTCTTATTCTTTTTTTTTTTTTTTATTTGTGCAACCAGTAAGTCTATTCAACCGGGCGAAACACTGTAATCTATATGTTACGACTTGAAGGGACAAATTTTTTTTTTGAGAAAAACGTTGTTGAAATGAACAAATATCCGAGCGATTTAGCTACAATTATCACTGTAGCTTCATTATCTTTGCCGGTTTCTTGTCATCAAAACCTTCAGAAGAATTGTCTAAAGATGTATTATGCTTCATCTTTCTCCGGTTGACAAACTCAGAGAATGACGGAATTGGTGGGAGCCTTATAGGCGAACGGCTTGGGCTGACGACTAGCTGCTGTGTTGGTTCAACGACCCGTGACTCGGCTGTGTATATCTTTCCGTCTTCTTCCTTTATGTTCTCGGCTGGTTCAGTCAACAGCATCGATTCTCCTGATGGCTCTTCTTCTCTAGCCAAACTGACCACTGAGCTAAGTCGGGCCATTAGCTCGTCTCTGCTTGCGGTTCCTAACCATCTCAGAGTACTCACTATCTGCGAGTAGTAAAAAGATTTCCCTGCTTTGCTATATTTTCTATAGCACTCGTTTTCAAGAAACTCAGATGCGTTTTGGGAATCAATCCTGCAATATTTCCAATTAATGAGATAAGAGAGAGGCACATAAGCTTCTTCAACTATAAAACACTTAGAAGGATTCAAGAGATTTTTACTCCTCTACACCGGCGAGCAGCTGAAGTACTCGTGCCAGCTCATCCAAGAGTCGCTTCTTGCTCGATTCCCTTAGTGTTTCAGATATTGCATTCTTCTCGGACTTTTTGACCTGCAAACAGTTCGAATAGGCTTTTGATAAGTTAAACTGGAAGAAAGATGTTAAGCTTTTGTTTATAAAAAAAAATTAAAGTGAACCTGTTACCAAACCTGTTTATTTCTTTCATAGTACTTTTCCTCAGCCCGCTCCAGTAAAACCAGTTTCTCTTCTAGTCCCAACTTTTTCGATAGTTTAGGTCCTGCTAGGCTCTTGGCAGCCTCAGTGTCATCTGGGTGTAGATGGATCAACAAGAAAGTTAGAAATTTTTAGGCTATAAGAAGGTTTTTCGAAAAGATTGGATATGCATGCGCTAAATATCACAAAAGTGAGTTACCATCTGAATCTGATATTTCCTCATCGGAATTGCTTCCATCTTCATTACGATTCCAGAACTCGGAGTACTGTCCCTCATTTGTCTTATCGTTCGAGCTTGCAAAAGAATGGGCACGGAGTTCAGTTAGACCTTGTATACCTCGCTGCTTATTTAGATGCGGTTAAAGGCAAACCTGGCGATGAAAATTCGAGAAGAATTGTGTCTTCGGGAGGCAGTAGTCATGAGCTCCTCCAAGCAATGAGCAACTTGATTTGGATGCTTACATGCATCACACGTTTTTTTGCATTGCTGCACAGGAAACTGTTTGCAACAAGATTATCAGCGGCTTAATTTAATGGAACCTTTAAGGGATTTGATTCAAGAATCAGTAATATACAAGTCATACCTCTTCACCAAAGCTCTCAAGAATCTTTCTTCTTCGGCATCCAGAACCTTCACAGTATGTCACAATCTAAAAGCATGCAGCATGAAAAAGAGTAAATTTCAACTGATATACACAGAGCCAGAGAGAAACAAGTAAACATTTACCTGCTCAAAGTCAGATATAGGCTTCTTTGAGGATGGGGATTTCTTATTCTCCGAATTCCGTAGTAAAAATTCCTAGGAATGAGTTGGTAAAGTGAGCTACAGAATTACATATAGAATGAAAGTTGTGAAGCCAAAAACTGTCATAACCAGAGTGTAACATTACCATTTTCTTTCTATCATCTACACCATAGTATAATACACTTCTCGAGGGTAATTGATCCCGACCTGCTCTACCAGACTCTTGATAGAAAGATTCCATTGATTTTGGAATGTTAAAATGGCAAACCATTCTGACATCCTTCTTATCTATACCCTAGAAAGTCACTAGTCTCATCATGCGACAGTACATAAGATATAAACATATAACTAAAAATGCAACATGACAAAGAATCTTAGTTGCATACCATTCTGTAGAAAAACCATTAGAGCGTTTACTACGTGCACCCGAGTGCTCCCAAACATCATAAGACACAGAAGATGGTCATAACAAACCCAGAATCAAAATAAAAATTAATTCACAGAGTTATTCATACCCGAAAGCCACTGTGGCAACAATAACTTGCTTCTTCGAGGACAGCCAATCATCTAAAACAGTACTCCTCAGTTTACTATTAAGTCCTGCATGATAGGCTGTAAACATATATATAGGCATACGTCAGCAGTTGTGGCTGAATATTGAAGCAGATAGAGGTAGAAGGGACATTCTTTTACCAGCACAAGAGATCCCAGTACTGGAAAGACGAACAGACAAGTCATCACAGGTTGTACGCTCAAGGCAATAGATAATTGCACAAATATTTCCATATGACTTGAGCAAGTTGCACAAATCAGTATAAGCATTATCTAAAAGATCTTTGTACCGAACTGCACCAACAAAAACTTATTTTAGATGATAGGAAAGCAAATCTAGAAAATCCATTCGTTAATAGTAATGAAACGTTCTCAAACAAAACAGTATTGGAAACACCTCAAAATAGTTTACAGAAAGAAAATATCATACACAAATTAAAAGCTCAAAGGGAAACCTTCATAAAAGATATTTGGGCGATTGAAAGAAGACTTAAGGACCAAAGGATTCCGCAAACTCAAGGAGTCAATAACATCCTTTTGTACCCTGCGAAAAAATTGCTGTTTGAGAAACGGCTCTACAATTTACACACATGTTCTTCTAATGCACTGAAATAGAAGATCACTTAGGAGCAGCAGTAGCGGTTAGAGCCAACACTGGAACATCAGCCAAAGAATCTCTCAAGGTTGAAAGTTGACGATAGCTAGGTCTGTTTTATGACAAAACAAGTTTAAGTATAGTAAGTGCCCATGGAAACGAATATTGACACAATCACTAATTACGAACCTGAAGTCGTGGCCCCATGATGAGATGCAATGTGCCTGGGATATAGATAAACAGTCGAGAGAAGTTAAACAAACTTTCAAGTTCAAAACCTGAGGCTTTCCTTCTTACTCCTGTATAGGCATTACAAGGATTTACCTCGTCTATGGCTATAAGATTTAGTAAACCCCTGGAATGGAGTTTTCTCAGCTTCAACATAAATCCTTTTGTCGCAATCAACTCTGGAGTAACATACAACAATCTTACTGAGGGTTTTCCGGAATCAAGGTCTTCATGGATCTAAAAACCAAAGTCAAGAATAACATCAAAGGAGATTACACAATATAATAAATACAAGAAGTGATTCGGCTCATCCAAGATATTCCACGGAAAAATCAACACAAACACTTGAAGTGAAACAAAATGAAGAAATCGTCTAAATGAGTCCATCAACGTTATAGCAGACCACATAGAACGAATTTTGAATTTTAACAAAGTGAATACATTTTGGTGAAGAGTTGAGATAATAGACAAAGCTTAGAATCAGATTGCATTTACGCATATATATACACATAGGCCTAAAACACAGTATAGCCAAATCACCTTGTTTCTAACATGTGTAGATTGGGTGGATGAGAGATACTCAGCAGCAATACCTTTCTCCTTCAGAGAAATCACTTGGTTTTCCTTTGGCAAAGAGAAACACATGATGGTTTTTCAAAACTCATTAACAAGAAAGCTTAAAAAGAAGAAAACAAAAAGGAAAAGAACAATGCGCTTACCATCAAAGCTGAGAAAGTAAACACAAGAGCCGAAGAGAGGAAATAGAGAAGATAGTTAGAGACCAATCAAAACACAGATTCTCCATTCATGAATTCGGGAAAGAAACAGATTACCAATCAAAGGAGAAACAACAAGCACGATTCCAGGTTTAGCTAGTGCAGGTATCTGATAACAAATCGATTTTCCTCTTCCCGTAGGCATCAAGCAAAAGCAATCCCTTCCTATTTCAATCAAACGACATACAGAAGCGAAGAATTCAAAAAATCATTCCAATTTTCCGAGAGAGAAAAAGGCGTGTGTTACCACTTACCAGATACAACAGCTTGAATCGCCTCCAGTTGCTTCCCTCTGAAATCTGCATGACCAAAATGCCATCTCAAAAGCTTCACCAATGCTTCTTTTCCAGCAACATTCTTATCGGAGCGGTGCACATTCTGCACCGGCAACGGCGATTTCTCCATATCTCCGATAAAAAAAATCTTCAACGCCTTGTGGAAACTCAAAAAATTTCTGACGAGATTTCGGATGTTTGTGATTATTTCATCGATTCTGGGAAAATTTCAAGGAATGTGTGTGTGTGTGTGTGTCAGTGTGTGTGTGTGTGTGTGTCGACGCTTCCTCAAGACGCTGCGGAAAGCGAAGAAGGCGATTGGGAAAACCACAAACGCCGTCGTTCAAAAATTGCGTTGGTAGATTAACCATTAGCTAGTTAACCGGTCGCAGTGAACGAAAACCATCCCGAAGCTTTTGTTTATTCCCGGTTTACTGATTGGCAATTGATATGGCGTCGAACAAGAATGGCGCGTGGCACTTGCTGTGTAGTTTTCAAACGTTACTAATGAACACCGCGTCGTTTAATTTGCAAGAAAACGACAGAAAAAGACGCGAAGGAATGGGAAAAGGCTTGCCAATCTTGCAGGTGACTTGATAGGAGGAGTTATGCAAATTTCGATTGTTTCTCACTTTACAACGATTTCCTTCTGCGGTTTCCTTCGAAATTCTCAGTTTACTCAGCAAGTAATTAAGAAGTAACAAACATAAACTTTTAAGTATCTCGATTGGTCCGCACACTCAGGAATTAAGAATCAAGGAATTAGCCAAGGCTCCGAATGCTTCTACATCTATTTTTGAATTTTAGTTCGTTTGTATTATGCATTATTCTACATCATCTTTTTCTTTTGTCTCTATCAATTAGTCTCTCTAGCTCTAATAAGTTAGGTGTAAGTTAGCTGTTTTGGGAATTAATTAAATATATCTTAACATTAAACACACAAAAAAAAAAAAATTAAACATAAACTTGAATACAAGCAGGAGTTTTACTCTAATGAACAAAACAAAATATTCAAACTTGCGATAATTTCCGAGTACTTACAGACGAATTTTCCGACCATATATTGAAAAATGATTTTCCTTGCGATATGTTTCCGACAAATTATTTATTTTCTCGGTATGTTCTCGGAACAGTACTATGGGAGAATTTCCGACGACATTCTCATACAAAAGGAGGAGGACAAAACATCTGAAAACAACTCTCAGAAGAAGACTTCACCATCTTAATAATACTATCATCGCCAAGTTTGAACACTTTAACATTGTTTTTATCTTCCTCATCTGTAAAATAGATCGAATTCTCCAAACATCCATAATACTCTCTAGCCAAGACAGAGAAACAAATATCCGTTGCCATAACAAAAGCCTTCTCTCCCAAAGACTTAACCTGAACCCATTCAACCAATTCCTCGTCCATCTTATAAACCTTAAAACCAATGGTCCTCTGGACATGAGCTCTATTTACGCGAAATCTCTTACAGAAACGATGAACAATGCATAGATCTCCACAATACTCCACGAGTCTCTTGTCTTTGCAATCATCAATGTCGTAGTAGTCCATTGGAGTTGAAGGTCCGTACTGAAAAATCTTAAGCTCAGATAAACTAATCCACCAAATTGCGCCTTTTAGGTCCAAGGCATAGACTTGACCTTTGTGGACTATAACATCCGAGAAATACTCAACCTCTTCATCTGGAATTTTTGTCCAGGCATCATTATTACTTTCTTCCCCACTATTGCACCACCAGATTTTCTTCTTGCAATCTACCGCGAAAACCAGGTTGTCCACGAGAACTACTCTAACGAAATCATACGATATTATCATAGTCGAATTTTTCAAGTATTTATAAACGTCGTAAGATTGATGAATCTCTGAGACCGTAAACTCCAACAGATCTAGGGTTTGGTGGGAAGAATCTACTAAGAGACGAGAGAGAGGGTAAAGGAGTTTTTTACGGGACTCGGAGACATCTTGGGTTTTGATAAGCCATCCTTTCTTCGGACATGACGAGTGAATCACACGGAAGAAAGCTGCGGGAGAGAGTAAACACGTTTTTCCATTACTGTAAGGAGATAGGAAGCGTCTACGATTGCGATTGCGGCGGTTTGGGAAACTTTTATTGGTCGCAACCGCAGAACGCCAGGTTTTGCAGATGCTACGGACTCGGAGAAGCTCGACGTTGGAGAAGAGACGGTTGGCTATTACATCGACCAGCTCTTCGGGTAAATCAGACCACTCGGCGAATTTACTCATCTCTACGTCTCTCTCCCTCTTTAATTGTTACTTAGGGTTTTTTTGATATCGGTTCTTAGTTAGATCAATGATTAAAAGCATATGAAGATATGTATGTATATATACTCAATATCTGACATGGAAAGAAAGTCTCTCGTAGGAAATTATATAATCCCTTTTTTTAGGTCAACTAAAAGATAAAATTAATGCCATTAGCAAAAAAAAAAAAAACTAAAAGATATAATTACCTTATATATATGAAAAGTTTTGTTTAATTTATTTCATATATTTTCATTGAATGTTCACCTAATTATTCTATAAATTAATTAAACTGTTTCCTGTTACAAATAGGGGTGGGCGTTCGGATCTCGGATCGGGTTCGGATCGGGTATTTCGGGTTTCGGGTGTTTGGGGTTTAGGGATTTAGGTACCGATCGGGTATTTTAAACATTCGGATCGGGTTTGGTTCGGGTTCGGATTGGATCGGGTATTTTTTTTAAGATCCGAATTTTTTCGGATATGTTCGGATCCGGATCCGAAAGTATCTAAAAGTATCCACAATACCCGAAATAACCCGAAGAACCCGAAATCCGAGACAAAACACAAAAACATGAATATTCATTTCAATAAAACCAATATATTTTCAAACCAAAAATATCCAAAATACCCGAAAAATTTAGAAAAAAAAAACAAAATAGTGTATTTGATATACCCATAATATCGAAAGTAAACATAAAATACCCGAAATACCCAAAAAATAATTAATATAGTCGGGTGTATAGTTGTAATTTTGGGTATTTAGGTTATATCATGTCTAAATATAATTAATATATTTGGGTATATAATTATACTTCGGTATTTCGGGTACCCATTCGGTTCTCAGTTCGGTACCGGTTTGGGTTCGGTTCTTCGGGTATAGGAATTTAGGATCCGATCGGGTATTTTAAAATTTTTGATCTGGTTTGGTTCGGGTATTTTTGGTTCGGATTTTCGGATCCGGATTTTTTGCCCAGTGCTAGTTACAAATAATAATTTAATTACACTTCTTGCCTTGACCAAAATTTAAATTTTTTTATTTGAAACTATTTATTGTTACTTTATATTTAGATGTACTTTTTGTAATATTGCCATCAATGTCAAAAAGTCATCTAGATGCACTTTTTGTAATGTTTCCATAGATATACTCAATATTCAAAAAAATTCTAAGCGTTACTCGGGCGGTCGAGGTCGGCCTAGTGCCTAGCGAAAAAAATAGAGATTAATTGGTGATTAGTTTTTGAAATTTTTAATGTATTTTTAACATGTTAATCCATTATAATTTGTAGTTTCAATATGATATTGTGTTAAAGATTGGATAAAACACATAAAAATAAATATTATGTCTAATATATTATGATTTTCGTTAAAAATATTAACATAAGTTGGACTCATCAAATTTTAGAACCAACTAAATTAAAAAAAAAAAAAAAAACTGGACTAGGTGGCCGCCTAGGCAAAAATTACTCGGCATAAACAGGAATTAACCAAACCCCTAATTTATTGAATCGATTATCCATAAAAAAACTGGACTAGGTGGCCGCCGATTTTTACACGGGGGATGTACTAGGCGCTCAACCGTATCAAAACGTTCAATTTTTCCTAAAACCAGAGTCAAATTTTGTTGAGACGTTTTATTTTGGTTGAAATTTGTCTAGGCGACCAAATCACCCGGTTAAGCACTTGGATACGATGCCGTTTAAATAAGTGAAATAAAGAAAATTAACAGGAAGTTCAAAAAAAAAAAAAAAATTAACAGAAAGGAAAGCAAGACAAGAGTTAATATAAGAAGCATAATCCAAAACAGATTTCAATTTGTTAACAGAAAGGTTTTTGTTCGTCTCAGGTTTGGTTTTTTAGGATTTTTTTTTTAAAAAAATTCACATGATCACCCGACACACATGACACATAACAATAAGTAGTACTTAAGATTCAAATATAAGATAATTGAAAGTGAGGAGAGAACATCTGAAAACAACTCTGAGAAGAAGAATCAATCATATTGATGATACTACCATCATCAAGCTTGAACACTTTAACATCTTGATCCTCCATTTCACTTGTAAATAATTCATCATCATCAGTGAAGTAGATAATATTCTCCAAACATCCATAGTACTCGGAGGCTAAAACCGTAAAACAACTGTCAGTAGCCACAATGAGTGCCTTGTTTCCCAAGGATTTAATCTCAACCCATTCCACCAACTCCTCGTGCATCTTATAAACCTTGAAACAAAGAGTCCTATCGATATCAACTTTATCACAGAAACGATGAACAACGCATAGAACACCACAATACACCACGAGTCTCTTGTCTTTGCAAGTATCAATCTTGTTGTCGTCCATTGGACTTGCAACTGTGAATTGAAAAATGTTAAGCTCGGATAAACGAATCCACCAAATTGCTCCTTTTAAGTCCAAGGCATAGATTAGTCCTCTGTGAAGTATAATGTCCGAGAAATATAAACCTCCAGATCCTTCGTTCATGATTCTTGTCCATACACTATTTTCTTCTCCAAGCTTGCAGCACCAGATTTGCTTGTTGTCGTCGACTACGAGAACAGCTCTAGACGAATCACTTGATATTTGAAGTCGCTTGTTCAAGTATTGAGCTCTAGACGAATTGCGTGATATTTGAAGTCGCTTGTTCAAGTATTGAACGTAGTAAGATTGACGAATCTCCGAACCCGAACTTCAGAAGGTCTAGGGTTTGGTGGGAAGGGGTGATGAGGTGGCGATAGAGAGGAGACAGGAGAGTATTCTTACTGAATTCAGAGACTTGTCTGGTTTTAATCAGCCATCCTTTGTTAGGGCATGAAGAAGAAGAAGATGGGAGAGTTACACGGAAGGTGGGGGTTAGAGGTGAGTTTAGCACTCCCTGGTTTAACCCGGTACGAACCGAGATCGGTTTAATCAACATCAGTTTACGACGGTTCGATCTCGGGAGAGGGTTCATGATCGAGGTGGCCAACATCAAAAGCCCATCAAAGCCGACTTAAGAAATAAAAGGAAGTTCTCCTTTTATTTGATAAAAGCAAATCCCGAGAAGAAAGGAAGTTATCCTTATCAACTCTGGGAAATAAGGATAATCGCCAATATCAATTCAAGAAGTAAAAGAATGATCATGACTTGCATACCAAGCAAGGTGCATGCCAAACCACGTGCATACATAACCACGAAAGATGACGATCTCAAACTCAACATAACAACTTCACGCCATCACGGCAAAGACGTGCCGAGCTCAAAGACATGCCGAGCTCACTCTCACGATCAGCGATCTCATTCTCTTCTTGATGTATCTCGGCAAAACGCCGAACCCACTTTGTAACCATGTGAACTACGATCTGGCTTGATCCCATTCCCGGGGTACGTAGGCAGCCCTTCGGGGCACAACTATAAATCACCTCTTCTTCTCAACTGTTTCAGCTCACCGTCGTCGAGACGAGGCCGACCTTCTCATCGATCCCGAATCGACCCTTGGTGGTCGGACAACCGACTTGGATCACCGGCCATCTCGGCCAAATCTTGTGTGATTACCGGGGGTGTTAATTCCGGTATCAACAATTAGCGCTAGAAGGAGGGGCCAAGAAAAATTTGGGACAATTGTTGAAACCAGATTTCACACATATCGTAGATCGGTGAAATCAGTTTAGAGTTTAGGAGAATTATTTTTATTAGAATCATAGCTGGACCCGAGATGGGTTTCCTACGTACTCTCGAAAGGGATCAAGCCATTCGTAGTTCTTTTTACAGAGAAATTGTGGGATGAATGAGAGATGATTATTATGAGGTCAGGTCCTCTCTATTTATAAGATTCTAAGTCGGCTAAAAACAGGGTAACTTTCTTTTTCTACTTCCATCATGAAAAGGAATATCTCCTTAAATCCCTCCGAGATCGGGAAATATTCCGTAAATCTCGGAGGTCGGTGATATCCTCGACGAGTCAGGCCTTTGATGGGCTTTGATGTCGGCCACCTCGATCATGAACCCTCTCCCGAGCTCGAACCGTCGTAAACCGATGTTGATTAAGCCGATCTCGGTTCGTACCAGATTAAACCGGGGAGTGCTAAACTCACCTCTAACAATAAGTCTCCCCCTCAGTTCGGCGAAGGAGTCCTTGAGTTCGGCGAAGTTCATGGAGAATTCTTTAGCCCGGTTGGAATTGAGATCGGCATCTTTTCTTGATTGTTCAAGCTCGTGTCCATTGATGAACGAACTTCTTTGGTGTTCGACTTCGGTGATGTAAATGATTTTGGCGTCGGTGGTTGAGTTTGAGGTTTGACTCGGCGTCGTTCCTGCAAAAATGACTAAAGATGCGAGTTTGAATTCGAATTTTGATTCTTCAAATGAGAGATTGAGCTTGAGGCTGAGCTCGGCGTTGTTAGTTTAGATGCGAGGTTGGACTCGGCCTATCCTACGAGCGAAGTTCGTACTCGGTCTTGATAGTTTGTGCGAGAAGTCGGCGAGCTGTGATTGCGAGCTGCTCAATTGTAAGGTCGGCGTGTTGCGACTGCGAGTTGCCATACTGTGAGGTCGGCGAGTTGCGAGGTCGGAGAGCTGCGACTGCGAGATCGGCGAGCTGTGAGGTCGGGTGAGTTGTGACTGCGATGTCGGTGAGCTGCGAGGTCGGCGAACTGCGATTGCGAGCTACCTAACCGCGAGGTCGACGAACTGCGACTGCGAGCTGTCTAACTATGTGGTCGACAAACTCCGACCGCGAGCTGCCTAACTGCGCAGTAGACGATATGTCTGATTGTGAGGTAGGCGAGCGTCTCCCTTTTTCTTTGTTGACTGGTTTTTAGAGAGACAGACTCTGTGACATAATCTGAAAATAAAATATATTTGAATAATGAATTAAAAAAAATAAAAATTTTGATAGGTGATACTTGAATTTTAGGGAGTTCGGTTGACGAGCTGTGATACTGGTTTTGATAGACTGGTAATTTCGAGCTGGAACGAGATCGGTGAACGTTCTCCTTACTCTAACGGGGAGATCCAAGCGGATCTCTTTACTCTAACGGGGAAAGAAAGAGAAACCTTTGAATGGACAACGCGAATTACGCAGAGATTTTTTTTTTTTTTTTTTTTTTTTTTTGACCTCGTCCTTGGCGACGTGAGCTATTGCTGAGTAGATCGTAGAATTATTAAACCGGTCATGTCGGTGATCGGTGTTTGGAGATCTCAATAAACATGACGATATGTTCATGTCGTTTTCGAGTTTCGGATTCGTTTTGATAATTCTCTATAAACCCCAAATTTTTCTTGCCCCTCTTTCTAGCGCCGTTAGAACCATATTTCACACATATTTAAGAAAATTATTTTTATTAGAATCATAGCTGGACTCAAGATGGGTTGACTACGTATCCTCGAAAGGGATCAAGCCATTCGTATTTCTTTTTACAGAGAAATTGTGGATGAATGAGAGATGATTATTATGAGGTCAGGTCATGGGTAACTTCTTTTTCCTAGTTCCATCAGGAAAAGGAATATCTCCTTAAATCCCTCCGAGGAGGTCGGTGATATCCTTGACGAGTCGGGCCTTTGATGGGCTTTGATGTCGGCCACCTCGATCATGAACTCTCTCCCGAGCTCGAACCGTCGTAAACCGATGTTGATTAAACCGATTTCGGTTCATACCGGGTTAAACCAGAAAGTGCTAAACTCACCTCTAACAATACACCTCTAACAGTGGAAAAGACTTCAGTCCTGCTCCCATTGAAAGGAAGAAGGATGCGTTTAAAGCGGTTTGGAAAACGCTTCTTGGTCGCAACCGCAGAACGCCAGGGTTTACAGATGCTACGTAGACGGAGGAGGTCGATGTTGGGAGACAAACGGTCGGCGATTAAACCGACGAGTTCTTCAGAAAATCAGACCATCCGACTTTACCCATCTCGATCTCTGTCTATATGTTGTTACTTGTTAGTGAATCAATTGATACAATTTCAGAAGAGAGCCTAACTATGTATGTATTTATTATATACACAGAAACAAATAAATTCCTAATCTGATGTGGGAGAGGTATTTCCTTTTCTTCGTTTTTCTTTTTTTCTCCCCGATCGAAACATCTTTTTCTTTTTGGGAGAGCTAATTCCTAATCTGATGTGGGAGAGCTATTTCCTTTTCATATTTTACAATTTTACATGTAATTTTTTTATTGAATGTTTATCTATTTTAATTAATAAAAAATAATAAATGGATTCAAATTACAAATGTTGTATAAGAATTAAAATGAAGTTTAGCATGTAACCTTTCATGTGGTAATAAGTAAAAAATTACCGTAGCTATAAATTCAAAAATATTTAGGGGAAGATATCTAAAGTACACCCAAGTGCCCAACAGCATATATACTTTGGATTTCTGATAAACCGGTTTCCGATTCCGATTTTCTGGACCGATTCTGGTTTTATCAGACTCATATTCAGAAGCTTGCTTCCAAAAGCGGTAAGAATTTTTTTGAATTAATCTGATAAAAGAGTATTTCGGGTTTTTGATTTAACTTTAGTTTCTGACAAAACCACAACAAAAACAAACCGTTATTTAGTACCAAAAAAAATGCTTCTTGCTTCTTCATACACAATAACTGCATTAATTCTTGCTTCTTCATACACAATAACTGCATTAATCCCATACGTGATTTTCTTTCTATCTATATAGCTGTTATCGTAGTTCCCAGCTTTATATCAATGGCCCTTTACTGTGTCTGATTGCGTCAAAACGCTCCGCCAACGTATCGTAGTCAGGCAGTTTTGGGTGAACATGGTGACCGCTTGAGTCCCGTCTCGATTCAGCGGACTGAGGAGCCTGAGGGGGTGCTCGGTTTGGCGGGAGAGAAGAAGCACGACTCTGTAATGGTCCTTCTGCCTCTAGCTCCGTCTCTTCCTCGTAATAGTCTGACTCATCAAACTCTATACCAGAAGTTGCAGGAGGAGGAAGTGATGCAGAGTTGTAGCTGTGTCTCCTCTTCATTGTTTCCTTTGTTTCTGCTTCAGTTTTGGTGTAGTCTTCTTCCTCTTGGTCAGATTCATTTATACACGGATTATTGCAGCTGTGTCTTCTGCAGATTCCTCTGTTTCCTGCAGAAGGTTTTGCGTAGTAGGAGCTTGTTTCAGAATCTCGGGATTGTCTTGTTGAACCTGGATGATAATGATCCTTGTGGTTTGTTGAACGATCGAAAGACGAGGAGGATACAGAGAACTCTTTGGTGTTGTCTCTTCTGTTAGCTAATAAGGCGGCTACTTGTGCTGCTGCAACCGCCTGCTTGGCTAATTCAGCTGCTGCTTCTGCGGCTGACTCGGTGTCATGATAATGCGTGTTGATGCTCATGCTACTACTCGATCTGATGAACAAAACAACAAAAAGACATCATTTTTCTGAGCCCTTATTCGGACATTGTTGAAGCAAAAGATGGAGATGCATGTATACCTCGGCACTGCTTTGGTAGGATCAATGGGCTCGTCGTGAGTTGCACGGTTTACGGGTAAGCTTGAGGCGCTAACAAACACACGTGGCCCATCCTGTTCATACAAGAAGAACACATGTTATAGAATTCTGATTCAACGGAAAAAAAGGAAGTTGTTGAGAGATTAAGACACATACTATGGCTTCTTCTTGAGGTTTGAGAAGTTCTTGCTCTGTCTCTGTAGTGTCCCAATCGACCTGGAATTCCTTTGCAATTTCTTTCATGATTTTCAGTTTGAATTCTCCAACCGGATGCTTAACTGAAAGCTTGTCAATCAACTACAAACGCACAATGACAAGAGTCAATGGTCATTAAACAGAAACCGGCAATGTTGTTGACTAATCATCAGAAACAACAACATTCCTTACCATCCGGTTCACGCCGCAGGTAGGACGCAAATCAGTAGCAGCAGATACAAAATCTCTTCCATATTTCTTCTCAAAGATGTCTTTCAGATCTCCAAGCTCCGGAATTTCAGAGCACCTAGGCGCAGCGAATATCAAACTAGAAATACCTTCCTTAAGATCCACAGGGCATTCCCTAAAACAAGTTAAAAAAAATGCCAAACACATATATAAGTTACCCAGATTGAAGTGAGTAAATATATATAATTGGAACTTGATGTGAACACACTTCTGCTTGGTGATGATAGTGAGACGGGAAACGATGAGTTCGCAGAAAAGCTCGATGATTTCGTTTGCCGCCAGAATGTTCTGCTCCCTAATCACATGCTCAACCTGAATTGTCAAAAGGCAAGTCTTCATTGAATTGAGTTGCTAAAGAAACTTTAAACCAAGGGATCTGATTTTAATTTCTAGATAAGAGAACTTAGAAACTCAAGGAGAAAAGTGAAATACTCTGATTCGAGCGGTGGCATCTTGACCGGACTGAAGAAGAACTGCGATGTCACGCCTCATTTGCTTCACCACAACTTGTCTCTTGTTCCTCAGAAGCTTTATCCGAGCCACAGCCATCTTCGCCGCCGTTTTGCTTTTTTTTCCGATCAAATGCCCACAAAAACACAGACAAGTAAAAAAAAAAGTTCATCAGATAATTAATCATAGAGACCTCGAGAAAAGTCCAGAATCGGAAAATTTCTCAAACACATACCAGAATTCTTACTTTTTCTGTTAAGAATGCCCAAATGGATTCTCGAGATAAGAAGTATCAATACACTGATAAAATAAAAAACCCTAACTTTTTTCATTTCTTCTACCCAAATCGAGCATGGATAACAAATCTCGATTACATGACCGATACTAAATCCTTGGAGTTATTTGTTTCTGGGCAGTCATTGAGGGAAAATAGGAATCGAAGAAGCATTAAAAACAATCGAAATGAGTACCATTTGGAGGAGTTAAAGCCACGACGGAAGAGAGAAAGACTAAACTTGATGAGCTTCTTCGTCTGAACCGAGGCTACTCCGGCCGCCGTCATTTTCTCACCACTGCGTCTCTTACACAGCAGAAACAGGAGATGAATAAAGAAGAAGAAGGCTTAGTGTGAGTGTGTATGTAACGGTCCACTGAAATTAGGAAAGTAACGCTCTTTTGGGTCCCACAAGAACCCACCGACTTACTATTAGCTGGACCAATTCGACATTGTCAAAATATAGCCGTTGTGTCTTAGACACGTATTAGTCTCCTCCAACCCAACGACCATCCTTAGCAAAGCATCCTAAGCAATTTTGTTACACAGCACACCGTCGCTTCTTGTAGATCTGTGTGATTCGATGATTATTTAATGGGCTTGCTGGAATGGACTGGAGCTTCTATTGGGCCTTTTTGAGTCAACCAAATAAATCTTGGGCTCTCAAGGGTTTTTTTTTATTCATTAGAATAACAAGTTAAAATACAAGGTGGAAAGCAAAGCCCACAGATTTTGAAGGTCTTCCTTATCCTTTTTTTTTTTTTTTTTTGTTAAAAGGTGTTCCTTATCCTCTATATAGATATTTTAGGAAATTATGTGTATAGATTTTTGACTAATTGATAGTCTATGCTTTCTTAGCAGATTTTAGTTAAAAATAATGTAAAATGATACGATATATAAAGATTTGATATTCTCATTCTTGATTTTTTTACTAAAATAGCACACTATTCTATTCTATAAAAACGTTATCCATTGTCAAGATTAATATATCTCTTTGACGTAATTTTACAAGACTATCAGAAAAGAAGAAAAAAACACACACTTTTCTACAATGATGGGGAAAATTTCATTGAAGTCTGCGTTCATCGTCCTTTTAGCTTTTACTGGTTAGTTCAGTGTTTTATATTTATTTTATATAATATGGAAAACTCAGATACCTCTAAACTTACAACATTATTTACCCAATTAAAATGAGATTCATAAAAGTAAACAATTAGATTACGTTACTTATGTTTATTACTTCTTGTGTCTGTAGTGATGGTATCCGTATCAGTTGAGATTGTTGAGGCGAAACGTATGCTACATGAAGAAACTTCTCTGCCCTTATTGCATCTTGAAGCTTCACCGCCGGTTGAGCCACTAGGGTTTGGTTTTTGTAAGCCACCATGCAAAGAATTATGTTTTGGTGTCCGTTGTCATTGCGTATGTCCTCAAGTTCCAAAAATATAAATTATGATCGCAAGTGAATAAAAAAATATTGTTTGACATGTGGGTTGCTTACTTAAATTCATGTGATAATTGTGTGAATCAAACTACGAAACATAATCAACTGAATCGGAAAAAAAGGATTTTAAGAGGGATTTTTGTTGTAAGATATTGAATTCTGGTTGAGTGGTTGGTGACTTGGTGTGGCAAAAAAAAACATTTTTGGCCAAATAAACAGGCAAACGCTTTTTCAAAATTACTGAAACAACCTTGAAATAGACAACCTTGAAATCATCAACCTTATTTATGTGGGTCCACTCCTGACTATAAATTTCTAACACTTTTGACTATTTCAACGATTCTGCCATACTTAAATTGCTTTCTAACACTTTTTTGATTATTTCAACGATTCTGCCATAATTAAATTGCTTTTTACGAGAAAAAAATACTAATTATCCTATTCTAAAAATATAAATAAAATTACTGCTTCCGCATTCATCTCCCTTTATTCTTTACATCTCTTTTGCTAGGCGGTAAAACTATATATATTTATAAGTAGATAAAACTTTACAAGAGCTGTTCACACCTGAACGAGTTACAAACTTACAACAAACACACACCCTCTAATACATGGATGCACGTTTAAACTCTCTTTCAACACATAAGGAATAAAAAGAAAACCAAACCAGGATTTAAAAATCAATCGACCTGGTCAAGAGCAACTAATTTCCAAATTCAGAGCAAGAAACTCGAATCTGGTCCCATTTTAATTTAAGTGGATAAGATGTTAAGAAGAGAGACTCTAGCTTGTATCATCACCTTGAACAATCCTTCGAGTCCCTCTTCAAGCTCTTCCATGGCTGCCTCTACACCTTTCGACCTAACCAATGCACATTGAATCCTCTCACTTACTTCCTCACTAGTCTCTTTCTCCTCTTCTTGATCTTCCCTTGTATTCATCACAACGAGCTTCCCGATTTCAGCTTCCATAGCTTCAAGCTCGAGACAAGAAAAGCCTTTCTCATGATCTCTCTTCTCCTGTTGATGATGATCTATTCCTTTCTTCACAAGCCTCATAACAATCCCCCAACCTTTGTGATGATGATGATTCTTAGTCTTTAACCCTTTAGGCGACGACAAGAACGACAGAACCGTGCGTAAGACGAAACAAGTGATCACACTTGTTTCTTGCATCACTCTAGCCAAAGCACTCATCTCTTGATCATCATCACCACACCAAACACTACTCTCCAAACACGCGTCTGTCTCTTTCGACATTACCATATACTTCTTGATCTCCTTCGTGATCTCTTTCCGTGACGCCACATAAGCATCGACGTCACTCTCAAGGCTAAACTCACCTCCCTTCTTGCTCCGTCTCAAAGCAGACTGAAGCTCAACAACACTCTTCTTGATCCTCGATGCACCGTCCTTAGCTCCTCCACAAACCTCTAAGTACTTCAAAGACACTTCAAGAAGCTCATCCATCAAACCACCATTAAGAAGAGCTTGTTGAGTGTCAGAAGAAGACTTGAAGAGATCTTCACTTAAACATCTATAAAGCTCGGTGAGACCAGAGAGACCGTCACGGACCATCGTCCTCGGCTCTGACGAAGACGACCCCAAAGTTCTAGCCTTGGAAAGTACTTCTTGAATCCTCCTAACACTCGGATGAGACCGAACCGGTAAGCTAAAACATCTAGCTTTGTATGCTTTGTGGAGTCTCGGAGACAATGAAGACATATACATCTCGAGTAATGATGATCAAATTGGGTTTTTCGAGTTATGGTTTGTTTGGTCCTTTAGATCTAGGGTTTATATAAATACACGTAATGGCATAAATGTCAATGAGTAGGGCCTAGCTTAGCATAAGACGTGAAGACCATGTGAAGTGAGTGTGGGTACTTCACTAAGCAGGAACAGAACACGTAAGGCTCATTAAATGCTATGTGTTTGATTTTTAGTTGAATCGTTGTCGAAGTTCGATGTTTCGGTTTCGGTTACTAAAACCGAAACTTTTTTACACCTTTTTTCATGCACCAAAGCCACCGTCCATTTACGATTCTTTTATCATTATTTAATGATTTTTACCTCGTTGGATTTTGTTTCTTTTGAAGGATACAAATACAATGCTCTTTTTTTATGTGTGGGTACCTCGATTGAATTTAATTGAAAGATATTTGGAAGATTTTGTTACATTGTTTTAAATAAATAAATATGGAGATATCTATGCACGGATGATTTGGTCCCACGCAAGGGACGATGCCTCCCTTAAATAACACCGTCACACATCAGCAATTATGTTACCATGAATTTAGGAGTGTCCATCAGGTTTCCCACTGATCAGGTTTAGAGTCTTTAGACCTTTTGGATTGATTTTGGGAAATCCTTAATTTCGCTTTAAGAATTAGTATGAATTTTGAAACTGAAGTATTTATCGATACAAGTGATGGCACTTTTGATTCAAATTGACGAAATAATGAGTGAATTTACATCAAATCGCATTAAAAAAACAACAAATATAGAATAACACACCATATTTTAACTATTTAGAAATCATCAATTGAATAACTTTTTTTCTCCTTCTGTTTTGATTTGCGAGAGGCATACATAAGTGAGAGATTCCGATTTCTGTTCAAACGCGAAATACAATTCGTAGGTGCAATCTCAATAAAAAGAGAGGATTACTTTGAGAATCCTAAAACAACGTGACAATGAAAAAAATGAATAAAGGAGCTAGAGAAAGAAAATATCAAGTGTCGTGGTGCAGGTATGTTTGGAGTGGCCTATACAATTGGGCTCATGTCTATTGCAAATTAGGCCCAACCAAATACGAAAATATCGAATGAAACAATACATTACGAAACAGATGGATTATTATTAGACGATGAAGATGTGTATTCAATCAAGTTGAAATGATTTGTGTTAAAATAAACCAACAAAATTTCTGTTATATAAAAGAAAATTACATTATAACACATTTTTCTGAAGTGAAATTACATTCTAGAGCACTTTTTGACACTAGGACACTTTGCCCATATGAAAAGTAAATCAAGATCCCTAGGTACTGATAGATATTTTTAATCATAATATATTAGTAAAATAATAAAACTAGAAGAAAAAATATATTAGAAGAATATTGACGTCGACTAATTGATCTATCTGCTAATTAGCCCTCTACTTATCCACTATAGCGTTTTAAGAGCATCTAAAAGAGACTCTTCGTTTTTGAAGTGCGCTATATTTCAAATTTGAAGTTTTTTTGTTTTGTTTCCAAGAATAAACTTCAACAAAATATTTAAATTTTTTGTTTATTTACATTATAGTCCTCACAATTAATCATAATTAATTAAAATCATAAAACTTTTATAATTATCTATAAAACATACATTTAAAATATTACAAGCAATATTAATTAATAAAACATTACATCAAATATATAAAATTACATAACACTAAAACAAAAACACACAATCTAAATTATAAATTACAATAAATACCAAATTACTCAACAAATAAANATATATATATATATATATATATATATGAAATACTAAAATTATATATGTGGATTAAAGTGATAAACAACAAAATTAATTGAATTGTTTATGAAAATATATAATTATAAGGACTAAAATGAAACTTCAATTTTGAAGTGTTGAATAGTGACACTTCATATTTGAAGTATCACTATTCAACACTTCAAAATTTAAAGTGTTGAAATGTCTCTTGGAGCATAAAATATTTCAAAAATGAAGATTTGAAGTGTCTCTTGGAGATACTCTAATGCCTTATGAAACATCGTTTCTTACGTATCTTTTCATAAGATATTAAGACATGAATGTATAAGTTTCATAAGATATGAGTCTTAGATTGTTTAGTAACATTTATGAGTATATTACTGCAATGTTGTTTCTATTTTACAAATTATTTCTCTCTACATTTATCAATTTAATTAGTGTACAAAAAAACTGATAAATGCTTTTATAATGCATCCCTCCGACGAGTTCTCTAAAATCGAATGCCCACGAAGGTTACATTACATACCATACTTCTAAATTCTAACGAGAGATTATATTGAGAAGAGAAGCTCGTGTTCTTATCAACCTTCGAAACAACCCTTCTAGATTCTTCTCAAACTCACCAATGCTCACCTCAACCTCCTCAAGCTTCTTTTGCAGATCATCACGAGAGCAAAAATCTCCGCAAATCTCAGAATCCAATGTCTCCAACTTGTTTTTTGTTCGCCTCATCTTTCTTCTTAATTAGTACTGAAGCCAACTTGCTCTTTATGTTAACTTGTCGTCCGGACAAGGTATATATGTTGTATGTATGAGTTAATTGGACATGCAGAAAAATAAGAAGGCACTTTCTGTATTTCTTCATGGTATCAGAGCCAAATCCTGAACCCTAATTTTTTTCTCTCTCCGTTTTTGTTTCTCTTCTTTTGTTCTCCTTTAGCTCGAGATCTCTTCTGCTCGATCTATTTTTCTATATGTTTCAGTCAATAAAACATGGCTGCTCCTGGTGCGATTGTGCCTGGTGATACTGGTGCCACAACAGCATATACTTTGTATTCCTCCGATAATCCAGGTGCTTTGATTACACCAATGATTATGACAGGAGAAAACTTTAATGAATGGGCCGAGGAGATGATGAACGCTCTTCGCGCTAAGAAGAAACTAGGGTTTATTGATGGCTCGATTGCCAAACCCGCAACGGCTGGTACTGGCCTTGAATCATGGATTTCCGTGAATTCAATGGTGGTTGGATGGTTGCGAGCGTCTCTCGTGTTCGTTCCTCTGTGTCGTTTGTGTCCAATGCTAAGGCTTTGTGGGACACTTTGAAGGAACGCTTTTGTGTTGGCAACAAGGTTCGCGTCAATTACCTTTGCACACAAATTGCTACTTGTCGTCAGAACGGCCAGACTGTAATTGATTATTACAGCAGACTTCAAGCTATGTGGGACGAGCTTGCAATATACAAGCCTCTTCCGGTGTGTTCGTGTTCAGCAAGCACAAATTATGCGAAGGAAAGAGAAGAAGAAAAAGTGTATCAATTCGTGATGGGGCTTGATGAGTCTCATTTTGGGAACATTGTTGCTGCGATTTCAGATGCGGATCCAGGTACAGACTTGGCTCAGGCATACGCTCGTGTTGTTAGAGAAGAACAACGACTTGCCAATGTGAAGACGCGTGAAGCACAAACTGATGCTGTTGGTTTCATGGCGCGACGAGATGCTCCTTCCGAGATCGTACAATCTACCTCCATTCCCAGTGTTGAATTGTCGACCTCGACTGGAGGCAAGTACCGCGAATGGAGTTCTCTGCTCTGCTCGCATTGTGGAAAATCAGGTCATGAAAAGGCCTTTTGCTGGCAATTGACGGGGTACCCTGAATGGGTAACGGACCGCGGTGGTCGTACCGGTGGGAAAGGAACAGCTCGGGGAGGTCGAAGCTCGAATTCGTTTGGTCGCGGCAGAGGTCAGGCACACGTTGCTCACGCAACATCAAGCAACGATTCTGTTTTCCCTCAATTCACATCTGAGCAGTGGAAAGCAATTGGGATGATGGCTCAAACTAAATCAGGTGGTGGACTCTCTGACAAACTTTCCGGTAAGGATTTTGGTGATGTTATAATCGATACCGGCGCTTCTCATCATATGACAGGGAATCTGTCATTGTTGCTTGATGTTAAGGACACCTCACCGTACTCTATTAGTTTTGCCGATGGTAGTAGGACGTACTCGGTTTCCATGGGTATTTTACCTCTTACAAAATATGTTTCTCTCGACAATGTGCTCTATGTTCCGGATCTAAATTGTTCTTTGATCTCGGTTTCCAAGCTTCTAAAACAAATGAAGCATTGTTTCGCATTGTTTATTGACACATTGTGTGTTTTACAGGACAGTTCTTTGAAGACCCTGATTGGAGCCGGTGAAGAACGGGATGGTGTGTATTATCTGACGGATATGGCTTGTGTACGGGTGAATAGAGTGGATGCAGTTGCTGATCAAGCTTTGTGGCACCATCGTTTGGGACATCCTGCTTTCTCTACTATTTCAGCTTTACGTTTTGGTGTTTTGCATAACTCTAGTCCGAGTCCCTGTGACGTGTGTTTTCGGGCTAAGCAGACAAGAGCGATTTTTCATAAGAGTTTGAATAAAACAAAAGAATGTTTTGAGTTGATTCATGTTGATGTTTGGGGTCCTTATCGCTCCCCTTCCACTTGTGGAGCTTCCTATTTTTTAACAATCGTTGACGATTTTTCACGATCAGTTTGGCTTCATCTCTTACTTACGAAATCCGAAGTTCGTCAAGTCTTACAACACTTCTGCACTTATGCAGAGAAACAATTTGGAAAAGTTGTCAAGACAATTCGAAGTGATAACAGGACTAAATTCACTTGTTTGTCTTCGTTTTTTAAAGCATAAGGCATCGTTCATCAGACATCTTGTGTTTACACACCGCAGCAAAACGGTCGTGTAGAGAGAAAGCATCGTCATATCTTGAATGTGGCACGATCATTACTTTTTCAGGCAAGCTTACATGTTAAATTTTGGGGGGAGGCGGTTTTAACGGCAGCTCATGTTATCAATCGCACTCCTACATCCCTTCTTAAGGGAAAGTCGCCCTACGAGGTTCTTTTTGGTGAAAACCCTAGTTACGATCAGCTGCGAGTTTTTGTATCATCGTGTTACGCACATCTTCAGTCTCGCACCAAGGACAAGTTTGGTGCTCGTAGTAGACATTGCATCTTCGTTGGATACCCTTTTGGTAAGAAAGGATTGCGCGTATATGACCTTGAAACTGGAGAGTTTTCCATCTCTCGTGATGTGATTTTTCACGAACATATCTTCCCGTTTCAGACCATGATCACAGCCATACCTCCAGCGCAAGTTTCTTCTACTTTGTTTGATGATGATTGGCAATTTACTTCCAATTTCGACGACAGGGGGAGTGCTGCTGAGCCGGTATTATCACCGGCCGATACACATGAGGTGGATGTCGATACATCACCTATCTCTCTCGTTTTACTAGTTCGTGTCGATCGACACCCTGAGAATGTCGCCGGGTGTCGACCGACACCAGACAGTGTCGATCGACACCAGCCAAAAACAAACCTGGTGGATCAACCTGCTTCAGTGACAGAATTTGCATCGGTAACACATGCTGAGACTGTGCAACATCAACAGCCTACATCAACGGAAATTTTGGGACGAGGAATGCGAAAGAAACAAGCTCCTGCCAAGTTACAAGATTTTATGTGCAACAATGTACACTGCAAAGATAATACACATCCCGTTCTCTCTGTCTCTGATTCAGCGTCTTCATTAACGGTCTCAGGTACGACACCATATCCCCTTGACAAATTTCTTTCTGACGCCTTGTTTTCCTCTGGACATCAAGCTTTCCTTGCTGCGATCGTTGCTGGTGTTGAACCAAAGAGTTATAAAGAGGCTCTAACGGACAAGGTATGGTGCGATGCTATGAATCATGAGGTCGAGGCTTGTGAACTTAATCAGACGTGGGATGTTGTTGATCTTCCTGCTGGAAAAGAGGCTCTCGGAAATCAGTGGGTGTTCAAGATTAAATATAAGGCTGACGGTTCAATTGAGTGTTATAAAGATCGTTTAGTTGTACTCGGTAATCATCAAGTTGTAGGAGAAGATTTTACGGAGACGTTTGCTCCAGTAGCAAAGATGACAACTATTCGTTGTCTCCTCAAGCTTGTGTCTGCCAATAAGTGGAAAGTACATCAAATGGATGTACACAACGCTTTTCTTCATGGTGATCTTGACGAGGAAGTCTATATGAAACTTCCTTTAGGTTTTCGTCACTCAGACCCGAAGAAGGTCTGTCGTTTGAAGAAATCTCTTTATGGGCTTAAACATGCACCACGCTGCTGGTTCGCTAAGCTTACTGCTGCTTTGAAGGAGGCTGGTTTTGTTCAATCATACTCAGATTATTCACTTTTCGTATTTTCTCGTGGTGGTGTTGAAATTCGGGTGCTTGTCTATGTTGATGACTTGCTTATTTGCGGAAATAATTCAACCTCTCTGTCCGAATTCAAAGATTATTTGGGGCGCTGTTTCAAGATGAAGGATCTCGGAAAATTGAAATATTTCCTTGGTTTGGAGGTTGCTCGTAACGACGAAGGCATCGTGTTATCACAACGAAAATATACTCTCGAGATTATTGCTGACACAGGTTTACTTGGCTCTAAACCGGCTACCTTTCCGATGGAGTAAAACCATCATCTTGCATTGGATAAGAGTCTGTTACTTGCAGATCCCTTGCCGTATCGCCGCCTTGTTGGTCGGCTGATTTACTTACTCATCACGCGACCTGATCTTGCGTACGCCGTGCATATTCTGATACAGTTCATGCAATCTCCGCGTGAGAGTCATTGGGAGGCTGCCTTACGCGTTGTTCGTTATCTCAAAGCTACAGCTGGTCAAGGTATTCTCTTTAGTCCCGCTGCAGATTTGACCCTTACGGCTTATTGTGGTTCGGATTATGCTGCTTGTCCGTTGACAAGGCGCTCTCTTAGTGCTTATGTGATGTTTCTCGGCGGCTCACCGATCTCTTGGAAGACTCAAAAACAAGGGATTGTCTCTCGTTCTTCCACAGAAGCCGAATATCGTTCTATGCGCAATGCTCTTGATGAAATTTTGTGGCTTTGTCAACTTCTTAAGGAACTTGGTTTTCCTCAAACTGAGTCTGTCCGCGTGTTTTGTGATAACCAGTTTGCGCTTCATATTGCGTCTAACCCTGTGTTTCATGAACGCACGAAGCATATTGAGGCTGATTGTCATGCAGTTCGTGATGCCGTTCTCGATGGACATATTGCTACTCAACACGTTGGGACGGATGATCAGATCGCAGATTTACTCACCAAACCACTTGGTCGTCAACCGTTTGAACGTTTAGTGTCCAAGTTGAGCATTACTAATCTTCATGCTCCAACTTGAGGGGGAGTATTGGGCTATACTGTATCTCTTTGGGCTTATGTTAGGGCTTTACGATTAAACCGTCATAACATCGTCAGTATATATGTTGTATGTATGAGTTAATTGGACCGGCAGAAAAATAAGAATGCACTTTCTGTATTTCTTCAAAACTACTCGTCTCATCGCATTTATAACCGCCATAAGATGTTCATCATCATTATCATTATCATATGAACTTGACCCACCATTGATTTTCTTCGAGGATCCTAGAAGCTTTTTAGCTTCTTTTCTCATGTTCTTTCTAATTCCGACATATCCCGAGATAGCGACATCGAATTGGTCTCCTCCTCCAACTCCGGCTACTTTCTTTCTTCTAACACATGACTGAACACCACGAACATGCTCGTGAGTGTCCACCATGAGATCTCTCGAGACGCTGCATATATATATCCATCAGCCTCAACGAACCATCGAGCATCTCTTCCATAAACTCCGACCTATCAGACGACATAACACGTTGCGTCGAGTCCATTTTCAGAAAGTCCTCCTTACAAATGTAGAGCTCCTCCAAACCCGCCAAGCCCATCAAAATCGATTCGGATGAACCTGTCGTGGTGGTCATCGTTTTCATCTTATATATTAAGAGCTTCTTCGATCCCAATCGTGCTTGGATGCGATCTTAAAGGTAAACTTACAGATCTTAATTGTTTCTTAATGATCATATTCGCCATCGTTTTGTGTTTTTGTTTTGAGTTTTTATTTTATTTTTTATAAAGGTGTTTTGAGGTTTTTTATCTTTCTTCTTTGGTCGATCTGCTTTATTCAAGTTGCCCTACTCATGCATATATAATATACACCATAGGGTTTTGTCACGTCATCGACCAAAAAAAACTTCAACAATAATTGAATTTTTTAATTTGGTTGGTCCGATTATCACTGGCAAATCTGTGACTCTCTGAGCTGTCGGGCTATTACTTTGGTCAAATTATTTAGCCACAGAGATGAAGCCTGATGAGTCATCGTATGTGTTGCCTCCGGTGTCGCCACATTATCAATTGACTTTTCGAGCTTTTGACTTTTTTTAAAAATAAATTGACCTTTCGAGTTGTTAAAAAATTATAATAAGTGATAAGTCTTTAAATCGTCTCGGTAGGTAAACGAGATCCAGATCTTCCTCCTATTACCTATCATCTTCTGTGGTTTGGTTTGCTTGTTACGGCTCCTAAAGAATGAAAATAAAGTATTCGTCAAGAAAATAGACCCAAAAAAAACAGACTATTGTTTTTTATATGATTGCCTTTTGAATGACGTCTCACCTTTCGACACGTGTAAGAGGGGCACGGGGTTTGAGTTGATTTACTTGCGAGTTGCGAACATATATATCACTGATGTATTGACGACTATTGACGACCCAAAAAAATAAAACCACTGATGTATTTGACCTGCTAGCCGTGGAATGGACTTTCATATCATTTACATTTATTACCAATCCTTTCGCAAAAATATAAAAATGATGTATTTGAATTTTGACCTCCTAACCATGGAATGGACTTAATTTATATTTTATAAAAAATATCATTTTAAAGTTTTATTTTTGTTTCGCAAAGATTATCGTTTTATGCTTTCAAATGCATAATTTTGATTCAAAATTCAGTTTAAACTTTATTGTTTTAGTGTATTGTTTAAAGAGAAAAAATTATTAAATTTTTAATTTTCTTAATATGTGTTAAAATAGGGAGTACAATTACATTAATCATTTCGCAAAACTATAAAAAGAACAGCCGTTCTTGTAGCTACCTAATCTGTAGAATAATACTGTGCTATTGTATCCCCTGTTGTAATTTAATGAGCCAGCTTTCATAATAACAATCAGCTTGCCCAATTATAATTTTTTCACATTTCATTGTTATACTATGATATTAATAGTGTATGACCAAACTGATGACATGATTCATTAAAATAAAATATACGTATATATGAAATTTTTTATGACGTGGTTTAATATGAATCGAAATCTTTTAAACTTTTGTACAGTTTTAAATGTTCCTTATTCATATGTTTTTCAGACAAAACGTTTTGAAGTTTTATGCTCTTCCTTTTTTTCTATCAACGGTTGGTAACATCCTGCTTTCTTGGGATTCTATGCACTTGTTGTTGACAAAATAAATTGTATGTATTCATGTTAAAAAAAAAACTTCATTGTACAGCAGATTAAACATTCTTTTATGAATTTTACCGAAAATAAAATAATAATGAAAAAAAACAATGAGCGGAAAACAACATTTCACATTGCAGCATGCCTGCTACTAATGCTGTAGATAAGTACCAAGTAGTGAACGAAAAATTCCATTCCAACATGTTGCAATTTTAAAATCTTATTACATTCCCACAATGTTAAGCCAGCAAAATAAATCCAGAGGCAGCAATAAACATAAATTAAGTACTTCAAAGAAACAGACCGAAGAAAATAACGCAACGTCCAGGAAGAGTACTTGCATGCATACACACATGCACATGACTGAAATTAAACAAGAAAATAGAGAATTCTAACGTTTTAGGTCACACAAAGCCTTCACTCATCGGCTTTATCCTCATTCTCTTCATCTTCATCTTCATCTTGTGGTGGTGACCTGTTGAGATCAAACTTTGGAATAGCTTCTGACCCAGCTTCCTCTTCTTTCTCCATTGGATCAGCATTCAAATCTATCCCCAATCCTCCGGTGCCTAAGCCAAGCTCCCCACCACCGGAAGAAGCAGCAGCGGCCCCACCAAATCCTTCCCCAGCCGCATTAAATGTCGGCGGAGGAAGGAAGCCTTGATAACCACGGTCCTTGTGCGCCCTTAAGTGGCCAAAGACAGCCTTCCAAGAAACAAAGTCTCTCCCACAGACGTTACATTTAGGAGGACCTTGAGGCGGATCACGCAACTGAGAAGAACCTTTCTTCTTCGGTTTCTTGGCCGGCTCTTCTTCTCCGGCCGACCCGATGGCTGTAGAACCGGACGCTCCAGCCGCAGCCACCGCATCATCCAATTTAACCTTCCTGGGCCGACGACCTAACTTTTTGTTTTTGATATTCTCACCAATTGCACCAACCGTTTGATCCATCTTTCCTTGTGAAACTGCGGCTTCTTCAGCGGCAGCCATAACCAACTCAGCAGCAACGACGGCTTTTTGGCGGATTGCTTCATCCACATTAGGACTTCCACTAACTTTCAGTGCGGGAAGGGCGCAAACAAGTTCACGAACTTCTCCTTCTTCATCGCTCCAAAGATAATCACTGTCGTCAGAAATTTCATTAATCTCTTCCTCAGTATCCATTTTTGTTTTCTCGGTATTACTCATGTTTTTGCCTTGTTGAGAGTAATACTTCTTTAATGGCCCATCGAAATGGTGTTTATGTAGTTTCTTTGATCACACGGCGGTTTTGACCGTTTTTTTTTTCTTTTCTGTTTCTAATGTGTTCGTTTAGATCTCTCTCCCGCCTTTTCATTTGAAGGTTGCGTCCGTTGGATCTAATTAAAATATCGTTTTGACGAAACTACCCCTGTTAGAACTTAATTAAATCTGGGGATAACAGGAATAATTCCGTGTGTAACCCACAACTTTTTTTTTTTTTTTTTTTTTAGAAAAACCGAAAATTGATATGAACCGTAAACCTATAACTGGTTATGAACCGGAAATTGAGAACCGAAATCGTCAATTAAAGTAATTCTGCAGGCACGTGCTAGTATCGTTTGTGGCCCATGCACATGGCATGAATATCATGAATTTTGGGTTTGTTGTAGCCGAGAGTCTAGATTTTTTTTTTTTTTTTTATGTAATTTGGATGGTTTGATTTTTTTTTAATACTAAAATAGGGCTCATATGAAATTATTGTATATTTTTTTCAGGATTAGATATAAAATATAATTTTAGAATTCATAGTTTTGAAAAATATGATATGAGAAATAATAAGAACTGATACTTTTATAAATAAGAAAAAATAAAAAGTTTTATTAAAAATTGGTATCATGGTATGAGCCTAATAAACAACCCTGTTTGTCTTCTGTACTTTTTAAATGATGAGTTAGAGGATATTTGATATTAACGATGGTGATAAAGGCTAAAGTGACTCAGTCTCTAAAGGTGAAACTGATGCAGGCATAAAATGCTATATATCCTGACTCGTGTATTCAAAAAGTCCACGTTAGTTATTGCCTATTTGGCATAAGCTTTGAATGTCTACTTTTTTTTGTTAGTTTAGCGTCTAACTTAAAAGTATACTTCAAATGGCTGTAAAAAGGTTAAAAAATAATATAAATTAAAGTGGACGTAGATCTAGTTGCTAGTAGCCTAGTAGGACATCTCATCGAATAGCGTTCTAACGAATTTGATTCAATTTATAAAAAAATAAATAAGAAGATATATGGCCACTGATTTAGTCATTTGAACTACCGATTTTAGATCGTTCCAAAACATTTGTCACACAAAGCTTATGGCAGAGGGTTTTGCACGAGGTATCACTTTATTTAGATTTCATTTGCATTCTAGTATTTTTTTAAAGTATTTTAAAATGTAACACTTTCAATAATCAGATGTATGAGATCGATAATCAGATTTGCAGAGGAGAGAAGAAAAAGTGGTTCTGACAGCTTCTGCAATTGTGTATATCTTTTGTTATCAGATTTCATCGGAATTTCTTCATCTCCGGCGGTCTAGAAGCGTGCAAAGCCAGCGAGCGAGGCGGCTACCTCTGCTCAGATCGTGATTGGCTCGCCGGCGCGGTGGAATTCGTGGGTCGGTCGGCTCGGTGGGAAAGCGCCGCGAGTTGAGGGAGGAAAATATGTGATGTGAAAGGGCGAGGAGTTGTGAGGTGGTATCTCCCACTCTTCCTTCGCCTCCCCCGTTATTACTCTCTCGACCGGATCGAGGTGCTCGATTGATTCCGGCCAAGGAGGAGGCACGCCGAGGAGAGCTTGGGGAAACGGGAAGGAGAAAGGATGAAGCGAGACGGTGCCAGAACTTGTCGACGCCGAGAGTGTGGTGGTGGGCATCAAGTAAACCTTCGTCTTCCGAGCCGTCGGTGGGAGTCGGTCATCCGACTAGGTCGGCGAAGGGTCGGTGGTGAGCCGCAAAGCCGTCCGCTCATAACCGCCGGTAGATGCGAAAATGACGGCGCCAGGAAGTTCAAGATCGTGTTTGTCTTGTTGTTCTTCTTCTTCCTCTGCTGGTTGAAAAAAAAATCTTTTGCTTTCAACCTTCGTTCATAAAGAATTTGGCAGAATAGTAGCGACGGCGAAAATGAGGAAGAAGAAGATATTTTTTTTTCTTTGTAAATTTTTATTATAATAAATAATTTTTTTTTTTTTGTAAACTTTGAAGGGAAAACGACCTATTTCCACCTCAAGTTTATGATATAGGTGTAAATCCACCCGAAGTTTGGACCTCGACACAGATCCTCATAATTCGAAAGTTACAAACTTATTTCCCCCTAATTTGAAAGTTCAAAACATATAGCCCCACCAAATGAAAGTTCGAAACCTCATAACACATAAACCCGATTTTATTCGGTTTACTGTTTACCATTAACCATCTAAATTCGATATTAAATCAAATTAAACCATTACAACCAAACCTGACTCTACTTAAAAAAACCCGACCCGACCCGACCCTTCTTCTTCTTCCCTATTGTTTTCTTCATCTCCTTCGCTATCAATTCATGGATTGAGTTCTCATTCACTCTAAATCCAATTCCAATTAACAAGATTCATTTTTTTCCATAAATTTCGAACCCAGAACTCGAATGCTTGAACCTTAATATATGACGCAGACAAAAAAAATTTAGACCTAAAAACAAAAATTCTTCTTCTCTCTTCCCCATCTCTCGCCGCCGATTCTTCCTCCTTTCTCTCTTCTTCTTCTTATCTTTCTTCTCTCTTCTTCTTCTTCTCCTTCTCTCTTGCCGATCTCTCGACCATCCCTCGCCCACCACCGCCGGAGCTCGCCATCGCTGCCGTTCGCCGCCACCGAAGTTCTCCTTCCGCCGATCTCTTCTTCTTTACCTCTCATACCTAAATCCATTTGCTCGATCTCTTCTCTAGCCAATTTAGGGTTTGTTGGTTTGGATTCTTGCTTCCTCGTTCTGGGTTTAAGGTCGCGGCGGAGGGAGGTGAAGGGGAGTTGGTTGGAGGTGGAGCATCCGAGAGAGGTGGAGGCGAGGAATCCGGCGGTATCGAATCACACACTGACCGTAGTCAAGGTCAACGCGGTTTATACCAAACCGGTTCATACCAAAGCAATCATGATAGCTCCCGGTCAAACCACCACCCTCCTCCTCCGCACCGACCAGCGCTCCGGCGGCGAAATTCTCATCGCCGCCACTCCTTACGTCACTTCCGTCTTCCCCTTCAACAACTCCACCACCGTCGGCTTCCTCCGTTACAAAGGCGGTGATGCTTAATCCCAGTCTCCTTTTGTTTAATTAAACTTGATGAATTTGATTAATATTGTTTTGTTTATCATCATAATGATTATCAATCTAAACAAGTTAAATTTCTACAATCATCGAAAATCTTACAAGGTTTCGTAAAATAAAATTGGATTTCACAGACGACGATCGATCAAAAGAAACAAAAAAAATATATATATAATTGAACTCGGGTCGGGTTGGGTCGGGTCGGATTCAGTTGGGTCGGGTTTTTAATTCGGTTTGGTATCCAATATAAGTGGTTTAGCTTGCAAACCATTCAAACCGAGGAATATGGGTGAATATGATGTAAACTTTCAAATTGGGGGGAAATAGGTTTGTAACTTTCGAATTAGGGGATATGTGTCGAAATCCAAACTTCGGATGGATTTACACATATATCATAAACTTGAGGTGGAAATACGTCGTTTTCCCAACTTTTAATTCTAGCCAGGTTTTATTTTTGGTAAACCAGTATTGTCACATAATTATTTGTGTTATTTGCAACGCCAAATCTTGTTTTAAAGCGAAATAACCTGATTTTGTATTTTTCTCGGAAAAAATGTAATTCCTCGTTTTAGCATCACTTGATTAAATTGACTATAACATCATAATTTTAATATTAAAATGCAAAACCAAATCTTTTTCTAATGTGGTAAACTAAACCCTAATTAGGAAATAGCAAACCCAAATGTAATAGTTTAATTTTACTTAATATTTATTTTGGGTAAATCCATATTTTCACATAATTATTTGTGTTATCTTCAGATTTTAAATTTGGTGTGATTCCGTTATTTAGAATTTTAAAATTTGGAATATTCATAAACAATAGACTGATTCTCATTTACCAGAGAAAAACGCAATTTCATGGTTTTACTCAAAATAACGCGCTTTTGTATTTTTCACGAGAAAGAAAAGTAATTCCATGTTTTCCCGAGAAGAACGTAAGTCCACGTTTTTAGCATCACTTGTTTAAATTGACTATAATATCATAAATTTAATATTAAAATGACACAAAATATTTTTCTAACGTGAGAAAAGAAAACTCTAATTAGGAAATAGCGAACCCAAAAATAAACTTTTAATTATAGCCAGATTTTATTTTGGGTAAACTATTTAAAAAGCCCAATTCTCTTTCAATGCGAAATAACGCAATATTTTATTTCTCTCAAGAAAAACTTAATTTCACGTTTTCCCGACAAAAATGTAATTCTACGTTTTTAACATCACTTGATTAAATTGACTATAATAGCATAATGTAAAGTATGAAAACTATAAAAAAAAACATCTAACGTAAAAAATTTAAACCCTAAATGGGCAATAGTGAACCCAAGCTGAATAACGTGAAGTATGACAATCACAAATTAAGAACACATAACAGAAAAAATCTAAACTCTAAATAGGAAATAACGAATCCAAATTGAATAACGTAAAATATGAAAACCATATAACGAAAAAAATCTAAATCCTAAATGGAAAATAGTAGATAAGGGAAATAGCGAATCCAAATTGAAAAACGTAAAGTAAGGAATAACATAAATGATGGAAAACATAAAGAACAATCAACGATAGAAAAACCCTAAATAAAAAATAGCGAACCCAAATTGAATAATGTAAAGTATAACACTATACATAATTTTTTTTTTTAATGAAATTTTCCCAAGTTTGATACACGTGAAATAAACATATATTATTTCTAGAGATCTTAAACATAACCGAAAATGTTTCCAGTAAATATAATTTTTTTTATTCCATAGTTTTCTAATAATTTATAAATTTTTGTGAAGTTTATATAAACTTTGGCATGTTTATGATTGATTGGTTTATCTCTAGGTACAAAATTGATGATGCAGTTGAAAAATATCAATTTGTGCATTCAACACGAAAAGGTGGAAATAGCGAAACATACATCGTTTCCGAACATCTTGTTAAGGATAACCTAAAAAATATACAGTAAATATAACAATTTCTGATTTTTTTTTAAATGTTTAGAAAGATGTAAAGCAGAGTTTGCAGGATCGACTTGTAGGTCTTCGTAGCACGAGCAATCTCGAATTTCGACTTGAAATCAATGTCAATCAACAGTCTTTCACCTTCGATTATCACGTCTACATACTCGTATTCCCCTGTTTCATTTCACAAACAGCCACCCTACTGTCAAGCTTCATACCAATCTGTTGAAAGTTAATCGGAAAGACACTCGTTCTCTCTCCATTTGATATATTTCAATTAACATGCGACCAAAACAGAACCAAGAAATTTGATAGAAGAGAGAGTTGTAGATCATACCAGCAGGACAAGAAGGTGATTTCTCCCAGCGAGATCTGCACAGAGCCGCATCATAGCCTAAACTCACCAACCCATTGGCCACAATTTTCAAGCAAGATTCGTCTTTACGCTTGCAACTCTTGCTTGTTTCCACAATCTTTGTCACGTCGGCCATCAAATTCCTTTCACAGACGCTCGTGCAAAGGACCAAACTGTACACGTTGAATCTGAATCAACAAGGTTTCTGCTTTACCCTTTATGGAACAATCCTCTAGACGAGATAAATCGATGAATCATACCTTGAGAATTCCGCAAGCTTCACTGGAAGAACATTTCAGACCGTTGGACCATTCACATTCTTCGTCGGAGCTCTCCGTGCCACTCCCGGTAAAGCAGTTGCAGCGGCTACGGCCACACCGTTGTTTCTCGCCGTTATTATCCTCGATGAAGTTTAGAACCATCTTTCGTCAAGCAGACCGAGCTCGGCTCGAAATCTCCCGAGTTGCCTCTTGTAAGCGGTATCTCAAAGTCGCCGAAGGTAAATTTCTCTGAGGAGTTCTTCATAGTGAACTGACGCTCAAAGAGACGCTTCAGCCGCGATTTTGGCATTTGCTTCATCGACTCCGGGAAAGGTAGCTCGTCCGATATATCGGAGTCGATCGGTTGGATTCTCATATGAAACGGCATCACTCAAAAATCAGAACACGAAAAAAGGAAAGAGAATTCCACTGTATACAGAAATTTCAGATCAACGAAACATGGATCTTGATTCTTAAGATTGTTTTTCTTGGCTGATTGTTCTTCGCTTCCAGATCGAAGAAAAACAAAAAAGAAATTGAGAAGGAAAAGAGAGAGAGAGAAGGGAAAGAAGAAGAAGAGGGAGAGAAAGAGAAAGAAAGATAATTAAAACAAATAAATTAAAATGTTGAAAATAAAATAAAACGTCAACTCGACTGCGTACCTGACAACAAGCAGGTATGGACATGGTAAATTTGAGAAGAAATAAAGGGCAAGGTGGTAAATTCAAATAAGAAAGTTTTGCTGAAATCGTAAAGTGCTATAAAACTAATGAATCTTGAATAAAGTGACTTCTGCAAATTTCTCGCTTATTGTATATATAACTGCAATATTGTATCTATGTTTACAATTTTATCTCCACATTTATCTATTTTATAATTAGTGTACAAAATCTTATATATGCGTCAATAATGTATCCCTCCGGAAAATTTTCTAAAGTCGAATGCCAACGAAGGTTAAATTACATATTTACATGTATACTTAAAAATCTAATGAGAGATTATGTTGAGAAGCGAGGCTCGTGTTCTTATCAACCTGCGAAATAACCCTTCTAGATACTTTTCGAATCCATCAATGCTCCTCTCGACCTCCTCAAGCTTATTTTGTAGGTCATCACGTGAGCAGCATATCGCGGAATCCAAACTCTCCAACTCGTTATTTGTCTCCTCATGATGATCCTTCTTTTTCTTTAGTACCGAAGCCAACTTGGTCTTGATGTTACTTTGTCGTCTCGTCAAGAAGTCCAAGAACGACTTTAACATCGACACACTAACGGAAACTACTTGCCTCATCACATCTATAACAGCCACAAGACATTCATCTTGTTGGCCACTATTTACCGATGATAAGGAAAATGGCCCTCCATCTATTTTCTTCAAGGATCCAAGAAGCTTCTTAGCTTCTTTTCTCATGTTCTTTCTAAATCCGACATAGCTTGAGACAGCGACATCGAGTTGGTCTCCTCCTCCTCCGGCTACTTTCTTGCGTCTAACACATGACTGAACAACGCGAACATGCTCGTGAGTCTCCACCATGAGATCCCTCGAGACGCTGCATATATCCATTAGCCTCAAAGACCCATCGAGCATCTCCTCCATAAACTCCGATCCATCAAAAGACATAACACGTTGCGTCGAACTCATTTTCAGAAACTCCTCCGTACAATCGTAGAGCTCCTCCAAACCAGCCAAAGCCATCAAAATTGATTCTGACGAACCCGTCGTGGTGTTAATCGCTTTAACCTTGTCAAGAGCTTCCTCGATCCCGGTCGTGCTCGGATGCGATCTTGAAGGTAAGCTTATAGATCTTAGTTGATTCTTGATGATCATATTCGACATATTTGTTTAATATCCTTTAGTGTTTTTGTTATAAGTTTTTTGTTTTGTTTTTAGCTTTGTTTTTTTCTTCTTTGATCGATCTGCTTTATTCAAGTTGCCCTACACATGCATATATATATATATACCATTGGGTTTTGCCTATCAACCAACAAAACTTCAACAATAATTGAATTTTTAAATTTGATTGGTCCGATTATTACTGGCAAATCTGTAAATCTCTGAGCTGTCGGGCAATTATATTGGTCAAATTATTTTGGCCACAAGCCTGATGAGTCATCGTTTGTGATGCTTTCGCCACCCCTAGTCTGTGAGAGCATCGTTATTGTAGAAAACAAATGGTTTCTTAAGTATTATTTTAATATAAATTTGAAATTAAGAAACTAAAAACTTCTGTTTTTGCTGTGTTATTGGTAGAATTTTAGTGGGGTTTTTTTAAAAAAATTTAAATTAATTATTTNACAAAATATTGCCGAAGCTTTAGGAAAAAGAAGTTTAGAATTTTAGAATCTTAAAATAAAATTTAACATGTAAATATTCCAATTCATTAATATGTAAAAAAAAGTTAAGAATTTTAAAGTTGAAGTTAAGAAAAAGTTTTAAAAAAAAGTTAAGAATTTTTTTTTTAAGTTAAAGTTAAGAAAAAAAAAAAAAAAAATCTGGCAAAAGAAAAATTCCGACGAATTAGGGATTGACACGTGGTTAAAAACAATGTAAGAACCTTCTTAAGAACCGATTCTTACATTGTTTATAGTTTTTTTTTTTTTTTGATTAAAAACCCCTTGAGAACCTCCCAATAACGATGCTTCGATGCTTTCTCTGTTTCGCCACATTATCAATATAATTTAAATCAATAAAATTGTCTCGGTGGGTAACGAGATCCAGATCTTCCTCAACCATATTATATACGCCCCTCTATTATCCAATCATCTTATGTAGGTTAGCTTATTACGAAAATATATTTTACAAGAAAATAAAATAATGTTTCTTCATATGTAACTTCCTCTGCATGGCTTCTCTCGTTACGACACGTATAAGAGGTGCACGGGTTTTGAGTTTATTTCTTGCGAGATTTCACTGACTTTTTATATGATTGACTGATTCTCGTAATCGTGGAAGGATCTTTTTTAACGTGTTTACTTATCAGCAATCGTAAGAGTTGGTAGAAACGATATAAGACAAACGAAAATATTGTATACACAATACATTTCTTGTAAATTCTTAAATTAAAAGTTTAAGGGTGCAAATGGATATATGTCTAGTTTAGGGATAAAATATGGTGAAATAAAGTATTCATAAATATTTTCTCTTAAATTTTCACCATTTATATTGAATAAAAGTAAATATATATTAAGCAATATTCAAAATAAATTATGCTTAATCTCTCCCTAAAGGATGATCTCACTCTTCAAGTCATTAGTAACCGTCTCTACCGCTACCACCGTATCGGAGGCTCTCCCAACCACATCAATCTCTCCCCAAAAGATTGCAACTGTCACGGAAGATCTCCCTACTATCTCAGATATTACCAAAAAAAAAAAAAAATTCCTTGAAAAGGTTGCAGGCACTCCTGATCGGTCTTTCTCCATCTAATTGAGGATGACGTTATAGCCATTGCCTCTAAAGCATATGAGACAAGCCCTTTCTCCACTTCCATAAGTGAGAAATCTCCTTATTATATCGACTCTCTTCCTAGTGTTGATATTTCTACTCCTCCTCCGGTTGTTTTCGGTGATCTTTTTGATAAAAATGGAGGTTAATTTTAAGGAAGATGATTTTGCAACTCATCAAAAATTCCGAGGAGGTAGGCCAATAAAGCCTTCTCAAAAAATAAAAGAAATGCAATGGTCGCAATGGATGCGTGGTCGTCGAGGCCGTGGATCTCAAATCTAAGCTTTTGTTTAGTTTTGTCAATCCTCCCTATCTTTCAGCTTTTGGTTCTTAAGAACTTTCAGTAGATTAAGTTAAACCTTAATCCTTTCTTCTCTATTTTTTGTTGTTGTTGTTGTTGTTATGTTGTAATGTTCTATTTTTAAATTAATGAAAACTCTTGAACAAAAAAAAAGAAAAGAAATTATGTTTATGTAAATTCGGAGAGGAATGAATAGGATAGATTTATTCTATTATTTTTTATATATTTTATTCTCTTACATCCCATTTATTAGGGGTGGACATTTCGGTTTAATTTCGGGTTCGGTTTGGGTTCGGTTCGGTTCAGTTGATTAGGTTGAATAAAACTCTAGCCGAATTCAACCGAAATAAGTTTGGTTCGGTTTGTGTTCGGTTTGGGTTTAGTTCGGTTTGATTTAGTTCGGTTCGGTTGTAATTTGGTTTGGTTTTAGTTCGGTTTTTAAAAAATCAACTTATAAAAACAAGAATTCTAACGAAACGTAAACAAAACAAAGCCATAAAAAAAAACAATTTTTTAAAAGTCTAAAACCAAAAACTTTTTAGGTTTAACCGAGAAGGAGACTTTAGCCGGCGCTTAAGTATAAGGGTTTGTAACTTTTTAGGGTTTCTTGTTTTTTAATCGAATACTTAGCTAATAGGTTAGAGAATATATATTAATCATGTTGAAAAATTAAAAGAAAAAAATGCTAGTTGAAAATAAAAAAGGAAAACGTGGGTTTATGACCTTTAGCCTAAAGGCTTTAGGTGAAGAACCGAAGATTCCACAATGTGTTTATATTTTTAATATTATTAATTAACTAAGTAACAAAAACACATTGGGTTATCGGTTCGGTTCGGTTTTATACACATGGTTGAAAACGTAACCAAACCGTTCGGGTTGAAAAAAACTCCAACCGATTGAGTTATATATAAAATATGGTTTGGTTTGGATCGGTTTAAGTTCGGTTGGTTCGGTTTGGTTCAGTTTTTTGCCCACCCCTGCCATTTATTATCCATTCCTTTTACGTTTACTATATAGAGGCGAATGAAACCACTGTTTTTAAGATAAATTCAATCACAAATTTAATAATTTTTTCGTTTAAAACATGTAATCTGGTCATTTAGATAGTTTTGTTTGTGTTATAATTAATCTGAATTTAAATTCGTATAATTAATGTCTATATCGTTGACAATAGTAAAATAAAAATAATAATCGTATCATATAATGTGTGACACAATTTAGACTAAGAGACATTCTTTTGACAACTTTAACAAAAAAAAAAAGACATTCTTTTGACAAGTGAGGCTTTATGTTTAAATTTACCAATAAAACCAAATCTTCCAATAATGGTTTCTGAGACTCTAGTCTCTTGAGTCCGAGAACTATTCCAATGCATTAATACACGTGTATAAAGGCTATGATTAATTTTGTAGATTCATATCACAAACTAGTCATATGATTAGCCCCATCGTATTTTGTCACAGTCCCCTGCACCAGGTACACGTGTAAGAAGCTTATTATTTTTATCTTAACTGTTTTTAAAAAGATTTGTGGGCACCAATTATTACATGTTCCATCACGTTGTGCTACTGTTCTTATTAATATATAAATCTAAAAAAAAAACATTCTTTTTTCTAGCAATAGCTGAAGGATACTTTTAGGCTCCACGCCATTGCCAATGATCTTGCTAAAATTATAATAATGCTACACCAATTAATCAATTATCAATCGGATATGAACTAGCTAGAAGAAAGTCGTCAATGATCTTGCTAAAATTATAAGAATCGTACACCTAGGAACGGATATCCAGGGATCAGATATCCAGGGTTTTTTGGATATCCTTATCTTTATCCGGGATTTTCGGATATCTGCCTAGATTTTCGGATATCTATATCAATAAAAAAAAAANTTTTTAATTTTGAAACCAGTATTTCATAGTATATGGTAGATCTGCTAGATGCAAATCATCAGTTTTCTTTTTTTTTTGGGTTGGTTTTAATTTGAGAAAATCATCAGTTTAACAGTCGAATAAAAAAAATTCGAGAAATCAGGTTGGAATATAAATTGGTAGAACCCCAAATAGTCTCATCTAATTGATAAGGAACAAAACACTGTTTTTGCAAGCAAAACCATTTGAGGACAAAGATGTACATCTGATTGACAAAAAAAAAAGCTCGGAACAAAAGAAAGAAAAAGAAAAAGAAAAAGCTCGGTTTCAACAGTTACTGAGGATGTTAAGGAACAAAACTCTGTTTTTGACTAAACACTTGAAAACAGAGTCCAATTCTGTCTCCAGATCACGAAAACTTTCTTCAACGACATCTCTCCTCTTCTTCTTCTTCTCGTTTTGCATCGTCTCGACTCCAACAAAGGTTCTTCTCGAGTCCACAATAGAACCCAAAAAAACATCATCAAGACTTTTCATTTCTTTGATCAGATCCAGATATTTACCTGATAATGACGATGATGCAAAAGGAATCGAAAAAAACCCAATCTTCTTTTTAATGGTGGTGGTGGTATTGTTGATAGGAACAACAAAAAATGTCTGAAAATCAAGACAGAGATTTCCATTGTCTCTCTCAGAACACTCGTGGATGCCATCGCTGGATCATGAGCTATGTCCGTTGAAATAACTCTGGTTTCCATGTGAGAAAAAAAAATCCAATTATAATTGACCGTTGCTATGTGAGAAGCTAAAGAACAGAGGAATCCTCGGGTTGAACGACGTGGGAACATGTGAGAAGAAGAACATGGGTAACTTAATCTGATCTGTTTGTTATGGTCAGTGACTCTTGTAACTCATGATCCTCTTTGTCTTCTTCTTATGCATCGATTCAACTTTGGCTACATACTAATTTTTTTTAAATCAGTTTCTTGTTCGTTTGTCAATGACCTATTTTTTCCTGATTAGCACAAAACAAACTGTCAGGTTTAATTTTAGTTAAAGGATCTTAAAAAGTCCGGCTTCAAAGAACCAAGTCTCGTCTTCTTTGTCTTTGTTGATCTTTGTAAAGTTACAGATGGTTTAATAAAATAAATAAATAAGAATTACGTAACCAAAGGAGGAATTTTCAGATAACTAATTGCGATTCAAACATATTTTCTCTAAATCAATACTCGAAAAATCAATAACATTATAAGATAAATATTTTGCTGGTTCCAACTTAGCAATTTATGATATTTTAACAAAAACAAATTTTAATAAAATAATAATATAATATATTTTAAAAATTCAATGTAAATATATGAAACTCATTAATATATATAATATATTTTAAAAATTCAATGTAAATATATGAAACTCATTAATATTACAACTTAATAATTATATCAGACTAAATAAATATAATTAAGATAACATACTAAAGTATGGTTTTCATGTTGTTTTTAAAAAATAAAGTCTCGTCGGTGATCATTAACTACACAAACATGATACACGTATTCATATGCTTAATCTAACATAAAATGGTTTCCAATACCAAATGGACTTAGGATTCTTGTGATTTAATTTAATGAATTGTGATTTTATGGGTTCCTTTTACTACATTTTAACCATCTATAATTAAAACAAAGAGTAAATATTTTGGCAAAAAGGTTTTTTAAAAAGAGATATCCTTTAAATTTTACTAAGTAAAACTATCATTAAAATGCGAGTTGCGGAAGATTTCAAATGACATCTCAATTTATATAATAAACAATGTTAAACATTTTTAAAACAATCACGCATCAAAGCATCGTCTTCAGACTTTCCATCAACATTCTTGCAGTCAACTTTAGGTTTTTCTCCATCCCCCATGGTAATATTGATTCCATCCATAACGACATCTTTAAAACGTGTGGTTGCACTACAATCAACCGTTATAGCATTTTTATTTGACGTCGTTCCAAGAAAAACGATGAATTTTATATTGCTAAGCGCCACTGCTGAATCCTTTGAACATAAAAACATACATTTTTCCAGTTTAATCACACTTTTCAAAAATATATTAGTATATACAAAGTTATAATTTTTTTTACCTCTGTGGCGTCAAGACTCCCTTTATTTATATAATGTTGGTCAATTATAATTGGATTTTTTGCATTAATGAGTGTAATGTCCTCAAAACTTATGTTACGTGCATATCCTTGCCCACCCTGGAAATAAAATTAAAATATAAAACAGATTTAAAATTTTCAATATCAATAATTTAAATATAACAGATAATAATTAGTATAAAAAAACAAATTAATACCGGAAATGTCTTGATTCTAGCTCCATTCATCGTCTGGTTGAAAGTGCAGTGAGTCACTTAAACATCACTAACTATAGCGTTTTCTCCGTTGGCTCATAAACTTCCCACACTGTTATCCAATTATATGAAAATTAATAAATTCATTCAACTATATTTTATGTGGTTATGAATTTTAGCTCAAAATTAATTGACATTAAGTGGAGAGATACATACTACATACGAGTGTTGAATTATTTCCACTTTTAATGTGGGATAAATTAAATACCGTTCAAAATAATTGTTTTTTTGTTTCATTCATTTCGGATCAAATTCCACTTTATGTTTGGATCGTTATACATACCTGTTTGGGTTTGCTGGACTATGATACAATGTGAAGTTATGAATTTTTAATTCAAAACCAATTGATAATGATCAGAGAAATTTATATCCTTTATATACTATTGTTGATTTATCTTCGTATCAAATTAAAGATATTCTAACATAATTTCATTACCTTATTCCATGACCAGGCCCACAGTTAATCTTTGAAATGTTGATATCGATACTTCCGGTGTTGATTGCTATACAATCATCTCCTGATAATTCAAGATTAAAATTCAAATGATTCTTGTGCTATTTTTGATATTCAGTAATATATGCAAAAAAAAATCCACAAGAAAATCACAAATGCATAACTTGTTGAATAATTTATGACTTGGTGTGCGATCTCTATATAGTAAGAAAAAAAAACATAAATGATTTATAAATAATACGTACCAGTTTGAATTGTAGACTCAAATATATTGACGTTAGTCGAGTCACTTATATCATTTTCATATGTATTGGGACTTTCCTTCGATATTGCGACATTTTTGCATGCTTTGATTGATATGTGTTTTTTTGGACTATCAATCGATGTTATTCCACTTATTCTAAGGTTGTCACATTTGGTAAAATGAAATGCCTGCAATAAATAATTTAATTTATTTGATAGCAGTTTGTGGCGATCAAAATCGATAAAAAGCAACAGTAATTAGATAAACTGTAGGTCGTTGAGATCCTTTTGATTGCTGAAAATCTCCATGAGTTAGATGTTACGATGAATAAAATATATTAGGAAAAATAATAAAAATTATAATCTAGCAAATTGTCACCTCCCAAAAAGACGAACCACGCCCATTAATCGTTCCTGAACCAACGACTATTAGACCGGACACAGTTGAAAAAACTGATCCACCTTTGGGATTTGGAGTTGGACCACGCTTTTTGGTTGCTAGGTGCAACAATAACGCCATCCAACTTCAAATATTAAGACAAAACTTAAAATTTTATTGATTTTTTTAGTTTATCATTTAAATTTGTAAATTAATCGATTACATACCTGAATTTTTATAGAGCTAGATCTACATGGACCTTGGAATACAACATGCTGGATTAAAAATGTTTTGTCAGTGGGAATAAGAAGTGTTTTCATGTCTCCTTCTCCGACACATGTAGCGTTCCACGTTTCCACAAAAGCCTGTTTTACATAAGCAATTTAAAAATCAATAATTAAAAAATAGTAAAAACCTTATGAAAAAGTTATGTAATTAGTTTTTTTTTTAAGAACAAATGCGTTTGATAAAAAAAAATATTTTGGCTATAGAAAAAAATTTCAAAACATAATTTACTCTCTTTTTTTTATAAAGAAATATAATTTACCTTTGAACCATCAGTTTGACCATCTCCTTTCGCTCCAAAATCTAGTTTTTGACCGTTAACAAAACCAAAACAGAAGAAATTTATCAAGATCAAAATACGTAGTTTGATTTCCTAAAACACACAATACAAAATTTGATTGGTTTGATGGGTACCATCATAAAATGAGAGTGCTGGTAATCTATTGAATGTATAGGTTAGAGTTCTAGAATCAAAACAAGATATTAAAATGCCCTTTAGATGTAGGTGTATGCTCACATATATATATCAATGATGTTCATCTACGTACATCTGAATGGTGCATATTATTCTCCCCTTCCATATATCTAAATGTGCCTAAATCGTTTGCTTCCTGATTAGTTATATTCTTTTTCTGGATACATGAATGCAACTATACATCTCTCGATCTCTTATTAAATGTTAGATAAATTAATTATAAAGCAAAACACACATTTTATCTATTAATGTATATAACAAGATTCTGATATGTGGTTGTGTTTCACAAAATGATGTAGGAAAAAGAAATAAAATTTAAGATTTGAAATTAACTATAAAATTCAAATTGAAGAAAAAACAAGAAATGCGGATTTTTTTTCTATAACATAAAAACAGTTGATGTCAAAAATAATAATAATAATACTAGTTATGCCTAATGAGGTAAAAGCTTGAATAATAATAAAAAAAACTATTCCAAAATTATTGGTTATATTAAATAAAATTTTCATTAAATGGCGATTATTGTAATCTATTGAATGTATGATTATTTTGATATGTTCTTTTTGGGTTAAATTTTATTTATTTTGATAGGTACCATCTTAAAATAGCGATTATTGTAATTTATTGAATGTATAGGTAGTTTAGGTATATATATATCTGTGTTAAATATATATATATATATGTATAACGATGTTTATCTACGTACATCTGAATAATCGTACATTCTGCCTAAATCGTTTGCTTCCTTGTATATTAGTAATATTCTCTTTCTAGTTTTTTAATACATGGAACTATATACATCTTACTCTTTTAAATGTTGAATACAGTGAAGTCAAAACAAAAATGTTGAATACAATATTTATAAAGCAATACATACGTTTTATCTATCACAAGATTATACGATATGTGATAGTGTGATTGTGTTTCACAAGATTACGTGGGGAAAAAAAAATAGAATTTGGAGATTTAACCAACCATAAAATGAAAGTATAAGAAAAAACAAGCTCAAATTTTTATATGTCAAAAACAATATTCATGAATTCTGAGTAACGAGATAGCAGCTTGAACAAAATACTTCTTCCAAAACTCTTTGACCCAATAGAACAAATTCTCACTGAACGACACAAACTCATATAGTTTTAGGAAGAGAAAATGCGAAACGGTTTGAGCTTGTTTTGAATTTGGTTTTGTAGCATTGTAAGGAAAAAAACCAAATCGTCCAAAATTATTTAGTTTTACGAAAAGAAAATAAGAACACCTAAAACCGGGTCGTTTATTTCTTTTTTAATTGACAGGGATTTTATGCAAAAACACAAGAATTTTCATTTTATAACATGTGTTTTAGTGGGAACCACATTAAATTTTGATCATGCAGATTATATATGTTGTTGAGATATAAATTCATAACCTTTTTTAATGGAGCAAATGTACATTATTACATGAAACTAAATAGTCTCGCTACAAATGTCAAATGAACGCAAGTTGTTAGTATATTTATGTAATGAAAGAATTGAAGAAGTCATTCCACAATAATGTAAGAATTAATAAGCATATATCAAAAATGGCCAGCCATGATACTGGGTGTTGTGTATTTGGAGACAAAGTGGCAGTAAAGCAGAGTCACAGTTGCCTTATTCGTTCATTGTGTCTTTTTGTATATATTTTGGAGCTTGAACCAATTTGAAAGCTGGTTTAAACATTAATCAAGTGGCAAGTTATTGCTATAAGTAATATTAAGAATACACATCTCTAACAATGATTTATATGTTGTCTTTTATATAATCCAAGGTCTTAGTAGTAAATAAATACGACTTAATCATACGCATTTTTTCCTAAATTGTACACAACTCTATAAATGCATAATCGAACTTGCTTCATAATAGCGTTCGTACTTGGATTCAGTTTATTTTTGTCAATTGCTTACAAATGCCTTCCATTTTTTTATCTATAATAAACTTTTCTGTTAGTTTATTACAAAATTATATAGTAGCCAACCATGCAATAATTTTCAAATTTACAAAAAAATATAGATATAAGTGAACTAATATATTTCGTATTTGGATAAGGATATAATTTGTTTTTGAAACGTAATATATTTTATTTTCTCCTATATGTTTTTCAAGAAGTTGGTTGAATTATTCTTTGAATTGTTTTTTACGAATTATTGTATTCATTATCCATAAGTAAAAAAACTAAAATATTATGTGAACAAAATAATCAATACAACTCACATTAAGGATTAAATTTGTCACGCATTTACATCTAACAAAACACATGAACATTGATGGACTAAATGCAATTAAGATAGCAGTTTTTCTAACAATGGTTCTGGTTCAAAAGCAGGTTGGGTTGCAAGGGACACAAATGGAGTTTACTTGTTTGTAGGACATGCAAGAAATTATCAGCCAAACCCAGCGATGGAGAATGATTTTCAAGCTTTGATAATGTCAATGCAATGTGTGTCGTCTCGAGGTTATCGAAAAAAACAATTTAAAGGAGAAATTGCATCAATTTTTTTTTTTTTTGAATTATTAGGAGGCTATGTGTCAAAATCTGTACACGATTGCAGCAATTTTGTAAACGTAGTGAACAAAAAAACGATGAATTTTGGAGTTCACAAATGAATTAGGGAAGTTCAATGGTGGATGTCTCAATTTAAAGATGTCAGATTTACATGGCCATCTAGAGCTTTAAATCAAGTGGCGGATATTTTGTCCAAAACTATATAAAATGAAAGATCCAAGTTATATTTTCCATTCTTTCCTAAATCAATTTATAATGTATTATATTATGATTATATATGTATGGGTTCTACCATAAATTAATAGAAATCAGTTTGATGTTAAAAAAAAAGGCCAGCCGTTAAAAAACAAAAAAAGAAGTAGTAGAGACCTATACGTTTTTTGTCAAAGAAATCAATACAATTTATATTCACAAAGTTTTGTTGGAACTATTTTCATATAACATTGACAAATTGCTCGTTGGCATAACATGAACCAAGAAATAAAGAAGCTTTTCTAAATTCCTTAATTAAATTGGTTTTCCTCGGGCCAGAAACAAATAATTATCTCTGAGTGAGTTGTGCTCTCGTGGATCATCATCGTACAGCAATAATAATAATAACATGTATTATAATACAGTTACAACAAACAAACAAAAAAAACATGTATTATAATAGAAAATGATATAATGTAAAACCAAAAAGAAAATGATAATAATAAAACTCTGGTAAGATAATTTCGCATGACAAGCACGTGACGTGAGCGACACGAAACTAAAAGACAACAATAATCAAGTTTGGTAAGTTTGTTCAGCATGTGATGGATGATGATGATGATAATGATGATGATGCACCACATAGAATTAGGAATCTATACACATGTTTTTTTTCTTTCTATTCGGTTTGATACGGTTTAATTCAACGTAAGACTTTTGAGAATTTTTGTTTTACCGGATCAATTGATGTAAATCATTAATCCCGAATCACAGAAGATACAAAACTTTTATGGAAATGGACACTCAACATGCGATTAATATTTTCTATAATAATTTCATCTCTACAAAACTTGATTTTTACACAAAAATATACTATTGTTTTCAAGGAGTCACAATGTTCAAAAGAGACGCTCTATGTTGAATAAGTTGTCTTGACAAGTAACTTAACTCATCCTTAATTGCGTCAAGGCTCACATTAAGCATAGCTAATATCCCGAGCATCGTTTGCACATTAGTGACTTTTGCAACCTTCTTACCGATGATTCTTCCATAAAAAGAACGGATCTTAGAGTTATCTACACATCCAATTTCACCATTCTTGTTCCGGTTCTCACCCAAAGAAGAAAGAAACTGCAAGAGTGATTGGAAAATAGAGATCGTCGATGTGTTTGATCGCCTTAGAATGTTGGACACCATAGAAGAATGTTGATCAAAACTACCGGATTGTTTGATCACCAGAGATTTCTTCTTTTGTGTTCTTGCAAGGGATTTAAGTTGTCTACTCGCTGCGTTCTTGAATTTCTTCTGAAAGCTTATGTAAGCGCGGATCTCGGATTGAACGATCGAGAGATCTCCTCCGCGTCTACGCAGCGTGGATTGAAGTTCTTGGATTTGCTCCATGAATGTTCCTATCAAGTCTCTTGTGAAGTCAGATACATCAAGTAACAAGATGGATTCATCAAGAGCTTCTTCCACAAGTTTCCCGTTGTGAGAAAGGCGAAGAGCTTGTTGGCCTTGAGGAGAACAAATGACTTGTTCATTGACAAAGTCATAGAGCTCGACGAGCCGGGCGAGCCCAAGTTGGATACGCCAAGAAGCTGATGAGGAAGAGTTTAAAGCTTGAATCTTTTTCAGCTCTTCTTCAACTCTTTGTGCTTTTGGATGAGTTAGTCTTGTAGGCAAACTAATAGACCTAGTATGTACATGCGCAGTCGCCGCAGAGGAAGATGATTCTGCCATTTTCTTTAGCTCTGAAGCAAAAGAAGAAGAAAACTTTAAAATGGGTTTTGGTGGGTTAAGGTTCAGAGACTCTAAAGATATATAACAGAGGAAATTCTTACCGATAAATCCAAAAGAACCCTTTAAAAGATTTTAATGTAAGAGCAATTGGGCATGTGTTAAAACCTTATAAAGTGAGGTTTCTTTGCACAATTATCCCCTTTTGTTAATTTAATTATCTCTATGTGGTCATGAAACCAGCAACGTCAATCTTTCTTGATTATTATGATTATCTTGTCTGTTTCTGCCTCCTCCATGATCCATCATCGCTGGCAAACTCAAAGATCTGTTTCATCAGTAAAAAACACGACAACTCAGAGAAGCGTTTTCCAAGGAGAGATTTAAACATATAAACAAATGTTTGCACAAAAACTTAGGCCATTATAGGTCCAAGAATCTAGGGTTTTAAACAATAAAGGTTAGTAGGAGAATCTTGTTCAATAAGGTCGTGGTACGATTCATTTCCTACTCATGTGTGTATTTATTTCCGTAGCATTTCTATTATTTAAATGGGAGACAAGGAGACAGAAGTTGTAATTAAAAAAATATATATAGAGAGAACATGACAGAAGAGAGAAGAAATAAACAAAAAAAGGAATTTAATTTTGCCAAATGATTTGAAGGGAGTCATCAAAATGAATAGAGTATTACAACAATGTTGACCACTTGTCCTTTGTAAATCTTCCCTGATTGATCCCTTGAACATTGTCCTTTCTTTAGTCTCTCAATGATTAGCAATCTAATTACACTGAAACGTCTCAATACTCTGCACTTGGCTACTTAGTGTTAAAAAAAAATTGTTCTTTTTTTCCTTTGAGAGAGTAATCAATTGAGGTTACAGTATCGTTTGCCTCTCCTCCTGTACAAAGAGAAGAACAGAACAATATATGATTAGATATTGTTGTCTTATTTACCAAAGAACATGTCAATTTTCAAAATTTTGGGTTAGATTTGCATATATACACAAGGAAATATTGATGGTTGAATCCTGATTCATCCACTGTAGAGCAATAGAGCGGTTTCTTGTCACGCAATTTTGGAGGTGGGCTATTTTCAACAACGTTTTTTTTTTCTTACTCTGAACAAGAAGGTCGTCTAAATCTTGTCTTAAACTTCAAATGAAACAAACAGCAAACATCGATTTACAAGAGGCTATCCAATTTCCCTTCTCTACAACATTTTAAATATAAATTACTATGCATATTATAAAAAGAAATACTAAACAAAAGGAAAAAGTTCTAAGACAAAAGTTTATCAATGCTATTCTCAAACGGGTTAATTAATCAACACCAAAATCAAGAAAATGTAAAACAGAGCCATTTCTTGGCCGTTGGTTTAACCCCGTCTTGTTTCCTCAATGAAGTTGCTTTGCTGGAGCTCCGACCCGTTTTTTTGTCCTCTCCGGATTTACTAAATATAACGGTGAATCCCTCCGCCGTCGCCGGATCATTCACATCCCATTCCCCGAATTTGGGCAAAGGCCTTGCTTCATTATTCGATGACATTTCAATCTTCAAGATCAAGAAAACAGAGCAAAATTTCTCAGAAACAAATTATTTTCTTTTTTGTTTTCTTCTTTTCTCTAATAACTTTGTTCAGAGATCGTTGTTATTGATCAAAATATGATGGAACCAGAACGTATTTTATAGTTGGGAGATTTAAATAAAGCGGAAACAGAGGGAAAAAAACAGAGAAGTAAAAGATTGGCGTTCTGAAATGTTCCTACGGATTGTACTCGTATGAGACACGGGGACGAGGATGTTCGTTTTAGCATTTCTTCTTAATCTGTCTGAGGTGCAAAATCGTTGGTCTTTGCGCGTCGTTCACTATAAAACCCTAAATATAGTTATATACATGGCTGCTCTGTTTTCTTATTGTCATCTTTGATTCTTTATATGTTTCTTTATTTACCTATACGTGAATTAGAGACCATTTACTTTTGAAAGTATCCTTCTCTCCCAGTGAGTATCCTCAAATCTAAAGTTAAACCAGATTTTGGAACAGCATAGATTACTACTTCAAGTAATTTCTTTTGCCTTCTTCAACAAGTTATTTCATTAGTATCTTTGCTCATTTTGATGCAAAAAAATACAAACCTTGATATAACAAAATTGCTTATCTATTTATTGATCTTATTCTGTAACCATATAAGCTCGTGTTGAAACGCGAGATCGAACATTGTCAAAAGACGAAAATGAATTGAGTAAACACAATCAATAGAAAAAAATAGCAACGGAAAACAGAGAAACCAAAACTTTTCTCTTAGTTAAAAAAGGACGAAGAAGAAGAAGCAGGCAGAAGCATAGGCTCACATGGCTTAATTCACTCAAGAGCTGCTACGACGGCATCAACAACTTCCTGCGTGGTGCAATCTCCTCCAAGATCTTTCGTTCGACATTTTCCTTCTTGTATCACTTGTTTCACTGCGGTTTCAAGCCGGTCGGCAAAAGTAGGAAACCGGAGATGTCTAAGCATCATAGCCGATGAGAGAAGTAGAGCCACCGGATTCGCTTTCTTCTGCTCCACTATCTTATCATTTCCCACATTCCCGGCTGATGCGCCTTGCTCGAATATCGCATGTTCCGCACCAACATTTCCTGTAACAACAACAAACCCAAGGAATGTCATTTCTGAGCCAAAATTAAGAAACACGTGGACGATATCGAGTTATAGCTGCGACTTGTATAAATATGGACAAACCTCCTGGCATCACTCCAGTGCCACCGGCTATTCCAGCCGCCGTGTTTGCAACAAGGTTACCATACAAATTAGGTGTCACCTGAAACAAACAGCATCAATGGTGGTTTTTTTTTTGGTTGTTACATTTTGAAGAAAGAAACGTCAAGTTTAGATTTTGAACAAGGAAAAAGAACATATGAAGTCACATACCATGACATCAAATTGCTCGGGCTTAGCGACAAGCTGCATACAACAATTGTCTACGATAATTTCGTTGTAAGTAATCCCCGGGTAATTTTTAGCAACCTCTCTGCAAGATTCGAGGAAGAGCCCATCCGCTAGCTTCATAATGTTGGCTTTATGAACAGCAGTCACTTTCTTCCTATTGTTCAGGTACGCATACTCAAATGCATATCGAGCAATTCGCTCAGAACAAAATTTAGTTATCACCTTCATAAAAAAAATAAAAAAAAAGATCATAAAAACTATCTCTTTTAAAGCTTTTGAGATCCCCAATTCTCCAAAGAATCACAAATCAGCACTAGCTCAAAGGCACAATCACAGATTAAGAAGAAGGGGAAATTTGATTTTGATTACCTTAAGGCTCTCGACAACACCAGGAACAACCTCGTGCTCGAGACCCGAATACTCTCCTTCCGTGTTCTCCCTAATCACGACGATATCAACATTCTCGTGTCGCGTCGCTAACCCAGGGACATTGATGCAATTGACGAGAGAAGCGAAGATATCGAGCTCTTTCCTCAATTGCATATTCAAGGAGCTGACTCCTCCGCCAACGGGAGTCGCTAATCCACCTTTCAGGCAAACCTTGTTCCTCTTCACAGACTCGATTACTTCCTCAGGGACTTTCCTCATGTGGCCGCGAACCTCGTACCGCTCGAAGTGCACCGGCGCGTGCATCGCCTCCATGACCTGTTCCACAGCACCGGTCACTAAGGGTCCGATCCCGTCTCCCGGAATCAGGGTTACGGTGCGTGGGGCTCCGTCGCCGGGTCGAGGCATGTAGGTGATGGATCGGGTCGGTGCGGTGAATGGAGAAGGCGGATTCGCCAGAAGGCGATTGAGGATCGAAGCGGATCTTCTCGCCATCGGTGGATTTAGATGATTAGGGTTTCGGAGCGACGATTAGACGGACGTTGGTCGTTTTCGTTTTCGGGCGATTGCATGCGGCGTTCAGATTTTCATTTCTTTTTATTTCTTTATGCCTTTGTCAGCTTTATTCCTTCTCCTTCATATTTAAAAGTNTTCGAATTTTATTTGGTTTGGATTTATATTTTTAACGTTTTTTTTTCTTCAAAATTCACTAACAACATTTAAAAATTCATTCGATTTAGTGGATTATATACTCGTGTTCCCAAAATTCTATAAACCCAAAAAATGAAAAAAAGTTGAAGAAACACAATAATTATTTGTTTTTTGCTTTACAATAAAAAAAATATATGGAAAGTGAAAACTCAGCCAATATATTACATACCATTTGTAACACACACACTGGCCAGATTTGCTTTCCCATTTATTAGGGAATATTCCATAGTCAGCTAGCAATTAAAAAATCAAGTAATCAACTGATTGAATAGTCTTTTGGTGCTTTTTTTTTTTTTTTTAGATAAATTAAGTTGTATTCAAATCATTTAATAATATTGCATTCAGACATTATAAATTGAAAAATCCATTGTTCACTCCAGTTTCGTTTATATTTATGATTTTTTAATGGCTATCTACAATAGTTTCAACATTCAATACCCTACTTTTTTATACACATCATTTTCTCTCTCTTCCACCTAATCATTCAACACCCATTTTATTTTTATACATTACAATAGTTTTGTTTAATAAAATTCTACACTCTACCCCACATTTTTATTAAAACATATAATTTTATTAAAACACACTTAAATTTTATTAAAACACTCATAACTTAATTAGTACAATATTACACTCACAAACCATAAAACTCTTACATTACAACTTAAAAAACATTTTAATCACGAAACATTCCGAATTTTGCCCATATGTGTTTGACTAGATCTGCTTGCAATTCGTGATGTATATTTGAATCACGCAATTCGGATCTAGCACGTACATGATTTGCAAATACAAGTAGCACCTCAGTCGAGAATGGTTGCGGTGTACTAGACCCACTTGCCTCAGATTGATCATAATCGGTCCAATGTTGAGTATATGTATCTCATTCATCCTCGACAATCATATTATGCAATATGATACATGTTCTCATGATGATAGCCAAATCGGTTATGTCCCACATACGAGCTGGTTCACGAATGATTTTAAATCGAGCTTGCAACACTCCAAATGCACGTTCGATGTCCTTCCGACATCCTTCCTGATGTTTTGCAAATGACTTGTCTGGTTCACTCTGAGGAAGCCTAATTGATTTGAAGAAAGTTGGATAAGAAGGATAAATACCATCTGCTAGATAGTATGCCATATCATATGGACCCTGGTTCACGAAGAACTTTACCCTTGGAGTATTTCCATTTTCAACATCATTGAAAACTGGTGAACGGTCTAGAACATTAATATCATTTAATGTGTCTGGACATCCAAAAATGCATGCCAAATCCATAGATCATGAGATGCAACTGCTTCAAGAATAACAGTGGTGGTCCCTTTATCTCCTCGAGTAAATTGACCTTCCCACGTTGTAGGACAATTTTTCCATTCCCAGTGCATACAATCAATACTCCCTATCATCCCTGGGAATCCCCGCATTTCACTTACATGCAGAATTCTTTGCAAGTCATCTTCACTTGGAGCTCTTAGATACACTTGCTCATACAATTGTATAACTCCTTTACAGAATCTTCGCAAGCACTCCAACGCTGTAGTACCTCCTATTTTGATGTATTCATCGACCGCATCTGCCGCCACACCGTATGCTAACATTCGCATTGCTGTTGTACATTTTGCTAATGGAGATATACCTTCTTTATTGGTCGCGTCAACTCATTGTGTAAAGTAGTTGTCGATGTTTGATAGGTCCCCAACAATCCGAAGGAAAACATGTTTTTGCATTCGAAATCGCCTTCGAAACATTGCATCGTCATATGTAGGTTGATTGGCAAAGTAGTCATCAATCAATCTCTGGTTTGCTGCTACATGATCCCTCTTGAAATATTTTCTTTTGCTACGAGGTGCGTAGTCTTCCTCTATTTTGTTTCGACGCTCCCTAAACTGGTTGATGATATACCTCTCTTCAATTTCAGACTGCTTTTTGTAAGCTTCTATATCAAAAGGAAATTTATATAGATCCATTGATGGTTTTTTTTTTTAGTATGAGATTTGGTGGTTTCGGTACATGAAATGAAGAATGAATCTCCATTTAAAAGAGATTTGTTGAAAGCATCGGATTCCAAAACAAAGCAGAAAATAACAAAAATTATTAAAAAAGATTTATTGAAAGCAACTGATTCCAAACAAAACAGAAAACAACAAACATTATTAAAAGAGATTGATTGAAAGCATCGGATTCCAAACAAAGCAGAAAACAACAAAAATTATTAAAGTAGATAGTGGCATAAATTATTAAAGCATAAAACAACAAACATTATTAAAATAGAAAACAACAAACATGATTAAATGAGAAAACAACACACATGATAAAAGCAGATAACGACATATAATAATAAATATTAAAACAACAAAACACAAATTATTAGTTTCCAAACAGATCGTGGCTCAACTTATCCAACAACTATTTGCTTCGATCATCAAGATGTTCTTTCTCACTTAATTTCATGAACATTTTCATCTTCTTAGCTTGAGTTTTTTCTTTCATCAGTTGATTAGCCTCCTCTTGTTGCACGACTATTTTCTCCAATCGCTCCAACTCTTTCTCTTTCAATTGTTTGTATTCATTCCATTCTTCTTTGATCACTTCCATAGATTCGCCTTTGCTTTTCTTTTTACCTTTTTTTTGTTGCATCTCTTCCCATTGGACGAGCAATAGATCCTACAGAGCTGGAACCACTTCCATCACTTTCACGGGATCTCTTAGATCCACTGCTTTCAGAGCCCGTATTTCCTCCTACATGACTAGCATAACGTGGTTGATCACGGACAGCATGCCATTCTGACATTAAATTGAATTGAGCATTTTTATCACCTGAATATAATTCATGCGCTTTTGCTAACACATCATTCTCAGACCACCCGCTTTGTTGCATACGCTTAGCACTATCATAAGCACCAATCCACTTGCTCAATATTTTGTTTATGTAGTTGTAATGATTTCTGCACGAATCTCCATCACGTGGATGATGAAAAGAGCAATGCTCATTACAATAATCAGCAATTTTACCCCAAAAGCTTCACTTTTTTGGATTCTCCCAAGAACGATGTCTGTTCCATATTTAATCCACCCACTCAATAACACCAAATTTTGATCGGTGGTCCATTTAGAATTTTTTCGCCGAGCATGAGTTGTTCTTTCTGCATTCAGATTGGCTTCATTAGCACCACTCATACTAGCAAGAGCTATCTGTGTAGAAAATTCGGGAAATTCATTTGCTCCAACATTTGAAACAACTTCGTTGTTTGTTGGAGTAAACGAATTAGGGGGTGGTTGAGATGGGTATGGCATCATCGATCCATAATATGGAGAATATTTTGGAATGAGTGACGGTATGAAGAAATTTGGTGGAAAACCATAATTTGGTATATTTTGTGATTGATTGAAAGATTGAAATTGGTAATTATTGGGATTTGGGTAGTTAAAAGGATAATTAGAAGGATTTTGGGTGTTTGAATGATTATTATTGGGATCCATCTCATAAAAGATGAGATTTTGTTTTGTATCCAAATGAAATGAAACAAATCTCTATTTATAGAGTTTGAAAAATGATGAATTTTAGTATAAAAATAAAATATAAATATGTTGATTTATCATCAAATAATTGAGTTTAAAAGATAAAAGTGAAAAAAAACAAATGAAATCTCAACAACCAATCAAAATTTAGTTATTTTTTTATATTTTTAATAAAAAATTTGATCCAATAAAATGCTGACATTTGTCAATTCCATCTCTAAAACAACGCGTTGATTTTTTTTCAACTATGCCATTGCACATTTTTTTTTTTTATTACAATGGTTTCAAGTGTTGAATATTTTTTTTCAACATGCCATTGCACATAGTCTAAGAAACGAATAATTAATACTCATTCTAAATAATAACTAAATCACTCAAATGCTGACAAAAAAAAAAAACTAAACTAAACCATTAATTTATAAATCTAGAATTCCTTTCTTAAAACATTAGCTTAAACTTTAAATCTATACGTGATATCGCCATCTATTTGTTAGGTCAAAACTCAAAAGGTAGAAGACAATACAAAAAGAATGTCTTGCAGTCATCTTGACTCTTTCAATTATACTAATCACTATTTAATTTTGACTAGATATATTTAATTTTATGATATTCCCAGTCATTTTGACTAATTATAAATTATGATTATTATTTATACATATAATTAAGGAGAGGTAAAGTATGAGCGATGGTTGATATTTTATGTAATTTAAATTAATTCGAATTTTATTTGGTTTGGATTTATATTTTTAACGTTTTTTTTTCTTCAAAATTCACTAACAACATTTAAAAATTCATTCGATTTAGTGGATTATATACTCGTGTTCCCAAAATTCTATAAACCCAAAAAATGAAAAAAAGTTGAAGAAACACAATAATTATTTGTTTTTTGCTTTACAATAAAAAATTATATGGAAAGTGAAAACTCAGCCAATATATAACACACACACTGGCCAGATTTGCTTTCCCATTTATTAGGGAATATTCCATAGTTAGCTAGCAATTAAAAAATCAAGTAATCAACTGATTGAATAGTCTTTTGGTGCTTTTTTTTTTAAAAGATAAATTAAGTTGTATTCAAATCATTTAATAATATTGCATTCAGACATTATAAATTGAAAAATCCATTGTTCACTCCAGTTTCGTTTATATTTATGATTTTTTAGTGAATATATTTATTTATCAACCAAGTTAATTAACAATAGTGGTTCAAGCTAGTGACGAATTGTTGAATAAAAAAATATCATTTGACTAATTAATTTGAGTTTCCTAGAACAGGCTATCGATCGATAGTGTGACTAATGAATATATATTTATTTCCTCAAAATCATTCTTTTCATTCTAAATTAACTAACGAATTGTTCTTTTATATTCTGTTTTGTTTCACACAAGAAAAGTTCGATATATATTTTCATTGCATATTTCAAATAGCACTTTATAAATGAAATTTATTAAGTTTTTTTTTTTGTAAATTCGTACTTGAAAATGAAAAAAAAAAATTAGTGTACCAACGAATAAAATTATTAACTATAGAATTCTAATATCCAAATTTAAGTTTTGTAATCGTTTTTCCAATAATTGTTAATGCACCAATTTACCACACTATACACCATAATTATAAACCAATACTAATTCAATTTTGTACTCTATTAATATTTTAAAAAGTTTGCATAGAATATGCTTATTGCATCATGGTTTAGGATTTTTGGGTCTGTTAGAGACCAGGGACATCATATTGATGGTGAAACCGAATGAACTTGTTTTGCATTCAAGTATTATCTACCTTTACACATCATGCCAACCCTAGAATAAGATCAATTAGAGTATTGANTTATTATTATTTTTTTAAACGATTTTTCTACAAAAATCATAAACATGGAACGACTATTAGCGATTCGCTGATCGTTCTCATGGTACAAAAAAAATAAAATAAAATAACTATTGGAGCATAATATCGAATACATAAATTACGAATAATAATGCGAAGAAAATAGCGCATAAAACGATTAAGAACAAGAACGTCGAAGTGGAGGCGAGATGATCTTTTTCTTTAATTCTAAATATCTCCCGCAATGTGACGGTTTTATGAGATAAAGAATCCCAAGATACAACCACTTGGAGACCGTCTCGCAACATCCAAGGACGGAATCTACGAACTTTAAACTACGAAATACTCTCGAAACACTTATTTGAAGAACACGCGAGAGATTGTTGGAAACTTTCTTTTCCTTTGCTCTTAGAAGAGTGTATTTGTGTTTGAGTGTATTTGTGAATGAGACTAGAGGTTTCTTTATATAGCCAAAGAAAAGATGTGTCATTCCCCATTGTTTTCAATGTGTGACAAAACACACTTCACTTTCATCACTTAAGCACAAAAACTTATGACCCAAAGGTCCATTTCCCATTCACTTACGTTCAATTTTAATAAGCCCATGGCTTTGTTTAAAATTGATCCAACATATAGACCCGCTTGCAGCCCGACATTCTCCACCGAGATTCACTCTAACTCCCACAGGAAAGTGTTGGAGCTCCGACTGATGAAAACGGCGGATCCGGGTCGGGTTTAACCCGTTGAACCCGAGGTTTTTAATTTACCAATTTCATGTCATTATAATGTAATCTTGTTAGACAGTAGGAAGTTATGATAAGAGAATCAGAGAGATCGTAGGTTGTTTCAGAGATCCTGCTTGTCTATCGTATAGTTCAGCTATTTTACATCTGAAGGTAGTTCTTTAACCAATTATTTCAAAGACTAACATATCTTAGTAACGTTATAAAACGCTTACTAAGGAGTTTTCATGTGCATTTTTACCAGAATAGTTTGTTCCACAGGGCTATCTTGCGCTGCAGGTATATAGAGTTGCACATAAGTTGTTGATTCAAGGACGAGAGGTATTAGCATTGGCATTGCAAAGGCGAGTAAGCGAGGTAGTGTAGCTTCCACATCCTCTTTTCTCATGTTTAATTTTACATCTCTCATCTGACTAACTTTGCGTTTCTTGCTCAGCTGCAAGAATTGGGGAGGGAATATTGTTGGATCATGGGACGGGTGTGGTCATAGGTGAGACTGCTGTGATAGGCGACCGTGTCTCAATTTTGCATGTACAGATCGCTTCTTCGAATTCATTTCTCCAAAAACATCGATAACTTTTGATGTTATTAATGCTAGCTTCTATTTTCATTACATAGGGTGTGACATTACGAGGAACTGGGAAGGAAACCGGTGACCGCCATCCAAAAATAGGGCGAGGGTGCTCTTCTTGGAGCCTGCGTGACTATACTTGGTAACATAAGGATCGGGGCTGGGGCAATGGTAGCTCCTGGTTCGCTTGTTCTAAAGGATGTTCCTTCGCATAGGTATGAAATTGAAATGCATCTGAAAATCTTCTTGAGTTATTCTGAAATTGACATTTTCTTTTATGGTTTCTGAAGCATGGTGGCTGGAAATCCAGCGAAATTGATCGGTTTTGTCGATGAGCAAGATCCCTCTTTGACATTGGAACATGGTGAGTCTTGATTCTGACAATACTACTCTGGTTTTGTTCTGCATTACTCAGGTTTTAGTAGTGAACTGAATGCTGGTTGATTAAATATGCAGATGCTACCAAAGAGTTCTTTCAAAATGTAGCTGTTGCTTATAGAGAGACAATACCAAATTTGTAGCTTACTCTCTTACAGTGAAGTCTGGTTTTTATTAATCAGAGTTTAAATTGGGATCTGAATTGAGTTTTGCCTCTTGTCAAAATACGATCTTCAGTTTCAGGAGTTGCAGAGAGAGGAGACGTTATAAAGAGAAAATGAGATCATCAATTCATCATCGCTTATCCCTTATACAAATAAGAAAGCTCTTTGTTGTTAACAAACTTGCTTTCCAATTGATGGAGAAAGATTTTGATACATTGCTACACATTATTACTGGAAACTAATGGAAATAAAGAAGAGAAACCAAATCCTAAGCATCAAAGCTTATATCACCCAACAAACAACCAAAATGCATTTTCTCAAAAAAAAATAAAGCAATATTTTGACATAAAATTAGTTTTACGAGATTCTGAAAAATAATAATTTTTTATTTTCAAATTTGCATTATGAAAATATTTGTTAGATGATGTTAACTTAATAAAGAAATGTTTTGTTTAATAACGTTCACGTCCACTTCGTCGTGTGGTACGATTACTTTAAAAAAAAAAAAAAAAAAAAAATACACTATACTTCCAAAATTTGGATTCTCTTGCAATGGTATCACGAACTTGGACTGAATCACGGTCGCAAGCAACCAAGAGCAATGAGAGAGAGAAAGAGCCCACATGATCTGATCTCTCATGAACCTTTCTAAAACGGTGTGGACACAAACACTTGACTTCACTTTAACCTTTTTTCCTGTCTTCTGATTGTTGCTACTTCGAATCCAACACAGAAAAGAGAATCATAAATCATTAATCACTGTGTTTAAAAGTGGAAAAAGGGCTTCTCAGTTTTCTATCATTTCCATGAAAGTTTTTTGTTTTAATCATATATTCCTCTCTATACTACTCTTTAATTGCTTCCCTCTTTTCAGTCATGGCTTGTATAGACGACGAGAATTGTGAATTTTCTTCATCGTTGTCTAAACTTCCCGTGATTGACTCCCGGAGATTTTCTGCTCGCGAATACGATGAGACCGGCGACGAGTTTCCTTTCGAGAGGGTTTTCCCGGTTTACGCTAGAGGAACCCTTCATCCCGAGTACAACCCGGTTTTGCTGGATTTTACCATTTCTGGTTATGACCCTATTTGGAATGCTATAAGAGAAGAAGCTAAGCTTGAGGTTTCCCCTTCTGCTCTATAATCAGTCACATTCTTATTAAGGATAATAAAAAAAAAAAATCGAATCTTTTAATTAATATGGTTTTTATCTCTTCATATGCATAACTTCGATTCCACAAAAAAGAAACAGAAACTTAATTTTGTTAGTAAAACTCAATTCTACAATTATAACTATGAGAGAAAGACATTCTAATGTGCCTTTTGTATCAATCCAACAAAACAGTGGGGTCAAGTCAAGTGATCACTGAATGTGATCTTTGTCTCTTTAACTACTTTACGAAACCTTATGTTCCTTGATGTTACGTCTTGCTCTCATCAGTCTACTATATAATCATTTATAGGCCTTAATGGTGTAGAAATCTCAATCTTATCAAATTTCACTGATTATGAATAGATCATCAAGGACAAGTTTGAGGAACAGTGTTTGTGTGTTTATGTTCCTACTATAATTAATGGTGAATGTTGTTGTGTTTTACAGGCAGAGAAGGAACCGATTTTGAGTAGCTTCTTGTATGCTAGTATCTTGTCGCATGACTGTTTAGAACAAGCATTGGGTTTTGTTCTGGCTAACCGTCTCCAGAACCCTACCTTGTTGGCAACTCAACTCATGGATATATTTTGCAATGTTATGGTACATGACAGAAGTATTCAAACCTCGATTCGCCTTGATCTTCAGGTAAAAACGCTTATCCTGAATCTGTGAAAAAGATGACCATTGTATGTTTCAGACAGAATTGTCTGAGAATTTGACTGCAACGTACCTTTTTTGTGGTTTGTTGTAGGCATTCAAAGACAGAGATCCTGCTTGTCTATCGTATAGTTCAGCTATTTTACATCTGAAGGTAGTTCTTTAACCAATTATTCAAAGGCAACATCTCTTACTGACTGTATAAAACGGTTGCTTACCAGAATAGTTTGTTCCACAGGGCTATCTTGCGCTGCAGGCGTATAAAGTTGCACATAAGTTGTGGAAGCAAGGACGAAAACTATTAGCATTGGCATTACAAAGCCGAGTAAGCGAGGTAGTGTAGCTTTCAAAGCTTCTTTGGCTATTGTTATAGTCTTGGAGTACAATCTCTGATCCATGTCACTGGTGGTTTCTCTCAGGTTTTTGGAATCGATATTCATCCGGGTAAGTTTTGATCATATCCTGCTTATGTTCTTACATCTCTCATCTGACTAACTTTGTGTTTCTTGCTCAGCTGCAAGAATTGGGGAGGGAATTTTGTTGGATCATGGAACCGGTCATAGGTGAGACTGCTGTGATAGGCGACCGTGTCTCAATTTTGCATGTACAGATCTCTTCTCCAAATCCATTTCTCCAAAAACATCGAGAGCTTTTGATGTTACTAATGCTAGCTTGTATTTTCATTACACAGGGTGTGACATTAGGAGGAACTGGGAAGGAAACCGGTGACCGCCATCCAAAAATAGGCGACGGTGCTCTTCTTGGAGCCTGCGTGACTATACTCGGTAACATAAGGATCGGGGCTGGGGCAATGGTAGCTGCTGGTTCGCTTGTTTTAAAAGATGTCCCTTTGCATAGGTATGAAACTGAAATGCATATGCTCTTCTTGAGTTTTTCTGTTAGAATAGCTCTGAAATGGACATTTTCTATTGTGGTTTCTGAAGCATGGTGGCTGGAAATCCGGCGAGGCTGATTGGGTTTGTCAATGAGAAAGATCCGTCTTTGACAATGAAACACGGTGAGTCTTGATTCTGACATTTTGTTCTCCATTGCTCAGGTTTTCGTAGTGATAGCTAGTTGACTGAATATGCAGATGCTACGAAAGAGTTCTTTCGAAATGTAGCTGTTGCTAACAGAGGGACAATGCCAAATGGTATTTTACTTTCTTACATTGAACTCTGCTTTTTCAAATCAGAGTTTAGTTTGGGATATGAATTGAGTTTTGCTTTCTTGTATAAATATGATCTTCAGTTTCAGGAGTTGCAGAGAAGGGAGACGTTAAAAGGAGAATATGAGATCATCAATTCATCATCACTAATCCCTTGTACAAATAAGAAAAGCTCTTTGTTGTTAACAAGCTTCCTTTCCAATTGATGGAGAAAGATTTTGATACATTGCTACACATTATTACTGGAAACTAATGGAAACAAAGAAGAAAAACCAAATCATAAGCATCAAGCTTATATCACCCAACAAACAACCAAAATGCAAAAAAGAAAAGAACAACACTCTAAACTAAGCATGCTTTGCCTGAAAATCCTTCATGAAGGCAACAAGCTTTTCCACACCAGCCAAAGGCATTGCATTGTAAATAGAAGCTCTCATACCTCCCACTGATCTATGCCCTTTAAGCTGCACCATCTTCTCCTTTGCAGCTTCCTTGATAAACTCAGCTTCCAATTCAGATTTCTCCAATGTGAAGGGCACATTCATCAACGACCTCACTGATTTCTCAACAGGACACCTGAAAAAGCCTTTGCTTTCTTCAATGGCGTTGTAGAGCAAATCAGCCTTCCTCTGGTTCTTCTTCTCCACTTCTTTCAATCCACCTTGCTCCAACAGATCTTCAAACACGAGACCACACATGTAAATCCCGAAGCAAGGAGGCGTGTTGTACAGCGAGCTGTTCTCGTCGTGGATCTTGTAATCAAGCATCACCGGAGTGATATCTTGAGCGTTTCCGATCAAATCTTTCCTGATTATCACGATCGTGACACCAGATGGACCAACGTTCTTCTGTGCACCACCGTAGATCACACCAAACTTTGACACATCGACTGGTTTCGAGCAGAAGTTGGAAGACATATCAGCGACCAAGATCCCATTAGGGTTTTTAGGAAGAGGGTAATCTTTGAATTCAACTCCATGGATAGTTTCATTGGCGCATATATGCAAATACTTGGCGTGCGGGCTCTGCTCCAACTCATCAAACGATGGAACCTTGGTGTATTTCTCAGATTTACCAGACCAGATCACATTGGTTTTGCAATACTTCTTCGCTTCCTTCACAGCTTTGTCTCCCCACGAACCGGTAACAACGAAATCGACTGTGTCGTTCGATTTGCAGAGATTAAGAGGCAAGGCAGCGAATTGGGTCGTTGCACCGCCTTGTAAAAACAAAACGGAATATTCCGAAGGAATCTCCAGGAGCTGGCGGAGATCCGATTCCGCTTTCTGTATAATCGAGAGGAACTCTTTCCCTCTATGACTCATCTCCATCACGCTCATGCCGGATCCACGCCAGTTGTAGAGATCCGACTGCGCTTTAAGGAGAACGTTCTCCGGCAAAGTGGCTGGACCCGCCGCGAAGTTGAAGACACGTTCTTGTGATCCGACAGAGCCGGATCTCGCTCCATCTTGAACATGGGTCGTCGCGGCGACGCATCTAACCGAGACGGGCTTGGCTCTGCCGGCGAGATTCACGGTGCTTGGTTTGCTGAGGTGGAGAAGGGATTGAGATGTGGATTTGGGTTTCAAAGCGGGGATCTGAGTGTTGTTTCCGACAAGGAAAGAGTTCGCCGACGCCGCCATGATTCTTGTGAGTGAGTTCCTGAGACTCAATTTCGCTTTTGCAAAAAAGATCTTATGAAAAATTTGAGTTTGGTGTGGGAGAGAGTCAAGAGAGAGATAAAATTAGACTCAAAACGACAACGTTTTGTGTTAGGTGACACCTGACACTGGCGGCTTGTCTGCTCCTGTTTTTAATTAGACTCATTTCAAATGTGTGTTTAAATTATTTTTGTTGAAGAAAAGAGTTCAAATTGAAACTCTCATTCTTAATATATTCATATCTTAAGATTATGGACAAAATCTATGAATTTTCCAGGAAAAAGAAAGGAGATAAAAAGAATGATTGTAATCAGAATATTAGAGAGTTTTATTGCTGAGATATCAATGAACAAAAAAAAAAACAAGAATTCGGATTCAGAGAAACTTTTGAACTTATTTTGGTTGCTGTTGCTTCTGTAATTAAAAAATGAGAGGGAAAATGTCAGTAGCTGTACAAATTCCACTCTTGCTATAGCTTGTGAGACTGTGACACGAGAAAGTGTGAAGCTTCATATTTTGTTGCTATGTATCCGAATTTAGAGGAGCTGTATTTTCTATGTACTCCTGTTAGTTTATCCGTCGCAGCCTTCTGATGCAGGCTCACCATTCTACTACAACATTCTCTGCAATAAAACAAACCCATGACCCATTTCGATTAAAAAACCGGTCTTTTAGATGAGTCTTTTTGGGTCGCCCTTTTGTGTCAATGGACAAAAAGACTTACAGGAGTTGATGTTCAGAGTAGTGACTGTGGAATTCACAAGTGCTGTTCCATTCACTGAAGCCATGGATTGTACATTGAGCTGTGTACACTGCAGTGGCGGCTAGTAGCGATGGCCGATACCGAAGCATTTCGTAATCCACAAGAGCAAGCTCGATCAAGAACGACGCCAAGATCTCAAGCTGTTTAGATAAACAAGATAGTTAGTGTTTGATGACTGTTATGTATTCACAAGATATTGATAGATTTAGTTAAGTTTACCTTCTTGTCTGATTGAGCTGCCTTGAGGAACCTCTTCAAGAAAGGGTATTGTGTCGGTAACGACATATTGAATTGCAAAGTGTTAAGCATAATCTTCTCCTGCACAGAGGTTTTTTGGAATCAGATAAATGTAAACTCTTTTTCCAAGTTTCGGAAAGAAAGAATCTGATATCTTTATAGTTATACCATTTCTAAAACATCGTTCCTCGTGTAAGCTTTGTCTGAAATGACCACCAAATCTTCAACAATAGGTACCGAAACCTCTTCGTACTTGCAAGCTAAGAGCAATGCAACTAAACCAACAAGCTGAAGCTTCTTTCTTACAACAGCTTGCTTGGATAAGAATCTATCTATCAGATTCACAGTTAGAAACAATGTCTCGTTCATTAGCTCAAATTTGTCATGGACCTGCAACATTCAATATCCTTATTAATTAGCCTCGCTATATATATATAGTTAAAACAAAAAAATAATCCATTACCATTGAGTTTCAAAGAAAGATGTTGAACTTAGACCGGAAAAAAAAAAAAAAAGGATGTTGAATATACCTCGATGAGCCAATCTATAAGTATTGCTCTCATTTTGTCGGTTATATCAAACTGTTGCGCCATGTAATCTAGAGGAACACAACTAAATCTCTGCAGATTACCAAAATCAAGGAAAATTGTCTCAGACAAAGATTCAATTCCAAGTCCTATGGTTTGCTAAAACCAAACTTAAAATCGCACCTCGTTTTTACGGTAGAATTCGTATAGATCTTCGACATATTCAACAACTGCAAGAGAGTTGTTTGCATCGTAGCCGTCAATATCCAAAACTGGTTCTTCTTCTTCTTCCACAATTATATCCTCCATTTCAACTTCTTCCTCCTATCCAAATTTGAAAATTTCTTTAGATATTACATTAAAAAAGGCTAAAGATCTTTCTTTTTAAAATCTGATTATTAATTAGTTACCATTGGATCAGATTCAATGTATGGTTCCTCCAATGACATTGGCATAGGTTGGTCCAATGTAGCTTCATTCTCCTCCTCTTCATCATCAATGAATATACAATCTCCGAACTCGTTCCCGCTTGGAATCGACTGCTTCAGCTTCTTCGTCTCTTCTTGGGATCTGCAAAAATTCAGAAGAATCTCAGATCTCTCTTTTCTAAAAATCAAATAAAAAGAGAAACGTTTATCCAAAGCTTTAGTAACCTTGAAATTGACGGATGTAACGAATCAAGCTTCTTCTTCTCACAGCCTTCTTGTTGCCGCCTGTTGAACAAAACATCAATAAAATCCCAAAATTAAGTTTAAAAAAAAAAAACAGAACTGAAACAAAGTGACGAGCTTTGGGAATCGAGAGAGTTAGCAATTTACTCAGATAAGCCTCTTCTCTTGTTAACGACGCAAGGATAAGCCTTTGCACCAACGAGATTCTGATTAATCACACCCAATGCTCTCCTGTTCTGTCTCTTCATCTCTAAACCGAATTTTCTACTTCTCGTTTCATCTGACAAAACCCAGAAACAACAAATAAAGAAAAGACCATATTTATCAGATTCTCTGTTCTTGATACCTAGAATTCTCAGGTTCTAAAACGCGTTTAAGTACCTCGAGGAATCTCTGTGATGGGTTTGGCGACGATATAACGATTGTTCACATCTGGATTAACCATATTTTAATCTCGACTTGATTGTTCCTGGAGAAGAACACAGGAATCTCTAGAGGAAGAAGAACATTAAACGAAGAGAATCTCTCTCTCTCCCTCCCTCTCTGTCTACGTCTGATGCAATTGAATCTGGAGGAGTCAGACAAGCGATGAAATAAGCGAGAGACAGAAGAAAAGAATTCAGAGGAAATAAAATAAATATATTAAAAAAAAAGGTGAAAACTTTAATTTTCTATTTTGTTTTTTTATTAAAGAAAATAGCAACGGCTAGGTGATTTAGATGACCGTTGGATCATGAAGGAAACGATTTGCTTCTAAGACTGTCTCTAAGCCAACGGTAACTTTTTATTTGGTTGAAGAAGGCATGTGGCTTTCTTCTCATTTCAAATTTATTATTCCTTTTTGTAATCTTTTTTTTTTTTTTGCCTTTTTCAGACAAAGAAGGCTCGTTGCCACTAAGGCCTCCTTAGGCGCGTTTCTAACAACTTAAAGTCAACATATTAATTATTAACATCATAATCTTAGCTTATTAACCTGTATATTTATAGGAGCTAAGAATTGCTCTCTTTCCAAAGAATTATTGTTGCCGATAATTATGCTGACCCTGTAGTAAGTGTTTTGCCATTTGTAAATTATCAATCATTTTTCTTTTTTTCTCTGTGAAAGTTTTTATATTTAATTTAGAGATATCCAAAATTTAGGCTAGATGAGTTCTGATCATAAATAATTGAATTGAATTTTATTCTCAATAGAATGAGATCATGTAGAAAGTGATTATGTTTCGATTTTGTTATTCAATGGGTATGATGTATCTTACATATTTGAATTTAAGATATTTTGTATCTGTATTTTTAAGAAACCTATTCAAAGTTGGATTACAACCTAGATATTATTCAAAAGAATTACTAAAACATTTGTTTCACATATTAATAAACTTGGCAAAAACTACTAAAGATTTTTGTTTTGTTTTGCTAATAAAAAAACTAATAGAGATTTTACCATAGCATAAAAATGCATGATATGTCATAAATGGGTAACATAATCTTGTCGAATATAATGTGGTTGAATTCTCTCTTTTTTACTCCATTGTTTTTTTGTCAACATCTTCATTGCTCCAAGGAGTTAACATTTATCATCAATAAACATATTACTTTTAGTCTCTTAATTTTGTTACCATCCATAAAAAAAAAAAATCGAAGAAGTTCCTTTTAGAAAACTTTTACTGAATTTTCATGTTTTGGCTGTTTAGGAATGTAACATTCAAGTAGGAAAACGTTAGGGATAGACAAATTCTTAAGAATATATTAATCTGAATTGAGATATATTCTGATTTGTTCGAATTTTTGGATATTGGGTAATCTTAGTCATAAGTATGAATGGTGTACTAGTGTTGAGAGAAAATAAATAAGTTCTTTTTGCCAGAAGTTTAAATAAATAAGTTTTAAAGCGGTAAAGGAAAACAAAAATAGTTAAAACAAAAAAATCGACTTTGAAAAATATGGTTGACTATTGACTCTAAAAATATGGCTTGCTAAGTTACTATTGGCTCTTAGGAAGAACTGCTAAATTAGTGAAATCAATATACATCGATGGATATTTATTTACATCAATATGCATTGCATTGAGTAGATATTAATTTAAATTAGTTATTGCAATGTATAGTTTTACTTTTACCTCTTTACATTAGACGATTGAATAAAGATTCCGTACTTTTTTAACTCAATATAAAACCAGATGACCAAAAAAAAACGTTAGACGATTGAGTAAGAAAGAATTCAAATAGAAATTGCACTACACAAGTAGTGTCTACACGTGGACATTAATTGCAAATTATTAATTAATTTGTTTGTGCAACTCTAAATCACGTTTAGTTCGTTCCACTGCATTTAGTAAACTAGCTTTAATTAATCATTGATACAATGGTTATGTTATTTTTTGCTGGTAAATATTCGGTAATAGTTAAACCAAATGTAGATAATCAGTATTAGGCCTTGGCAACTCGTTCCACAAGAAATGCATGGCGGACCAGCAAATGAATCACAATTTAACATTAATCATAAAGTATGAGACTTATCTTTAAATGAAACACACTTATAATCAAAATATTATAAAATAATAAAATTTGATTTAATTTTATTAACCGCATGGTGCGGTCTAAGAACACCCATTTAGGTGTGGTACATGTGTTTCAAGTTATATATATATATATACACATATAATATATATCTCTTTAAAAGCTTCAAAATTTTGAAAAAAAAACTGTACAATTATATTTTGCCAATTTACATATTTTTATTTTAAAAAATAATATTTTGAGAATTTGAAATGTTAAAAAATAAATAATCAAAATTTAATAATTATTATTTCTACATCGCACTTGTGATATTCACCATTCAAATATTGTCATGTACCGCCTGTTTCGCAGTAACCACATTTGTTCTGTATGATGCGTTTTTTTCAACCGCATCGCACTAAAACCACACCGCATCTCTTAAACTGTTTGTTCCGCACCGTTCAAACCGGCACCGTTCGAATCCTTAGTACAATACTGTATGTTTTAGTGTATATAATCAGTATCACATAATCATATCTTCAAAAGCTTCCTTCTGACAATGAAAACTAGATATATAGGATGTAATAAATAGAAAAAATAGATAAAAAAGTTTAAATAGTAGAAATAGATATCACATAATCATTACGACTGTAGATGGCATTAGTGTTCAAATTTTAAATAGAAAAAAACATATAGGATGTAATAAATATTTCCATTAAATAGTAGTAGTAGTATTGTAATGATAAATAATAAATAAAAATAGCAGATGTTATAAAATAAAATAAAATATATATATATGACGATAAAAAAGTTTACAAGTCACGTCACTGTCAGATGTCATCACATGCATATAAAATAAGGATATTTAAAATTTGTTATTTAGTGCAACGATTATTGCAATCTCTCCGGTCGGATCAAAATAAGTCTCGTACTCTCATTACTTCGTTAGACGCTAGAGGTGTTTGTGATTTTGTGTCTCGTTAAGACTTAATAAGGTGTATGAATCATGAATGGTTATTGGTTAATGTTTTAATTCAATTTTGTTTTTCCAAACATATCAACTCTAGATTAATACTTGTGAACCAATACAAATTATAATAGATATGTGTGTTTATTCAGATTATAACAGATATGTGTTTGGACGATTTAGACCCAAAAAAACAAAATGTGTTTGGACAAAAATTAGTTTTTTTTTTTTTTTTTTTTAGAAAGGATTTTTTGCTAATAGCATTAAAGAAATTATTGTGAAAAAAACAAGTTTTTTTTTTTTTTTTTTAACATGGGATGATCTCAGGTCTATAGAAAGGCACAGACTAATCTTCATGAAGAGTGATACCGCCGAATAGCCCATTCTCAGATTTTTTTAATGGGCCTAGACATGACACCATTTCGGCTGGCCAAATAGAATGATTTGATAATTCCGCGTTTGAGCAGAGTTAATCCATAGCTTAGACCAACATAACAACCCTTTCACCAAGTAGGAACCATCCCACCACCACCGGTTAGTTAAAAAAACAAGAGTTTGTACACATTTCCGCGAAACACAATTTTTTCTTTCTTTCTGTTTTCATGTTAATTAATAAAACTTAAAGAAATCCCTCAACCTTTAAAATAGTTCTATAAATTATGTCTAAATCGAGTCCTCCAATCTAAATAAAATCAAGAACTTTTATTTTTAAGTCTATTTGGTTCAATAGTTTGAATTTGAATGATAAAATCTACTGAATCATCCTACGAAGGAGGAACAAGTTATAAGCTACAAATGGGCTTATTACTTCGTTAAGCCCACTGCGTCTACGCGATTTAAATCGAACGAAGTCCACGTGGATTTTTAATTAAATCCGACGGACGCAAATCTTCAAACGAAAAGGTAGGAGAGAGATCTAAAGATACGAACACAACCATTTGAAATCAGCGGCCATAACCACCGTGGCTCACAAGACAACTGTATAAAGACTACTTCAATAGCGTTTCAAAACATAATTAATTATTCGAAAGGTCAAAAAATGAGTAATCCGGTGAAAATGGATGATACTGAGGAAGGGAGAGAAGATTCAGATGAGCAATGTAGCGACGAAGAATCTGCTATGAGAAAAATCGTTCTTGGCCTCCCTGCTATACGGATCAGTAGTGAAAGTTTTGGTGTTAGTAGCGTCGTTGAAGAAGAAGAAGCGCGTTTGAATGAGCAAGCGGTTGTTGCGGCGGAGTTAGTTATGGCTGCGGCAGAGGAAGCAGTTATGAAAGAGAAGAGTGATGGTAAGAAGAAGAAGAAGAAAGTGAGTAGACCGAGGAAGACTATGAAAATCAACGATCAAGCGAGTGGTTCAGGTAAAGGAGGAGAGGCGAAAAAGCCGAAGAAGAAATCTTCGGAATCGACTAATCCACCGAGAGGATCACCTGTTTGTAACATCTGTGGAAGAAGGTTTGGTTCGTTGAAGGCTGTTTTTGGACATATGAGGTCTCATAAGGATAGGAAGTATCAAGATTTTCTTCTTCCTCCTCCTCCTCCTAAAGTCTCGGCGGCGGCCGAAGGGTTTATGATTCCGGGACCAAAATCTGCTTTTGTTCTTGTTGCTGCCGGGAGAGGAAGGTCCGGTGGTTTGGTTACCGACGGTGGTGGTGGTGCCCCGGAAGGTGAAGTGGGGAGAGGGTTAGGGGTTGATTTGAATGTGGATCCTGTGGAGGAAGATGATCAGGAGGTGAGTGGATCTGGACCGATTGCAAAGTTTGATCTTAATAAGTCTCCAGCGAAAGATGAAGAGGAAGAGGATAAAGCTAAGTGAAGATGTTTTAACTTATCAAACACATTGTATGATCGATTTGATTTTTTCATACAACTTATTAATCTAACCTTAACACATTATATTGTTTCATTAGAGTAGGTTTCGTTGTTGTTCTTGATTACTTTTTGTAATATTTGCAACAATATGATTTAAGATTTCGTTTTTAAGTACTTAGTTTACTGTTGCAAACAGTAAACGTAGTATATTTAGCTTATATATATGTCAATTCACTTTTGAGTTTTAAACATGTTTACACTTTACATCATACAAAATACCCGCCTCAAGGGCAACTGCAATATCAAATTAGGAAATGGAACAATGTCGTAAACTTAAAAAACCTTTAAAAAAATTGTTTTTATATTCATAGAAGGGATGGAAAATGAATAGAAGAATACAAAATTTTGAGTGTTGTAGTAATCAACATGTATATATGTTTATCAAGTTTTTCATATTTTCACTTTTGTAACGGTGGAGTAAACAGAGCACTTCAAGAACAAGTGCACAAAACAAATTATAATTACTCTCATTTAAAACAGAATAGTATCTGAAAAAGACTCTAAAACCATATATGGTCCATATCATACTGCCGGTGAAAAAAAACATCAAGCAACCATTTCTTTTCCTACTCCAAACCGTCCATGCGACCCCCTTTTCCGTTCAACCCCGGCTGCGCCAGCTCGATATCCATACTGATAGTGACGTGGCGAGGATTGAGAAGAGCTAGCAACAGCCGATTTAGTGGAAGAATGGGCCGGGACGACGTTTATGCGTTGGATGTGTTCGAGTACGTCGAGTACTTCCTTCATGTGCGGTCGGTTTTTCGGGTCTGGCTCGATACAAGCGAGTGTGATGCGTCCCATTTCCGCTGCGACTTTGGATGTGTATTGGCCTTTTATTCCTTTGTCCATTATATGTTTCACTTTGTGTTTGCTTGAGAGTTCTGGTCGTAACCAGTCGACTAGACTCTCTTGTCCGCTGGGCCGTTTTGGGCTGTGTGCTCTTAATCCGGTCATTACTTCTAGTAGTACCACACCGAAGGTATAGACGTCACTCTTAACGTATAAATGGCCTGAGGATGAAGAAAATAAACTAAAGCGGTTAATTATTTTATCAACTGCAATCTAACCATTCAAAAGAGAAATCTTGAAGATGAGGAGTTTGAATACTAGCAATGGAGAAGAGGATAATTTAACCTATTTTGGTCCCGGCCCAATCCGAAGAGATTATAGACTTAAAGTCCATAACTTTTTTTTTCATAGGAAAAAAAAAAAAACTATGGTTAGTTTATGTATTTCTAAATGTACCTGTCGCCATATATTCAGGAGCAGCGTAACCATATGTGCCCATGACCCTAGTCGTAACGTGTGACTTCTCTTGTGATGGTCCTAGCTTTGCTAAACCGAAATCTGAAATCTTTGCTTCATAATTCTGCGCAGATGAATATATCAAAACAAATATCATTAGCAAAAAAACGATTAAAGATTCTTCTAATTATCATGAATATCATATAATGGGATGTTTTTAATTAGACTAACCGCGTCGAGAAGTATATTGGAGGCTTTGAAGTCTCTATATATGACTTCTCTTTGTGAGCCGTGTAGAAACACAAGGCCACGAGCTGCACCGATCACAATCTTGATCCTTAGGTCCCAAGGAAAAGGCTCGTTCCCTGAATCAAATAAAGATCATACAAAGTAAATCAAAGTTTTTTACGAATCAATCTTTGTTGTAACGATGGATGGTGCTTTGTGGGTTTAAAAGATCTTAATTACGCCGAAAAAGATGATTCTCAAGGCTTCCTTTGGGCATGAACTCGTAGACAAGCAGAAGCTCTTTGTCTTCACGGCAGTATCCTAATAACTTCACCAGATTTGGGTGTGAAAGCATCCCCAAGAAGTTAACTTCTGACTGCCCAAAATCAAAAACAGAATCTCAAATTTAGCTTATTTAACTTGAAGATTAATCTTGTTCCGTCAAAACATACGCTAAACCAAATTAAAGATTTATAATTAAGCGTGCTGAAGAATACAGTTTTCCATCCAAATAAAAGAGAAAAAATATTTTCGTATCAACTATGATTCTATAATAATTTGTTTACCAGATTTAAATTATATTGTTACATATGAAATACAATTTAGCTAAAAACATGTGACAACGTGTCTCCAAAACAAAGTCCGGTAACAATGGAAATTTGGAAAGTGGCCAACTAGAGCAAATGGATAAAACATTATTCTTCAAAGTTCATTATAATTGGATGTTAGACGTTTGGTAAAGAAACAGTTATAAGAAGAAAAAAGTTCCTCTAGATCCCTAAATTTAAAACTATTAATTTCCTATAACGTACAAAACATCAATTATTTATAATAAAATTATATACTAATAACTCTTTAATAACTCTGCAAGACTGCAACAGAAAGTCAAGGTCGTTTCTTGATTGTAATAGTCTACTCTTCATCTTGATCGAATTACGTAACAATTGTTTTTTTTTTTTATAATCAAAATCGCAAAATAATTTGTTTTTTGTTGAAAGTATAGATTAAGGTCTTACTCGCCACTCTGCAAATCCTTGAAAACTCTCGGAATTCAATCTTTTGACGGCGACGATCATACCGGAACCGGCTTTAGACGGAGCAAGAGTCTTGGCATCGATCCAACCTCTGTAAACTTTCCCGAAACCTCCTTGACCCAGCATCGAATCCGGTTTGAAATTCTTCGTCGCCGTCGTTAGATCCAGAAAGCTGTAGACTTTGAGATTTGGCGATTCCAATATTTGACCGGAATAACTCACAATCCCACCGGAACTCTCGCTAGCCGCCTCGGAGAATCGTCCAGCGCTGCTGTTTGTTGTGGCGGTGGCCGTTGACGACGAGAACTCTGTTTCATTACTGTGGTTGTTCGTAGAGGCTGAATATCACAAAGGCAAAGAGATCAGAAAGTGAACATCTTTTTTAAGGTTTTATGTGGAGGTTTGTGAAAATCGAAACTTTTGACAGGGACCTTGTAAGAACCCATAGATTAAAACAAGAACTTGCAGAAGAAATTCATGGATTTGGAGTCAAAAAGTAAGAGAAATTTGGGGAGATTAGAGATTAATAATTACCATGACTATGGAGACCTGTTTTGGAAGGAGAGGAAGATGAAGTGTATGAAATACAAAGACCCATTTCATTAGTCTTCTTCTTCTTCTTCTTCTCTATTTTGTTTACCAATTCAGACAAGAGCTAGCTAGTGGATGATCAACTAGCTATGGAGCCTTTATTGCTTGAGTTTCGAATTAATAAAGGAGGGGTTGCAATATCATTTTGATTTAAGGGGAAAAAAAGGAAGAAGGCAATTTGTGGGGTTTGTTAGGGAGATAGAAGAAGATTGAGAGTTTCTTCTTAGATTGAGGAAGGGGGTAACTAAATTATTAAAGCAGAGGAGGTCGAGGAACCCACCATTCTTATAATATGACAATTTCCATGTTTTGGTCTTATTTGTCATTTTTTATGCATTCCTTTTTAAATTACAATATTTAAAAAATATATACGAAAATGCCAAGAAGTTCGACTAAATAAAATATCCCAACAAATCTTTTTCAGTCTATGTGATCTGAAAAAATAAACATTTTGAAAACTTTGTTTTATTTGGAAATTTACAAATTGTTTATAGTTTTGTTTCACATTCTTAGAGTTAATGTGCACATCATAGTGTTATAATTCGTTTATTTAAACAAATACTGAGTATGAAAAAACTATTTTTGAAAAAGAAGTAATAGGTAACCAGTTATTGATTTATATATGAATTATTTTAATATATTTTATATATTAAAATATTCATATATATATATATATATATATTATATTAGGCTCCGCCTGACACGCGGAAAAATAATAAAATATCTAGATTTTCAAATTGATAACTTATGATCCATATAATTAAATTCTAAATTAATATCCCATTAAGTTATCCACAAATTATGTTTTATGATTCACAATTAAGAAATTAGAAATTGATTTATATTGGTTCCAAAAACATAATTTATATTATATTATATTATAGTTTATGTTTTTTCTTTTATTTTACTTTATTCTGTTTTAGTAATTTCTATTTAGAAAAACATAATACATTTTTTCCTTTTTTGAAATAATTAAAAATAATAAATTTTATATTATTAAATTGACACATGTTACGATCTAAATTAACAATAATACATATCATGATCTGATTGGTTATAATTATCTTACGTATCATGTTCACTTTGAACAATTCAACTTTATATAATAATATATATATATGCTGTAACAAATTATTAAAATTCTACTAAAAATGCATGTCCTAGCAGTTTCTTAAACTATGCAATCTAATGATTTCTTTTTTAATCTTATATGGGAAACAACTTTTACTCATAAATAGTAGTAATAATAAGTTGATAAATCACATTTTAAACCTAAAATCTTCAACCCATTACAATTACGTTTATCAAAAACAGATTCTGGAGTCAAGTTTTTGTTATCGTAGACATGATTATATAGGTGGCGGAACTAGAAATAAATTTTATTGGGGTCATAATAATATAATGTGTAATAATATTAAAAGAATCGAAGTTTTAAAACAAATAAAAATATATAAACTTTAACAATAAAAATAAGATTTTTTAAAGAAAAATATGGATACAAACGTTTAGAATGAAGAAATTTTAACATGAGGTTTTTCATATTGGGAAAAAAAATATATATAATATAGTGGAATCGTAAAACATATAATTATAATATTTTAATGAGATCAAATAGATGTTTTTATTATTTTTTCTACCAAAACCAACAAACATGTAATAAAATAAAATTTATAAAAATTTACTGGGGTTATGTGACCCCACTACCTCTTCCGTAGCTCCGCCCCTAATTATATATATTGACATATATAAAAACAGAGATGTGAATCCCTTACAAAGTAAAAAAAAAGTCATTTCCTTGTGCAATCAAAATGCTTAAAAGTCAGCCTCTGAGTCACACGTTGGACGTATCACGTATGTGTCTTTGTGGAATTTTTTCATTTATTTTCCACCGACCTAAAAGTAATCATTCGAATTCTACTATTTTAAAAAAATTGTTCCAAAATTAGGAAACATCAAATTCTCCAATGACACATGAAATTATATGAATTTGTTTACCAACGTGAGTAGGTGAACTTTTTTTCTTTACTTTGTCCAAGATGTTCATATGTTAACATTTTACCAAAATAAAATATGTTTAAATGATCATAAATTTTATACAAAGAAAAAGCTTCGAGTAATGTCATGAAAAAAGAAGAAGTAATTTTAGATGAGAGGATAAAATGCTGTCATATTATTTTTCAGTTTTACTTCCTTTGGATAAAAATAGATTTCAATTTCTGTAAATTTCTCGGAACGTCCAAGTTAAGGCTTTGAACGTTAAACACACAAAATTTGATTAAGGAAAAGGACTTCGAAATGATACTTGACCACGTAAAAATGTCAGATTAGTCGAAAGCGAAATGTCAATCCAAGTATTCATATTCACACTCGCACACATACACACTTGAAGTGATCTCTCAAGTTTCGAACCTCTTTGTACGGTACACGTTAATTAATTGGTCTTTGTTGAGTGGACATAATCGTTGTAGATTTTCAAAGCACGACCTAACAAAAGGGACCACAAAAGAACACACATACACTAATTGCATTAACTAAAATTGTCATCACACTTTTGAATCTTGACTATGGATTAATTTGGATCAATTAAGAAACAAAGATTTGGTTTTTACCAGGTTATTACGCAAAGAAATTCGATCTTCTACCTAATTGCACTAAATCCAAAAAAAAAGAAGAAGAATATATTAATTCCGATTTCCGGCCACAAAAAGTCATGATACCAAAAAATATATTCAAACCAACATGGCTTACGATCTGTTAGACCTGTGACTAACATTTCTAGAAACCAAAACACTTCACAGAAATCCTAACTAACTAATATGTTCGATGATTTTGTTAAAAGACCTAAAATCTATAAGTGGAAGAGGAAGTGACAAGAGATTCTTGATTCTTCTTGGCTCTGGAAGCTCTATGTCTTTTTTTAAAGTTGTCTTGTCTGAATCTTTTGGTTTCTATCTGTATCTCCATGAATGGTCTCTCCACTATATTTCTCTTCTCTATCTCCAGTTTCTTCTGTCTCTTAGCCACCGCCATTGCTGCTGCTTTGTTCTTTTTCTGCTGCTTCTCTGCTTCTTCCTGAGCAATACAAAACATAGCAATGCTTGTTTCAGTGAATTCAAGTATTAGATTGATGAAGAGAGAGAGAGAGACAAGACCTGAAGATCGTGGATGAGACTGTCGAGAGATTTGATCTTCCTATGAGGCCACCGGGGAATCCCAAACTCTCTGCATTTCTTTTTCAAGACCGTGAGACCGACATTGAGATTCCGAGAAGCTTCAACGATAGGAACACCAAAGTATTTGGAAAGATCTTCTAAGGAAAGCCCGGCAACAAGTTCCGACGGTGTCCTTTTCTTCTTCAACACCTCTGTCTTAGCATCTGTAACCCGAAATTAGCCACCAAATGTGTAAAACTAGCCTGGAGTTATAGCTTATCAGAAAGCAAGTTTTATTGACATTTTAAAGAAAATAATATTTAGTAGGATGGGAGAAGATACCTGATTCCGAGTGTTCAATTTGGTCATCTTCAGATTCCTCGGATTCAGTTTCTGAATCAGGAAGGCAGTTAAGATCTTGTTTGAGAACGAGCTTTCGCAGTTTAGGCTGATCAACCTCACGATCTCGGACTCTATCATCTTTGAAGACAAGCTTTAGCGGTTTAGACTGATCAAAGTTACAATATGGGACTCCACTGCATTGTTCCTGGTCAGAAATCTTTGATAGTTTCTTCGGTTTTAACCCGGAGATAAACTTGAGCTCATTGGCTAAGTTAGGGATGTCCTTCAGCTTAGGGTTTCTGTCAATAAGAAGAGCAAAAAACATGTTTGGTTTCTAAAAATGCACACAAGTCAAAACACTACAAATGTGTTACTATTACAAGCCTATTTATTTACAATTAGAAAATGTTAGCAAGTAAAACGAGAGATCAAACTGATTATATACACACAAGATTTGGTCTAATCAGTGGTTATGAACACCGGAAAATAATATAAAGACATGTGGAAGTGATTAAAGGTGAAGAAAATATGTAAGAGTATGTAGATTTTGTGGTGTTACCTGTGGCAGTAGTAGTACTAAGAAGAAAAGTTACAAAGTAAGAGAGATAACTAAAATACAAAAATTTCTTCAACTTAACCACAACCCCATAGAACTAACTCTTTTGAAATGATTCCAAAGCCAACATATTAACGTGATAAAACACACTTTTTTTTGTACTCAGTGGTGAAATCACATCATAATAATGCCTTCAACTCTGTTATAAGAAAACCCATTCACGCTATATATTCCATTACTATTTTTTGTTGCCATTGTTGTCAAGTGGTTATATGAAACATAACAGTAATGATTATATTCCATTACAAAAATTTGTTTGCCTCAACTCTTTTTCCTCTCTATTTGGCAAACTTGGAATCAATAAGACTGAAAGTCTGAAACCACTATATTTTCTATAAAACATTAAATCAAGAGAACAGATTCAAAAAGAAATCAATCTGTGATGTGATTTAATGTTAACCCCACAAAAATTAAAAATAGAAAAAACGGTCAAAACTCAATGCTGGAAAAAAAGCTTTAGAGAGGCGTTTACCTTGAAAGGCAGAGAAGAGTAGGGAACCGAGGAAGGGAGTGATTAGACCGGAACACGAAGATACATCGCCACGTGCCAAAAACCGAACCTTCCGAGATCTCCGGTTGCCGAAGACCTTCCGAACGAAAAAAAGGCTCCGCTTTCGTCTCCACATAACGGCTTTTCCTCTCGAACAAGAACTCTCTTTCAACCTCCACCGATCCGTACACATGCAAACTCCTCATCATCTCTGCATTAACCCCACCAAAAACAATAAAAGACCCGGCTTTTCAACCGGACACCACTCAATCCGATCCGAACCGAGATTCTCTTCAGTGTTGACTTACCTTTACGGATGACGCTCTGGAAAATAGCGAGTGAGATTAAGGAATGTGCCATTGTCCGAAGAAGACGAAGAGTCGCAAAGACGGAGATTTTTAACAAGGAGACTTTTAATTTTTATTTTTTTTATAAAATATTTCCTTTTTAATGTAAACAAAATGTGCAGAAGAATCCAAGGTTTTTATTATGAGAATAGAAGCGTTCGTCATCAAGTGAAAAAGGGCTCAAAGGGCAGTTTGGTCAAATGCCCTTGGTTCACCCCTAAAATTACCAGTCAAGCCACTGGAATGAGTTATGTATATTGTTGTCCTCGGTTACAACAGAATATTCGCAAGCGCACGTGTTAAGGTGCGGAGCGTGCGAGGGTACTTATGTAAATTCATAGCAGCGGGAAGCGGGTCACTCACACCGAGCTCATTTAGCGAAAATCTCACACGCGCGACGCGACGCATGTCTGAAAAGTGGCAACAGATTTTTTTTTTTATGGTAATTATCTATTAGTTTTCTTTATGGAAAAAAGTTGAATTTGGTATATAAATTAGAGAAATATTAGGCATTTGAGACTTGAGTATTTGTTTCCAATTTGGTCACTTATGATATCTGACTATGATTTCGTTTTCCCTTTTTGGGATTTCCTTTTTCTATTTCTAAAATCCTGGGCTGAGTCAATTTTACGACCTGACCCAATATTTGGACTTCCTCAAGCACTAAAACTTGCATGCCTTTTCTTTTCTTCCATCTCACGATGATAGTGAAGCTTTGGTTTATTGTGAAGGTGTACAAGTGAAGCTTTGGTTCGTTTCATAACTACTAGTGGCATTTTTATTTATTTTGAAATTTAATTTTACGGCCGATGACAAACTTTTTTAAAAATGTGAAAATTATTATATGTCTTGAATCTGATCGTCCGTTGTTTGAGATAGCATGGGGTCTCGTTGTTCGTTCAAGCTCAACGAGTGCGTGTCCAAAGAGACAGTGCATTTCCAAGTCCCCGACCCGAGTGAAATATTTCGATATTGAGCCACAAATTGGGTTTCGGTTCTTTTGTATGGGCTTAGGGGTATGGGCTCAATTTAGTCTAGAATCACATTAGGGTTAAAATATAATCTTGTATTTTTTTTTGGGGTAAAATGTGAAGTATTATACAATTTTTCGATTTTTGACCGAAGTTACAGAGATAACAAAGAAGAGAAAAAGACTAAAAACTAAAAAATTATAACAACTACAACTAAAAACTCGAACTAAACTAACGATCTAGAGAGCGGAAGATAGCTTCAACGGAACCGGAGACAAACGTCGAGGAAACGTAAGACGGTGCAGACGTACATAAGCAGTAAAAAAAGTTGCCGCGAGCAACCGTGAACCTATAGGTCAGCCCTCAAACCTTAGAGAATGATGCCTACAGCTTCTCCNGCTCAATTTAGTCTAGAATCACATTAGGGTTAAAATATAATCTTGTATTTTTTTTTGGGGTAAAATGTGAAGTATTATACAATTTTTCGATTTTTGACCGAAGTTACAGAGATAACAAAGAAGAGAAAAAGACTAAAAACTAAAAAATTATAACAACTACAACTAAAAACTCGAACTAAACTAACGATCTAGAGAGCGGAAGATAGCTTCAACGGAACCGGAGACAAACGTCGACGAAACGTAAGACGGTGCAGACGTACATAAGCAGTAAAAAAAGTTGCCGCGAGCAACCGTGAACCTATAGGCCAGCCCTCAAACCTTAGAGAATGATGCCTACAGCTTCTCCGAGACAAGCCGCAGTAAGAAACCTGCAACGAACTAAACAAGGGTTGAAAGTGAAGTTGCCACGAGCAACCGTAGACCGAGGCCAGCCCTCAAACCTCAGATGGAACGGTGCCTATTAGGCATGGGTATAAAAACCGGAACAAAAATATCTGAACCGGAACAGACCCGAAATTACCGGTTCGGTTCGGTTTTGGTTATGGCCAAAATACCCATTGGATCCTACTCATTGATACCCGTGGGTATCGGATAATATCCGGAACCAAACCGAAAACATTTCGGGTACCCGAATTATAATTATATATCCAAAAATATTAAATAGATATCAGGTTTTTGGGTATATTTTCGGTATTATATGTATATTTTTTAAACTTTTTTTCGGGTTTTCGGATATATTTTCGGGTTTTCAGGTATAATTTCGGGTTTACGGGTATATTTTGGTATTTCAGGTATATTCTCCTTAGTTTTTCCGGATTTTCGGGTATATTTTCAGGTTTTCGGATATATTTTCGGATTTTTAGGTATATTTTAGAACAAAACCGATTAGTAAAGACGATGACCCTAACTTTAATCTTAAATTTTTATAAAACGTGCTTGGAAAGTGATCTGAAGACGATGGCCCTTAATTTTAATCTTAAGTTTTTGGAAAATTAGGCTACATATCATGATATCAAAAGTTGGTCCATTATGGCCAAATATTTAACTAGAAGTCAAAAGTATCCATGAATTGTCAAAGATATAACAATTAAAAAAGGGCAAAGCTTGGCCAGCAAGGTAAAAGGTCATTTCCAAGAAACCTTTCCAAGAATATTCAACGATGATTTTTGTCTTATAAATACACAACCTTCTCATAGTTATCTTAAACTAAAATTGAACATCATCCATCGTTTATAGACTCTATTCACGATTATAAAACTCCGATCATGTCTCTCTTGGCGTTATTCTTTGGTTGCTTCGTTCCGAAATCCGGCTCAAGGATTAGCTCAACCGATGGTAGTAACTCGAAAGTTTTGTCCTTGGAGAAACCAAAAAGCAAATCCGAATCTCCGAGAGCTCCGATCATAGTGTCTTATTTTCCAGTAGGTTCGAACCTTTCGCGTCTGTAAGAGAAAAGAAGATGAACTGTTGAAGTGTGGGATGTTGACATATTTGTTGTAATGTGAAGGCTTTATTTTTTTTGTTCCTCTTGTGTGTTTGATTATGTGTAATAGACCATTTAGTTTTGATAACAATATATATGTATGTATATATATAACCATAAAAATAGAAATAAAATTTGGCAACAAAAACATATGCTCTGTATTCAAGCCAAATAAAAGATTAATGTTTAAATACATTTTTTGTATAGAAATGAAAAAAAAATGATAGTTCTTATAATCAATATATCTCTGGAGGAGAGAGTGCGAGTGTTAATGCATGGAGTTTTCCAACGCCATCTCCAACCATAGCACCAAATTTGGTGCCGTGAATAGTTTCAAATTTGGTGTAAAAGTGAATAGTATTTTTTTTTCATCTCCAACCACAACACCAAATCTCACACCAAAAAAATAAATTTTATTATTATATTATTAAATTTAAAATTCTCTTTATTTTTCAATAATTATGATAAATACTAATTATTCATAAAATAAATTAACTTCAAATTCGATATAACATTACATTCGATAAAAAAAAAAATTACAATCGATAAGACATTCGATCTAAGACGAGTCATCACCATCCCCTGGTATGAATTCATTCGATCTAAATATGAATAGTGAAGAAACTACTACTAATTTATCTCAAAGACCTATAGGTGTGAAAAAAACAAAGAAAAAACAACAAGATGATGAAAATTTTAAAAAAAATTTGGAGCAAAATGAAAACCTTGCCAAAGCTCTTGCTAAACATTCTTCTGAAAAAGTTGAAATTCGAAGACAAAAGCTTGAGTTACGAAGAATGAAACAAGAGCAAAAAATATTATTCGCGGATTTGAGTTCTATAAACGATCTGGCGTGTCGTGCGTATATTGAAAGTCAAAGAGCGGAAATTCTGAGTAGAGGACCACCATCAAACCAATATGGAGGACAACCATCAAACCAATATGGAGGACATGGGGAGAGTTCTCGAAGCCAATATCGAGAATCTCAGTATCAAAGAGCAACTCAAGGAGAACATGTTCAAAGAGACCATATCCAAGGAGAACAACCTCAAAGTGAAGACCAAATATCACCAAGTAACCAACAAGATTATACCCCGTACTATCATTATCTTAGCGGAAATGGTAATCTGGGTTATTAGAGTATTGTTTATGATTATATTATGTCTTTTTTTTGTCAACAGTCCTAATATTATGTCTTTTAAATTATCTTGTTGCATTTTTTAATGTTTTATTGTTTTAATTTAGTAATTTTACGTTGGAATGTTTTATTGAATTTTATTATGTATTTTTAATCTTAATCAATTTGCATATCAATAACAATATTTTGTGCAATTCTAAATTATCAGAATGGATCCTACATCTCTAGTACTGAAATATCAAAATCCGAAAACTGATCTGAATCAGAATCCGAACTGTACCCAAATGGTCAAACTATAAAATTTAATTAACTAGTTAATAACAATTAAATTATATTAGTAAATAAAAAATATATATTTTAATGTTTGGTGCAGTGAATAGTGTTGCACCAAATTTGGTGCAAGATTTGGTGCATCATTTGAGAAAAATCAACACCAAATTTGATGTTTTGGTGCATGGTTAGAGATGCTCTAAAGAAGACATATACATATAAATGGTCCTGGACATAAACAATGCTTAAGACATAGTATATGTTAGTAATGTGTGAGTGAGTTAAAATTATTTAAACAAAAATAGCAGTGTTCTAAAAAGCGGTCTATGCGGCCGTCTAGACGGTGCCTAGGCGCTAGACGTTCATAGACCGTGGCGATTACCTCATAGGCGTTGGCATTAAACATTATTGTTGTTAAGCGGTTCTAGGCGATCCTAGACGGCTCTAGGCGGTCTTAGGCGGCTCTAGACGGTCCTAAGCGGTTGTAGGCGGTTCATCAAAAATGTTAATCAATTAATATTTATTTTTTTTGTTCGGTACATTTTTTGAATTTTTAACTACATTTAATTAGATCTATAAGTTTTAATTTCATAAATGCATGTTATAAAATTTTATATGTTGTTTTTTTATGAATATAGTGAATGTTTTTCTCTAATTTTTATTTATGATTTAATATTTTTGAGTTTCCAAAAGGATGTTTTTGTCTAGTTCGAATTTATAATATTTTATAATGTTTTAGATTTGAAATTTATATGATTTCTTTTGGTTTTTGTGTGTAATTTGAATTTTGAATCTATGTTTAAGATTTATAATATTTAAATTTATATTATTTATGAACTAGCTATAGTATTTTATATGATGCGCTGTATAAATATATGATTTATTTTGTAAACGACTAAACCGCCTAAGAATTGCATAGGTTCCGACTAGGTATTCTAAGCGTTAGACGTTGTATCACCGCCCGCTTAGCGTCTAGCACTTTGTTGAGAGAAATTTTGAGAAATAAAACTTTGACACTAATACTTTGCAAAACTACCATCAAATGAATTGTCTTTCAAAAATACAACAAAAATTAGATGATATACCTAAAATACCCTCAATTAAACTTTAACAAAAAGTATATAGATCTGGAGATCTCGTCGCTGTGATTTTGCCGACGATACGATCTCGCCGGTGTTCACCGTCGCTCGCCATTTCTCACCGTCTCTCACCATCGCTCGCCGTTGATAAAACAACGACCTCACTCAACTTCATCGTTAACACACCATCATCGTCACCTAGTTCACCCTCGCCGCCGACAAAGATTTTTAAGCTATGATGCTTGGTAAACCAACTCCAATCGGAGAAGAATTCGTGAGGAGAATCACAAAATTGCTTTTCGTGGAAATTGAAATGTTTTTCCATTTGTTCTGGTAAGATTATTCGGTGTATCAATCTGAATCCTTATTCAATCAAAATTGGAAGAATTCTAGAGTATCTGGGTATTGAATTTTTTTTTGCACGCGATCTGAGATTCATGGATTAGGAAAGGAAACAACGGCTGCATCAAATTTTCCTTGAACTGTAGTATCTCACCAGAAATCATCTTCATGTCGAGTCGGTTTTTGAAGCTTTAAATTATGAAGTCTATGGTGACTCTTCTCGTTGCTTGTTCCTTCCTTTTTCTCGTTTTTCATATCATTTTGGCGATGTCTCTTGATGAACCATTAATTTGATTTACATGCTGACTTAAATCAGGCTATATCAATGGTTTCATATTATGCTTCATCTTCAGAGCCCTCACAGATTCGAGGAAAAACTGTCTACATACATACTCAAATCGGTATAAGATAGTAAACAATTAGTCATGTAGTTGTTCTTGGAAATGTCATGTTTGTTAGGGTACAAAGCCGGTCCTGGGATTTCCTAGGCTAGAAGCGGGAAATTTTTTTTGGCCCTTAATCATTTAGGGTAATTAGATTTGTTTTTCCTTTTTAATGTTTTTTTTTTAACATCTATATTCATTAATATGAAAGTCAAGTTACATAACAATAACAAAATAGTAAAAAGAATTCTAATCTTACATAACCGTCGTCTTCTCTCCAAGACGATTGGCGATTGCAAAGGCGACAAAGGTAAAACCGTTTGTCTCCATAGTTTCTGGCTGGCGTCGGCTTCTCCAGCATCGGTCGGTCCTCTCCATCCCTTTAATTTTCTTTATTCCCTCCTTGTGAACAAATGAAACCGTTTTCTCCCAAAAAACCTAGTTACAAACAATCTTCTTCATCTCTCGGTTTCATCTATAATATTCACCGGCCGGCGTCGACTCCGGTGTCGGCCGGCGTCGACTCCGGTGTCGGCCGGCGTCGACTCCGGTGTCGGCCGGCGTCGACTCCGGTGTCGGCCGTACTCCTTCTCTTTTCTATTTACTTTAATTTTGGTTTGATAATAAAATTGCAACAACTTGGGGATGGCGGATTGAAAAATCCAGTGACATTCATTACATTTTTTTCTTCTTCCCCGGAGGATCCTTCGCCGATTCCCACAGTTGATGTAATCACCTTTCTTCTCCTCGGAGTTTCCTTCCGGGACCCATCATGGTGGTGTTGCCGGCGATTTATCTCTGAGATCGTTTGGAAATACTTGCATCAAATAACCCAATTTGATCCAAGTTTGAAGCGATGGTATCAACGAAAGTTACTACGCACCATCTTATGGTTTGAGTATGTCATTTGGATTTTCGATTCGGGGATCGGAGTGATTAGGGTCAACAAAGATGATGGACGGCGAATTTGAGATTTTAGTTCGATTTTTCTTGGTGTTTTTACTATGCTAGATATGACATTTCTATGGAAACAACTACCATGGAAACCGCCATGGAGGGTACGAGGGTTTGGAGCGGAAGACGTAATCTCTTTGTTGTATGACGACATTCGTACAATCGTTGAAAATTGGCAATCTCAAGTCTTTTTTCTATCGAAAGAATCAATAAATTGGGTTCTTATTCGAGGAATATTTTTAGTTCTTACTTGGGGATGTGTCAATGTAATACAACATGAAAAATAATGGATAATAGCCAAATATCGCATCAGATCGAATGCGAATATAAGGAAAGGAAGTGTGGACAATCTTTCAACTAGTAAAACTTCTCGGAGAAAAGAATCGTCAAATTTCATTTCGTTGTTTTATTGCTTGTAATTTACTATTTTATGTATTTTGTTTGTTTATGTCACTTTTTCTATTTGTATCATCTGTACGTTTGCTGATTAATATAAGTTGTTAAAAAAAAAGTCAAGTTAAATAAAAACAACAATACATAAAATTAAACGTACAAATCAATGAAACAACGAAAATGGGTTTTAACGATTATTTCCTTCGAGTTTTTCTCGCTGGAGTGTCCACACTTTCTTTCCTTATAATCGCATTTGATCTGATGCGATTTTCTTTGGCTATGATCCATCTTTTCTCATGTTATATGTCATTGACACATTTCCAAATAAGAGTTAAAAACATTATTCGAAAAAGAACCCAATTTATTGATTCTTTCGATAGAAAATACTTGAGATTATCAATTTTCAACGACTGTACGAATGTCGCCATACCACAAGGAGATTACAACTTCCGCTTCAAAACCTCGTCCCCTCCATGGCGGTTTCCATGGTGGATGATTCCGTGGAAATGCCATATCCAACAGAGTAAATTCATCGAAGAGAATCGAACTAAGATCCCAAAACCGCCGACCATCATCTTTGACGCCAAACCATCGTTCCTTCCATGGTGGTTTCCATTTTTCGGGATCCCATACTCGCCGACCTATACACCAATATGTTCTTCGCGGATCCCAGATCAGAATATGAAAACGAAGAGAAAAAGGTTGCATACAGATTTTATATCCAATCCCTTCATCGGAGAAACCCGATTTAAAACCACCGGCAACTGTTTGGCGATAATCGTTGATAATGACGAGGGAAAACCATCCATCATCAAGCGAATAAAACTTCTTTAATTGAGAGGAGATAATCACCCTATCAAACGCCTCACATAAGGGAAAATCTGCAGCAATCGATTTATTATGATTCCAAAAATTAACGAATCGATTGCAGAGAAAATGTTCATCTTTTTGAATCATGATCTGCACAACGGAGATAACCGCATGGTAGAAAGCATCAAAGAATTGCTCCACTCCTGCGTTTGTGCGGATTTGATCTACGAATCGCGAAAATAGAAAGACAAGAAAGTAAATCGACGCAGAGAATTTAACGAGTTCGGGACGTTAACTAGCAACCTACGTCTCGCCGGAAGGACTTTCCGGAATCCACTATAAGCTTTGCTCGAGCTTGAGCTCTATACAATGGAAGTCTCACAGTCTCTCTCAATCCCTTTTCAACCCTAAGTTCTCGGGATAGATTTTAATGTGATAAGAGAGAGAAGGAAGAGAATCCTATGACTTTATCTTTAGTCACTTACATAATTTCCCACATGTGTGCGCGCCTACACGTGCGAGATTGATTGAGCTAAAACAGCTGTGATTTTCTTCTAAACCAAGATTTCTTCTTCTGGTTGAGCCTTGGTTAAGGAAACAATCTTCAAATCTCCACCTTGTCCTTAACTCATTCGCTTATCTTTGGATTCCCCTTCCGGTACATGAGCAAACCCGCTCACCTTCTGATCTTGTGAATAAACCCATTCAATTTCATCTTCTTCTAAGTAAACCCACTCAGCTTCATATCTTAGAGCCTGTCACGGCTCAATTCTTTGTAACTCTTAGCAGCTTCAACGCGTCTTGAAGTTTGCCCACTGGTAAAACTTTGGTGAATATATCTGCAGGATTATGTTCAGTTGCTATCTTCAACACTGAAATTGTACCATCTTCAATTAGATCTCTGATGAAGTGAAACTTAACTACGACGTGCTTTATCCTTTCCTGGAACACATCATCCTTTGCTAGTGAAATTGCACTCTGCGAATCACAATATATGCAAACTGCTTCCTGTTGAAAACCAAGCTCATTCATCAAACCTTTCCACCAAACTGCTTCCCTTGGCGCTTCTGTCAACGCCATGTATTCCGTTTCAGTTGTCGAGAGAGCCACAACATTCTGTAAATTCAATTTCCAGCTGATGACATTACCTCCAACAGTGAAAACCAGACCTGTTGTTGACCTTCTCCTATCCAAATATGCAGCATAGTTTGAATCACAATACCCTTTAACTACAAATTCTCATTCCTTCCTGAAATACAGCTTCTTCTTCAAAGAACCGTCGATGTATCCCATAATCCAATTGACCGCTTGCCAATGCTCCTTCACAGGTTTGCTCATGTATCTACAGACCAAACCCACTGAATGTGCTAGATCTGGCTTTATCCCTATCATCGAGTACATAAGACTCCCCATAGCACTCTGATAAGGAACATTTCTCATAACCTCACTCTGGTCTTGAAGTTCTCTATCCGTAGCTCCTTTTAATCTGAAATGGATACCCATAGGTGTTGCCACCGGCTTGCATTGATCCATATTAAACTTTCCTAAAACCTTCAACAAGTATCCTTCTTGTGAAACAGTGAGAGTTCGTTTAACTCTATCTCCTTATATCTCCATCCCTAAGATCTTCTTTGCTTCCCCTAAGTCCTTCATGTCGAATTCTGAACTTAGAAGAGCCTTTAACTCACTGACATGCTCCTTGTTCATGGATGCAATCAGTATATCGTCTACGTACAACAAAAAATAAATGTAATCATCCTTCTGCATCTCCTTGTAGTAGACACACATATCCAGTTCACTCCTGTTGTAACCACTGACTTTCATAAAATCATTGAACCTTATGTTCCACTGCCTCGGAGACTACTTCAGGCCATACAAATATCTCTTTAGTAAACACACCTTTTCTGGATTTTCCTTATCTACATAACCTTGAGGCTGTTCAATGTATATTTTCTCATCCAGAAAACCATGTAAGAAAGCAGTCTTCACGTCTAATTGTTGAAGTTCCATGTCAAAGTGAATCACCATTGATAAAATAAACCTGATGGACACATGCTTAACCACTGGAGAGAATATCTCTTGGTAATCAATTCCCTCCTTTTGCGAATAACCCTTTGCCACCAGCCTTGCTTTGAACCTTGGTGCTTCAACTCCTTCAATACCTGCTTTCCTTTTGAAGACTCATTTACATCCTATAGGCATGTGTGTCTTCACTCTATCAACTAATATCCATGTATGATTCTTTTTAAGTGAACTCATTTCCTCATCAGTAGCTTCTAACCACTTGTCACTGTCTTCATCTGATACCGCTTCTTGATAACATGTAGGCTCAGATTTGCCCCCATCTTCAGTCACGAGATACGCATAACCTGCAATCTCTTCCATTTCCTCATCATTATATAATTCATAGTCATCAAACCTTGCATGCGGTTTTGTCTGTCTTCTAGGACGATATCTTACTAACTGGTAATTGCTCAAATCTTGTGTAGGTGTTGTATCTATAGTTGTTTCTCCGTTATTGGGAGATGTCTGATCCTGATTAGTTTCTATAGTGTAACCACCTTGAACTAAACCAGCTTTGATTGTACCTGTTCCTGCAACATCAAAACTAGAAATTCCATTAGTAACAAATGAGGGTTTAGGAGCACCTGACTGTTGGATTGACTTGATGTCTTTGAACATCTGATCTTCTCTGAACACTACATTCCGACTTATTACCATCTTCTCCTCATCTATTACCCAGATTTTGAACCCTTTGACTCCTTCTGGATAACCCGTGAACACTCCTTTCTTAGCTCTTGGATTCAGTTTACCTTCATCTGAATGTATATATGCCACACACCCAAATGTCTTCAAGCCTGCTAAATTCGGTATAGCAGATGTCCACTTTTCTTCTGGTATTCCAAATTCAATAGCACTTGATGGAGTTCTGTTGATTAGATACACTGAGGTTGTTGCTGCTTTAGCCAAAAATCTCTGTCCTAACCCACTCTCACTCAACATACTTCTCACCTTGTTCATTATGGTTATGTTGAGTCTTTCAGGTACTATGTTCTGCTGAGGAGTATAAGTGCATGTTTTGTGTCTGATTATCCCTTCGTCTTTGCAAAATTGATCAAACCTCAGATTACAAAACTCAAGTCCGTTATCTGTTCTGAGTTTCTTAACCTTTCTTTCAGATTCAGTTTCAACCATCTTCTTCCACTCAACAAATTTCCCGAAAGCTTTATCTTTGGTTATAAGAAAGAATATCCATACCTTCCTATACCAATCATTAGTGAATCAATCATCAGTGAATGACACAAAATATTGGCATCTACTAAGGCTAAAGGGGACATTTGGAGAACCCCAAAGATCTGAGTGCACGTAGTCAAGCTTATTCTTAGTAACGTGTTGTGCCGGACCAAAATTGACCTTGTGTGTTTTACCAATCACGCAGTCTTCACAGAATTTCAACTCTGAGACTCTATCTTTTCCGAAACACCCTTTCTTTTCCAGTAGGTCCAAGCTTTTCTGACCCACATGCCCTAACCTACTGTGCCAAAGTCTAGTCTGATTATTCCTTTCTGCATTGCATGCCTCTGAAACCCTTGCAGAACCTTGCAGTATATACAACGTGTCTGATCCCTTTCTTGCACCTTTCATAATGACTGAGCAACCTTTAACAACCTTAAGAAAACCGTTTGCATCCTTGAACTCACATCCTTTATTTTCCAGTGTTCCCATAGAGATTAAATTCCTAGATATATCAGGCATATGCCTAACCTCTGAGAGAACAAAAGTCGTGTCATCTCTGTTCTCAAACCTTACAACCGATTCCCTTGATTTCACAATGTGAACTGTTTGCCATTTTGACCTTTCCTGAAGTCAACTCTTTGAACTCAATGAATATTTCCCTTCTTGGAGTCATGTGAAATGAGCAGCCTGTATCCATTACCCACTCCTCTTTGTCATGATCTTTCTGGAACATATTCATCTCTGAGGCTATTAATCCTGCTAGATCATGTGCATCATCCTTTGCCAGTGATGATTCACCCTTATCTGCCTGCAACTTGTGTTTGTTCTTCTCCAACCACTTGTAACATTGTTTCTTATAATGCCCCTCCTTTCCGCAAATCCAACATATCTTCTTCCCATCTTTAGACTTGGATCTCGACTTGTTTTGTTTACCCTTCTGAGGACTTCTTGTTTCTGTCCTGCCTCTCATGTAGTGACCTTCGGATGATTTTCCTTGTGTCTGATTAGCCTTGAAATCCTTTTCTTCAGACCTTGCTGAACTTGCAATATCCTCAATCCTAATCGTCTCTCTACCATACTTGAGAGTTTATTTCAATATCTCGAATCTTGGTGGAAGAAAGTTAAGAAGTAAGATTGCTTATACCTCATCTGGAACCTCGATGTTAAGGTGACTGAGTTCACCAATAATCTTCAAGAAGTCATCAATGTTTTCATCAATTGTCCGATGATCTTGCATCTTGTATCCGTAGAGTTTGAGTTAAGAATCGACCTTGTTTGGAAGAGACTTAGGCATGTATTTTCTCTCGAGAATCGCCCAGGCTTCCGCCGCTGTAACGCAGTTCTCAATCTTTCGTAGAACACGATCCCCAACATTCAAGCATATCGTGTTCAATGTTTTCTCACATCTTTCTGCTCTGGCGTCATCTTCTAATTTCTTCTTGGCTGCTTTCACTGGATCTGAAACAGCCTCCTCACCTTTTTTTGTTTTCAGCTTCTGACTTACTCGACTCCGGATTTTCTGTTCTTGCAACCAGAACATCTTTAAGGCCTTGTACGCTGAGATGTGCATACATTCGCCTCTTCCATAACGAGAAATCACATTCGTCGTCGAACGGAAAGATCTCAGATCTCATCGCCGACATCTTGTTTCTTCAGCGACCTGGATCTTCGAGTTGCCTTCCGATTCCCTCGATCATCTACCTCGCGATCGCCTTCTTGCTGATAACCTGGCTCTACTACCAATTTGTGCGGATTTGATCTACGAATCGCGAAAATAGAAAGACAAGAAAGTAAATCGACGCAGAGAATTTAACGAGTTTGGGGCGTTAACTAGCACCCTACGTCTCGCCGGAAGGACTTTCCGAAATCCACTATAAGCTTTGCTTGAGCTTGAGCTCTCTACAATGGACGTCTCACACTCTCTCTCAATCCCTTTTCAACTCTAAGTTCTCGGGATAGATTTTAATGTGATAAGAGAGATAAGGAAGAGAATCGTATGACTTCATCTTTAGTCACTTACATAAGTTCCCACATGTGTGCGCGTCTACACGTGCGGTATTAATTGAGCTAAACCAGCTATGATTCTCTTATAAACCGAGATTTCGTCTCCTTGTTGAGACTTGGTTAAGGACACAATCTTCAGCGTTAATTGTAACTATCCTCAAAGAAAATAGGAAATAGAAAAGATTGTTTAGAAACCAAATCGTCTTCTCCATCGCGTATGAGAGAGCTTTTTTTTAATGTTTATTATTTCTAATTGTCTAATTAATCAATTTCCTTTTTTTATAAAACAAATTTTAATTAAAAAGATAAAGAAAAGAAGAGAAAGTGTCGAAAGAAAAAACAAAAAAAAAGGAGAAAAAAAAACAAAAATGCTGGCCCAAAGAGTTGAACTCGCGACCCAGTCAAAACCATATCTTCACTGTAAACCATCTCCACTAACTCATTCTCTAAAAAATTGGCCCATGAATGTTTTTTTATCTTACCGGCTCCGAAGCATATGTTTTATGGGCTTCTACCCATGTCCGGCTCCGGTTTGGGAATGGGATATCACAAAGTGTTATCAAATCATCTTACCACTCTATCATAAATAGTTACGTCTGATTCTAGCTTGATAAATATGTTTACATGAGCATCAATGAGTAGCACGAGAAGCGAATCACTGAAGATAAGACTCACTAAGGAGGATAAGACTTAAACCTCGTGATTTTGCTAAAAAAATTTCAATTATTACTAGCTTTCTGTCACTTGAGCTAATGATTTTTGACTAATTCGATTATTATTTTGTTTGTATCATATTTTTTGAAATAGAAAATATTAAGAAGCTTTTAGGATATGTTGACTGACACTGTTCTTTTTACATACCATGATGATTCTACAGCTGCTAAGTCCATTTCTATTCTATTCTTTGTAGCCAAATGGAGACTTTCCTATTCACATCTGAGTCTAAGAACGAGGGACACCGGCACAATTTTTGTGATCAGATCTCTGATGCAGTTCTCCATGCCTGCCTTGACCCAGACAGCAAAGTTGCTTGTGAGACACGCTCCAAGACCAACATGGTCATGGTCTTTGGCGAGATCACAACCAAAGTGGATTACGAGAAGATCATCTGTGACACATGTCGTGCCATTGGATTTGTCTAATTATACATGATCACGTCCTTTTGTTTTGTGAATAGAAAAGGATGTGACATAAGAGTATGTCACGGTTTGACTCATGTTTGTTTTCTTGTTTGGACCATGAGTACGTCATGCCATGTTGTCAAAACAAAAACAAAAACAGTTAAAACTTAAATCAAAAGACCTACAAAATTAACAAGTGTTTATATGGTTTTATAAGGATTTATAAAAATGTTTTAAAAAGTTCATAGACTATAAAACCTTTTAAAATTTATTAAGACTTTGTAAAATCATTAAAAAGTAGGTTTTACAAATCTTTTTAAAATATTTTAAAACCTTATCAAATATCAAATAATCATGAAGAATTGGGATTTATAAATCTTTTTAAAACCTTTGAAAAAAGAACTGATGTGGGAGGGGATAAATCTGATTAGAAGTAGACAAATGTGATCTATGATTATTGATAAACATAAATATAATTTTTTTATAGAACTTTATAAATGTTTTGTGCGGATTCTTTTACAAGGTTTTAAATTTTTTTATAAGGTTTTAATTGTAAAACCCAGATTTTACTAATTTTATAAGATTTTAAAAGGTTTTATATAATTTTAAAAAGTTAAAGTTTTCAAAAAAGTTTACAATGTTTAATAAAGTTTTATAAAGGTGTTTATACAACTCATGAACCATCATTTTAACCAAACGGCCAAATCCAAGAGATAAACATTGTTTTGCATCTATGTTCTCAAAAATATGGGAGATATGCCAAGGATAACAATTGAACAAATAAATGATCACTAGGATTTAATCCACGCTAATTATAGAGTGGAGTAATTTTTTTAAAAAAAATTGTTTTGAAATTTAAGAAAGAAAATTCTTTTATATGAATTTTACAATATGGCTAACTAATGATTATAGATAAAGTTGTCAATTTATAATAATTTGTCTATTTAACCCGTTTTGCAGTGAACTAAAATATTATTCGGGCTAACCCGCAAAAACTTATAATCTTGAAAACATAACTCTAATATGCACATAACTCTAGTTTTTGTGGTTA
>PKMM01027636.1:0-28793 GCA_002933915.1 Eutrema heterophyllum | reverse complement strand
ATGAATTTTCTAGATATCCTAATGTCAACGCATCATTAGACTTAGTTCTATGACTTAAAGTAGAGTGGACAATAGAATATATATATATGAAAAAATGGCATGTTTAGCAGGCTCAATTAACGCAGAGAGAAATTGGCCCTCCGTATGATAAGATTATGTTTGACAGCTTTGTAAACATCAACAACTTTAAATGCAATGTTTTCACCTTCCTCATCACAATCAAGCCACAACACAAGCCAATCGATTTTCCTTGCTTCCTCCTCCCTTGTATTCGTAAACACGCTCAAGACCACAATTAAACAAAACTTGAAAACGGGCAAACCCACCTTCATCATAAATTTCTACGGTTGCAATTCCCAAAAAATCAAGCAAACCCAGAACAAATCAACAATTTCTAATTAGACATTAACTAAATCAACCCAATATTACACATAAGCCTACAATTACGGGTGCACACACAGAGAGTTACAAGTGGATTACACGGGACATCAAATACCTCGGGATCGGGAACGTGTTTCATGACCGGAGCTTGGTAGAAATCTGTCGGGTCGCAGGAGTGGAATTCTGGAAGCGATGGCAACTCAACCTCCATAAGATCGCCGATGACGGAGGTCATTAGCATTCGACATGGCTGGTCATTGATGGCGTAATCCAACTCAAATATTTTGTTGTCACGAGATCTAGTCTCCCTAGCCTAGAAACTTCCACGGGATAGAATCCCGGCCATTGATTTTGCGTCGGACGGCTTATCCGCCACGCTCAACACCGTCACGGAACCACCACAACATCGTCGGAGAACGAACGGCTTTTCAATCGTTAATGTGTTTTTTCTTCCTCACATACAATTAAGGGTACTTTAGGCAATTCCATCTTTAATTGTAGTAGTTTTGAAAATGTCCAGCGTATAATGGCAATTTTGAATAGTGATGCTCCTAGAGTTGTATTCTCCCCTTTCTTGAACACTGACAAATATAGTGAACGCAGAATACAAAATAAATAAATACTAATTCGGCCAAAACAATATAATAATACTAATGGCGGGAATTATTATATAGAAAATGAAATCAGATTTACCAAAACAACTAAAGGAGTTAATCTGGACACTGTTGAATTTATAGACGGTCAAGATTCGAAGTACCGCATCTAAATTATCTACCTGGCAAATCCCGCCACATCACGGAATTTTCAATATGTTTTTAAGTGTATATATATATTTTTTATTTTGGAAATCTGGATTTTCTTTAAATACACGAATTCACAGCACATCAAATTGGCAAAAAAAATTAAGGCAAAGCGGAGGAAAAAAATATCTCAACCGTCTCTCGTCAAACCAAAACCCTAACGTTCCACAGGTAAAGCTCGCTCTCACCGAGTCGTTTGAGTCAAGTCCGAGTCACCGATTCTCCTTCGACACTTACTTTTCTCTGTCGCAGATCTCGAGATGAAAGGTGGTGAAACCAAAGCTCAAGCGAAGAGCACTGATGATAGGTATCTTATTCACATCGCGAATCTGAGATTCAGTTGTTTCCGCGTTTTTCTCTATTTGATTCGTTTATTTTCGATTCTCAGATTGAAAACCAGAGGTAAGAAGGCTGGAAAGAAAACGAAGGATCCAAACAAGCCTAAGAGGCCTCCAAGTGCTTTCTTCGTCTTCCTGTAAATTCACAAATCTCCCATTTTTCTCGCTAATGATTTACCGTTCGGGATTAGTAGTTTTGCTAATTACTTTCGGTGATTCAAGGGACGGTTTCCGAAAGGAGTTCAATGAAGCTAACCCTAACAACAAATCCGTCGGAGCTGTAAGTACTAATCTGAGATTTACAAATGACATCACGATCTCTCTCCCTTGTGGATCTTAGTTTGTTAATTTCAATTTTGAATTTGCAATATTAGGTTGGTAAAGCTGCTGGAGCGAAATGGAAATCGATGAGTGATGAAGTGAGTGTTGGCTTCTTCTTTTTTGTACTAAGCGTTATAAATCTTTAGATCTGTACTCAATTCTTTACTTTTTCCTCCAATTTCAATGAAACAGGAGAAAGCTCCTTATGTAGCCACGGCAGAGAGCAAAAAGAGTGAATATGTCAAGACTATGCAAAAATACAACATGAAATTGGTATAATTTGTCGTTGCTTTACTTTTTTGTTGACCTATTTCTTTTGGCTTTTTCTGCTGTAATCCAAAATAATGTACGTTTGTTTTTCAGGCTAATGGAACCAATACAACTGGAGATGATGACTCTGACAAGTCCAAGTCTGAAGTCAACGATGAGGAAGAAGGTGGAAGTGAAGAGGTATTTTTGAATATCTATCTCTATTGTGTTGGCTTCAGGTGTTGCTAGTTGCTAATGTAACACTTAATTGATCTGTTGTTTTTTTGTTTTACAGGTGGAAGATGATGATTAGAAGATGGATCGGTGATTTGTATCTTCTGTTGTTATGTGTTAGCTAGTTTTTAGGGAGAANTGTACGTTTGTTTTTCAGGCTAATGGAACCAATACAACTGGAGATGATGACTCTGACAAGTCCAAGTCTGAAGTCAACGATGAGGAAGAAGGTGGAAGTGAAGAGGTATTTTTGAATATCTATCTCTATTGTGTTGGCTTCAAGTGTTGCTAGTTGCTAATGTAACACTTAATTGATCTGTTGTTTTTTTGTTTTACAGGTGGAAGATGATGATTAGAAGATGGATCGGTGATTTGTCTTTGAAGTATCTTCTGTTGTTATGTGTTAGCTAGTTTTTAGGGAGAAGAATAGTTACAGTGTTGCTATGTATTCCCCTTTATGTTAACTGGGATTATTCATATGTACTTCAACTTCTCGTGATAACTTTGGATTTAGCTTTGAGCTTTCGTTGCTACTTTTATGAGATGGTATCTTGTGTTTGCATGCCTCTGATTCTATCTTTTGCTCTCAATGATTGGTGAAAAGTCAAGTACACTTGTCTCCAAAGTTAGTCGTTTCTCTTATGGAATCTTTGTTTTGGTGATATGCTATTTTTTTGTGATGTTTGTTGTTGTTTTCTTGTCATTTTGTGGGATTTTGTTCCTCGAAGCATTCAATGTTGTTATCATCTATTGTGAATGGAATCACTGGTTAGAGCAGCTTGACATTTGTCTACACTATAACGCTCTTTAGCATATATACATATTGAGATTAAAATTGAGATTACTTCTCTATCATTTTCAATTCTTGGTTGTTGAATAATTTCGGTTTTATCCATTGTCTAATATGTTCACACGAAGTTGAATAACCCTCACAGGTGTATTATATATAACTTTAGAGAGGCTATTTACAATATCGTTTAGCAGTATGGTCAACCAAAATGGATGATATTTATCACATTCAGAGTTCTTTAAGATATAGTTTTTAAGTAAAGATTGATCGAGCAAGAGAAAAGAGTGCTAGGATTTTGAGCTCTGTTTATTAAACTCAACAGCATTCAGCAATTCCTTTGCCGTAGAGGAGAAAGACTTTGCAGTATCTTCCATTTCCGTCGTCCTCAAGCTAATTCCCTGCAGAGATACAAACGGATCTTTCAGTCTCGAAATGAATCAATCAAACATAAAGGTTAAATCTGAAAAGGCCATGAAACCGTAAAGGTAGAGTACCTGTAACTTTTTCAGGTTATCTTGAAGTTTGCTCTGAGCCATTTTGGCAGCACCCATTTCCTGCAAAAACACAGGAAGATGAAACCGCCTAGCAAAATTACAAAACTTCTTCGAGAAGGCCATAGAAGCTTACCTCGGACGAAGCAAACCCATACTTCTTCTTGATCTGGTCGACTGTGGTGCCGCTTTTCTCCTCATGTTTCTCTTCATTGCTTACAACACTCTTCTCATTCTTAGCCGTCATCTGCTTCAGCTTACCTTTGAAGCTGCTAAACTTATTCGCCAGCTTCTGCTTACTAATCCCTGACAATATCCCTAGTTCTTTAGGCTGCTCTTGTTGATAATGATGATGATCATCATCATCCTCAATGTCAATGTCATCTTCAAATTTCAAGAAGAAAAAAGATCAGAAACATACGCCGACTCAATTATTACATCACAAAGGATACCAAAGTAGACCGTACCTATGCCCAACTCTTCTTCATCTTCAACTCTAATAACTGTATTGCTCTCTCTACTACGCTCGACATTGTTGTTCCACGGGAAATTAGCTGTGGTGAAGATTTTAGACAGCTCCTCGATAGTTTCCTTGGTGCTTTCCGTCTCTGTATCACTTGTGCGCTTGGATTTCGTCTTGAAGACAGAACCAAACATACCCTGCAACAAACATTATTTACAACATGGATTAGTACTCATTTGTGTGTTACAGAAAGCTATAGAGTCAATATTTGTTTCACCTTCTTTTCCTTGGGAGGTGATGCAACCCCTGATGTGATGTTGCCTTCGTGACAAACTGCGCTATCTTTTTTGTAAACTCGGCTCAAGGACTCCACAAGCCTAGAACAAAAGCAAAGACAGTTTCAGACTTTTCAGTTCATCTGTATGTTATAGATGTAATCAAACTCTCACCAAGTCTAACCTAAATGTGTCCTTTTGAGGTAAAACGGAGCTGACAATAAGTTCTTCATCTCCATTCACCTGCAAAGAGAAAGATGATGATGATGCTCAACGAAAATCCATCTCGAGTACTTACTTCTACTAACTTGCAGAGTGTGTGTTCTGAAGGGAAGTAGGGTACCATGACTAGATCTCCATCCCAAGAAGCAGATATGGTAATCTCTGGTAATGAGTTTAGTTTTGGTGAAGAATATGTGAAGCCTCTAATGGAAATCTGTTTTAGCAGCGAGAGTTCTGGCAAAGACCTGAGAAAAGTCGAAGCATTGATGAGCTAGTTATCGCGAATATCAAGAAAGATAGTAAAAGGCAGAAACTCTCACCTTATCTCAACAGTTCCATCTGAGAAAACAAGCGTAAGACCAACACCAGAGGTTCCATAGAAGGTAGAAGCTGAGCAAATGGATGAAGAACTAAACTTTTTCTTGTGAAGAACCTTCTTCGCTCCCTGAGAGAAACCGAGAAAAAGGCAAATAAGTATCAGAGGAATATGAGATGAAGAGATCAAGATGGAAGATAATATACCTGGACAACTTGAGCCAAGGAGTAGATATATATAGCTTTCTCAGAACAAAGCAAAACCGAAGGCTGCCTTATTGAAATATCCTCAACTATGCTTTCTCTGCTCAAATCAGTTCCATTTCCTGAAGAGTCTTGTTTTCCGTCTGCGAATGAAGATGAGAAGAATCATTGAGATCTTGAGTTTGTTTTTACTAACTTAAAAGGGAGATTTGGATCTACCCAGGATCTGCATGAATAGAGCCTTGAATGGCTTTTTAGGCTTAATCATGTTGGTTCCAATCATATTTCCGGTGTCTCTGTCGAGAGCAAAAACAGATGAGTCCCTCATAGCAACCACTAACATGTTCTTCTCGAAACCTTGCACACTGCAACTCTCAAATTGCAAGGAGATGATCCCTGAGCAGATATCACTTGCAATGTGTTTTGTGTATAACACAGTTGCTTCCTCAATGTCAACCAGAGAAACCTGTAAGTTAAGTCACGCATCAGTCACTTCAACCAGAAAATCCTCTAAGAAAATGGAAGAAGTACAAGCTTACATGTCCTTGATCTGATCCAATAGTGAGATGTTTCGAGTTTTGGCTCTTCTGAATACAGGTTATGGAACCAGTAAGCTTTATGTACTTAACACTATGAACAATATGGTTATTCCCTTTCTTTGAGCTTCCTGCAAACAAAAGAGTATCAACTTATGAGGACACAAGATAGTAAAGCCAACTTCGTTCTGCTTTTCACATACCTTGGAAAGGGATAAAACTGTTTTCTGTTAAGTAAGGCTCAGGTTTGAACCTATAAAGGCGAACCTGCACATTGTGAAAATCGATCATAAGCCTCTACTTTGGTGGAATTCAACAGTGTATATTTAGGTTGAGATGCTTTTTACCATTCCGTTCTGATCACCGGAAGCAAGAAGCCTTGAGTTGCTGTCAAAATGCAAAGCTGTCAATGCCGTTCCACGTGAAGATATATCTTGATCAGTCTGCTAAGAAACACACAAGAAAGTCAAAATACAATCTCAAAGATCTGCATTCTACAAAACAAAGTGTCCGAGAACTTTTACCTGTTCTTTCAGGAATAAGACAGGAATGAGAAAAGGACAGGTCATATCCCATACGCCAATGGTTCCATCACTATGCCCTGTGATGTAAACATTCTTAACCTTTGTGAAACCAGGAAAATGTGCAGAACGGGAACCTTCCTTTGAAACTGTCTGAGAAGGAAGTAACGGCCCAGCATCTTTCGCCAGCTGCGCATAATCCTGCAGCATAAGAGAATCACAACCCCAAAAATGTTCATTTCATTCTAAACTTGGTGGATCAATCTCACAATGTAGATTTACCTCGTCTGAGAGATTCAGCAAGTGTGAAGAGTTTGTGAAGAATTTTCCTACTGTGATGCTGCTAGAATCTGATAATGGCAGCTTAACCACAGTTTCCTTTGGGAGAGAAGGAGGTGATTTGGATTGAGATTGAATCAGATACTTCTCGATCATGTAATCATCGTAAGCGTACACACGTCCAGACTTTCCAAGAACAAACAGATAATCCTGTTTATGTTTGCTTTGCTCATTAGCATCAGCTATGATCATCTCCATATCAGCACAATGCTCAGATACATGAAGCCCCAGCTTAATCATCCGAGTTTCGGTTTGCTCATTCAGTAATACCACTTGCAGTAAATTTGAGGATGATCCAATGACATAAACCCGGCTTGCTTTCCCTTCAGCATAAACCCATTTCAGAGAAGCTATCGGTATCTTCTCGGATTTGTATCCGAGGTTAAGCTTGCAAATCATAGCAGAACTCTCTGTCGAGCATTCACTTTTTGAAGGAATGCTCCATATTAGAATATCCCCATTACTATATCCAACTGAAACTCTGCTTCCATAAGGGCAAACCCAGCAAGCACAAGTCGCTTTCTTTGCTTCCTGCTTTACCATCCCGTGTCCTCCTGTTTTCAGAATCGGTTTGCTTTCTTTGATGTCCCATAATGCTATAACCCCGCTACTAAATACCAGTAGAATCCTTTTGCTTTCAGCTGTTGGCTGTGGTAGAATGCTCACAACTGAAGTATCTTCAGAAGCTTCAACGGGAGAGCCTACACAACAACAAGATGTTTCAAGAGGCGAATCGAGCCAAGTGGAAAGTAAATTGAGGAGATCCTTTTTTTGGTATTTGGTTATATACCATTTGATGCTAGATAAGGTATAGTGTAATCCATTTGTATAGCTTGATTAGAATCTTGGTCGATCTTCAACACCGATACATTACCAAAAGAATCTCCGACGTAACTGCCAATTCGAATTCACACTTGTTTTCATTATCAGGAACTCACAACTATACAAAATAACCAAAAGAAGATTGAGAATTGAAGCATACAAGTAAGGTGTACGTTGCATAACCCGGAAAGAAGTGATCTCGCCGTTGAAAACATGAACATGAGTCAGAAGCTTCTTGTCTACGTCCCAAACCTGCGTGAATTTAGCTTTCAGACCAAAGCTCAAATGCTACTAGTACTACCTGATCGATTCAAGATATGTCTTACCTCAATCTGATTTTTGGAGTTCACATTGAGAAGGACTCCTTGGTTCTGAACAAACTGGAGAATCCAAACAATAGAGTAAAAAATTTGTTCGTCAAGCTATGTGATTGTAATAAAGGAACTGGATAAAGAGAAGAAAGAGATAATGAAGTGAACACCTCAAGAAACCTGCTTGAGGATGCTTCTTCTGACACTAGTAAAGCCTGAGTCTGATCTTTCCCAAACAATTTGATTCTACCATCCCTGAGAATCAAGAAAGCCGAAATTTCGGGAGAAATTATGAAGATACAACAAATGAAACAACTTGAATCTGCAGAAGAGATGAATGAAAAAAAGCTTCTCTTTTTTTTTGTTTACTCTTACTTAGTGGAAACTCCGAGGATCTTCTGAATTGGATCATAAGTAAACAAGTGAGATCCAGATGGGATTCCATAATGTAGAATGATACGTGGCTCAACGTCATTAGCTCTCAGCCCTTCCGATCCAGGCTGCAACAACGGAAACGATGGTAAGAATTTGCAGATTGTTGTTGAGTGAATTGTGTTCTGTTGTGGATAGAACTAAACCGGCCGGTTTAATGTATGGATAAATAAAAAAGTCAAAAGATAATTGGTGATGGGAAATATAAAATTTAACAAAAAAAAATTTGGATACGCATTTAATGGAATTTTTCAAAATTTCGGACACGAAACATGCGTGTCAACAAAACTCGTCTGACGTCATAATTTTTTTTTAATCAAGTATCTAACTGGATTAAACATCTGGGCTAACCACGAACCGACACAGAGTCACATTCACAAGAAATATGATCTGAGTTAATAATCCGATATAATTACGAATTTAATCATTAAAACAAATATATATATATATATATGTAATAACGGAGCCAAAGAAAAATCTATAAAATAATTAAGACCCAGGGGGAACAAATCAAATATTATTCTAACGAATGGATCTCACATCGATTCCACTAAACTTCAGGATTTCGAAATTTGATATTTATTTTTCGAAATTTGATACGGAGGAACCTCACTGAATCTCAGAAGCCCAATCTCAGATGAAGATGAACAGTTCGGAAAAAAAAAAGAGGAATCGTATGATTGGATTTGTACCTTCTTCGCTGCTTTCTCGACCAGCTTCTTCACGAACATCTTTGTCGAACCGCGAAATGAATCGTACAGTGAATTGATTTCAAACTTATCGAAGCGGTCAAATGAAAATATACTAAGATCAAACTCGGAATGTCTAAAGAGAGTTTGGAAGATTCAGCAAATCCCTGGTTTGATTCGTCCTACACTATAATATATTGAGAGAGAGAGAGAGAGAGAGAGAGAGAGAGAGAAGAGGAGACAGAGAGAAACAAGATGGGAGTGTTGAGATTTGAGAAGTAACGGTTCCTTTGACGGTTTTTTTATAAACGGCGACCCTGAAAAAAACAAATTCACATATATGGAAACATATCAATACTATTTACCTACATATCACCAAAAAAAGAAAAAAACTATATTACATTTGAAGTCAAAATTCTTACATATCTGGGGTGTAATTAGATTGCTCATTTCCAATTGTTACAGAAAAAAAAAGATTACTCATTTCAATACATTTTAGATTATTTCAAACAAATACACATTACAATTGTGTATTTTAAGGAGTACACTGAAACTTACTGTTATTTAATTGTATATTTTCATATTTTTTATGAATTTTTTATTTCAAAAGGACAAAGGCTTACCTTTTTCTTGGTAATTTTTGAAATTTTTTAAAACATAGATAGCATATCATAGAATTTGTACCAACAAAAAATAAAAAGATAGCCATCACAAAATTACGTCATAGCATTAAAAGGACTCATCCCACCAAGTCACCAACACAAGGCTCTGTTTTGTGTGTCAGTGTGTCTCTCTCTTAGAGTAGAGTGAAAGATCAATAGGCGAAAATTGAAAAAAACTATTTTTTTTTACAACCTTATAAATAGTGATACAGTTTGCTGTTAAAAAAAAAGTAAAAAGAATATCCAAGTAAACCCAAGAAATATTGGTTTTAATGAGGTATTAAAAATTTTTAAACCAAAATATACAGAAACTAAATAAATAGAACAAATGTGACTACACGCATAAAACTTTTATGATAAAAGCTAAGAAAAAAAAAGAAGCTTTGAGTCATGGTAGAGCCAAAGAAGGGTCCTCTTCAGAGACAAATCAAAACGGTACACGTGGCAAGCTCTAGCTGAAGTTGGTGATCTGACTGTTACGTGGTGTCACGAGAGACGTCCGTTTTTGTGTCGAATGTCGATGGACGGTGAGAGATCACGCTGGCTTTTTCTTTGAGAGCTCTGACCACTGACCATATCTGGATGAGTAAATGACAATAGTCTTGAACAAAATATTTTTTTTTTGCAATTATCATTTTCTAATGCGATTCTTAGCGTAATAGATTGTGTTATATATATCAAAGCAACGATAAAAGTTGGACCCACATCCTCAATATTTCATTCCTCGGATACGATCTCTTTAACTTTCGTAGAGAGTATATTTTCTTTTCTTTTTTTGACGGAAATACTTACCACTATACTACAACGATTTTGGTAAGAGTATATTTTCTTGTAGCTGAGTTATCATAACTTATAATATAGAATTTTTCTTAACTTCGTGGATCTGTCGGAATTAATAATTATGCCAGCCTAACGAATATATGAAACTAGAGATTGAAAATTAAATTTATTTTTTCCCTCTTTTAAGTGAATAGTAGCTTATATAGACTTAACCCGCACTAAAATATTATTCGAGTTAACCCGCAAAACCTATAATTTTGAAAACATAACTCTAATATGCACCGTTTAATGACTTTAGTTTTGTGGTTAGTTCACAAACTCTTTTAAAAAATCAATTTTCTTATGTCTAACTTCTTATAAAATTAGTAAAATATTTTTCAATTTTTATTTTGATATATATTCAAATAAATATAATAAATTATAGTGAAAAAATAGCAATATTTCTAATAGTTTTTTTTTGAATATATATAATTGATTATTATTTAAAAGTATATAATATTAAAAATAATTAAGAAGCTAAATATTAAATAACATTTTTAATGATAAATAAATATTTCCATATTCTCATCAATAATTTTAAAAGACAATTATAATCTTTCCTATTTCAATTATATTTTTTATTTATAATGGCATAATATGTAATAATTTACAAAATAAAGTTTATTTTCAAAAATATCTTATTAAATAATATTATAGAGATAGATTGTATAGTTATAATATGGCAATGCACATCTAAGTAAATTTTCACACAAAAGATTAGAAAAATGGAAGTTACCGAAGAGAAATTATTTTTATCAAAATTCATACGATCGATTACATGTCGAGGATTGAAGAAGTTTTGGACATCATTCCATGGTCTAGTAATTTATAGACGCTTGAACAGTCAAATCTAGGTAATGACTAATGAAGTTAGAACATACGAAGAGTAGTACTTCACTAGACTATGGTTGTTCCATAACTATGAATAAGATACTGACATGAAAGTATTAATTATCCCGATCTTGATACTTCCAACTATTAGATAATTCATAATATTTTATTTCTTGAATACGATCTTGATAAAATATTGCTATACTAACGCTTTCTGTAGTGACATTAAAAATCGTGACACCAAAAAGGCAAAAACGTTAGTAGAACTCTAACAGTGATTCGGTTACGAAATATTAGTGTGAAGTTCGAAAACTTGATCAAAATCAACAAAATTGTAACGTCTGGTGACTAAACAACAAAAGAAAAAGTATTATATTGTTAGTTAAACCTAGGCATGAGCATAAAAACTCGAACCGAAATATCCCAATCGGAACCGAACTGAAATACCCCAACCAGAACCGATCTGAAATTACCAAAATATCCATTGGATCTTACTCATTGATATCCGTGGATATCGGGTAATACCGAAACCGAACCGAAAATATTTCGGGTTCCCGAATTACCCGAAATATAATTATTATCCAAAAATATTAATATATATCAGGTTTTTGGGTATATTTTCAGTATTATGAGTATATTTTCTTTAGTTTTTTTTTTGGTTTTCGAGTATATTTTCGGATTTTCGGATATAATTTCGGGTTTTAGGTATATTTTTGATATTTCGGGTATATTTTCCTTATACTTTTTTGGGTTTTGGGGTATATTTTTAGGTTTTCGGATATATTTTAGGCATTTCCGGTAATAAATACCCGAAACCGATTAAGATCCGAAAAATTTCGGGTATTTTCCGGTTCCTAAACCCCTCTACCCGAAATATCCGGAACCGAAATCATTTCGGTACCTATATGGATCCTAAACCTTTCTACCCGAAATACCTGGAACCGAATGGTTCTTATCCGGAACCGAACCGAATATCCGAACGCCCAGAGCTAGTTAAACCAATGATTCCGACAGGTAACATTGCATTGCAAAATGAGATCGTTGGAAGAAAAAAAAAACCCGTAAGATAAAAAGGAAATATTTTTGTTTTAACATTTTATCAAATTAGTCTGGCTTTCGATAGATGATTACAGATTGATCCTATCAAACTGATGGGCTGGGCCTGTTAGGAGATATAATTGGTCTGGCCGTCTGGGCCTGGATTGATCATGTTAAGTACGGGTGCAATTAGCGAACACCCAATAAACTTATGATAATAAAACATGCTAAAACTCTCCCGTTTCCAATAAATTATTAAAATTATAAGTACCAAAATTGCAATAATTAGAAAGGACAGGATGGTGTCGACAAAAAAAAAAGCAGAAGATGTCTTTACTTTGAAGTTCAAGGTTTTATTCAAGCATATTCATAATCCTACTAAAGCTTTTTTTGTTTGTTAAAAGACTGAAGCTTTGTTCTTTTTTTTTTCTCACAATTGATGCGTTTTTAAGATTCTCCATGTAGTAATGATTAGCCATAGGGTGAAACAGGATAATATTAGGAAAGTACTTAACTAAAACAAACATATGTACAACTTTACCAATAAAAAAAGTATCCCCTATATATTAGTTGAGAAGGACTAAACAAAAAAAACATTGGTTTCATGTGTAATTTACAAAAATGTCATGATGATGTGTTATCACCATATAGCATCTCAAGACATTTTTGAAAACATGTTTATGTTACTAGAAAAATTACATTGTATGCCACTCACATTAAATTGTTACAAAATTCATTATATTTTTATTAAATATTAAACTAATCATTTATAAAACAAAACTTACCATAATCGATTATACTCTCTCTCCCAATTAGATTATTAATTAGTTTAATTGTTATATCCACTCTCATTTTGTTTGATCATATATTTGTAAAAAATTGAATCATCACATCATCCATATAATAGAAAAAACGTAGAGATTTTTTGCATATGTCATGATTCGAATTTTTAAATACTCTTAAAAGTCATACATCAGCTATAAAGATGAATCATAGTCGAGATACATATTATAAAAATGACCAAAATGATAAGAAATTGTTAAAGTAGGAAGCATGACTTAATAAACTTACAATTTTGATTATTTTTTCCGATTCGTTTTTTAAAATTGAATCGTATATTTTGAAGGAATAAAAAATTATTATAATATTTTTATTTGTTAAAAAATTAACATATATAAAATCTTATTTGATAAAAAGTTATAAAGTATAAATATTTTAACTTAATAAAAATTTTAAAATATTAACTTGATAAAAAAATTAATCTATTAGATATAGAGCTTCTCAAAACTTTTATAAAAAAGGTTTAACTTTAAACTATCGCATAATCTTAGTTATATTTTATGTTATACAAATTTTTGCTTATTCAAATTCTAATCAATAACCTACAAATACACATAACAATCAGTTTATAAGATTAGTGATTCGTATTAGAAATATTTTTGATGGCCATTTTTAGAAGTTTTGAAAAACTTGTGTAAAAACATATAACTTAACTATACGGATAATTTATAAATATCTCACTCCGCGCAGGGCGCGGATTACTACCTAGTTCTAAGTATTTAACGAAAGAATGTTGGAACCTCTAATTTGTAATGTTCAGCAATTAATAAAAAAAATACCGACTCATATTCCATTTTTCAATTATTTTCCAAAAGCATAATTTGCTTCGGTAGGAGTTTGTACTTTGTATGATCTTGCATTTTCAGGTCTTTTTCAGTTTTCATTACCAACAACTGTTTTACCGAAATCAGTATGATATTTTTTTTTATCTCGCCATACAATAGCATTGTTTTCTGGATTAAGAACATAATTGACAGTAAAAAGACTTAGAATAAATACAAAAACAAAATTATAGAGACGTAAGCATATTTGACCCAAAAAAAGAAGAAGAGACGTAAGCATAAAATATGGGTAGAAGACTAGACAATCTATAGGTACACCAAACTCTCCAATCCAAAGGAAGAATCCAAAGAAACTTGGCCAAAGAGTATCCAATGGGTTATATTCTGGATCATCACTAAGTCACTCAAATAAAAATATATAATTTATTCATATATTTTTTTGGTAAAAATATATTTTATATACATATATGTGAAAAGTTTTCTAAGAACACATTTTATTTTGTATCTAAACTTCCTATCATTTGGTCGATTAATACTGCTTATCTATATAACTATTTGTGTAGTGATTTGCTGAGGTGTCGGTTCCTCATCGCGTTTCAGAGCGTTTTTATGACGTGTCATTATTTAAAAGACTTGAGCAAAATCACTAAAAACGAACCGTTCTAAATCGACACCTCATCAATATCAATATCGGTTTTCGATTGGTTTAATTCAGAAGCTTCTAACCGATTTTTGTTTTCATGATTTAATATGAAAATTCATTTCAAACCGATTTTTTTCCATGATTATCGTATATATTATATTGATATATTTTCTATATTTATTTGTACTGATTTTTATGAAAAAAATGGAATTTTTTTTCAAAATCCTAGCGTCTTCGTGAGGCTATATATACCCATAGAATACCCGTCTCTTTTATACCAAATCCCCGAGAAGGTGAGCTTGTACGATCCCATGCCCAGTCACTTTTTTTCTTTATCTTTCGTTATTTGTTCTTTGGCTTTCGTTTGATGCTTTTTTTTTAGTAACTTCGTTTGATGTTGTGTGTTTATGTATTATGTTTTTATGTATCGTATTGATTGTTTATATTTTCGGTTTTGTTCTTCTTTTGTTAGTTTTGGTGTTCAACAACTTTAGATCTCTTTTATTTTTCTTTAGCTTTGTTGTTTATTCGTAGCTTTTTGTGTTTTTATTTTTATTTTTTGTAACTTCATTTGGTTTCGTGTGTTCTATGTATTCTATGTTTTATGATTGTTTATATTTTTGTAGGCACGTTGATCGGTGCTGATCTTAACAAGCTCTGCTCATTTGCTTCTTTAACCCCCGATGAAGTCTACGGGTAAATATATAAGACATCATTCCTTTATTTGTATCTCTTTTAGTTTGTGATCATGTTCTTTTTAATTTGCTTATTTACGTTTTACTATTGTTGGTAAAAGTGTTTATTTATCAGTTCTATATATTTCTAATTGTGTAGCTGGTGATCGTTCTCCTAACACTACACCTCAGATTTTGCCATATCATCTCCCTCCGACTGAAACTATTTTTTCGATTGGTGATTGTTCGTCTGCGAGTGTTGGGGATGGAAAGTTTTTGTCTTGGATGCAGTGTAATCTCGAATATCCAGAAGCCATGTTATCTTTGTATTCGGAGTTTCCTAATCGCTGGGTATGGGATCGTACGACACGTCGATGGAGGCCCCGTCTCACCGGTTCACCGCGTCCGAGTGTTATAGCTCGGTGTCCCTTTGATGGTGGTGAGCTTCATTACTTGAAAATGTTGTTGCATGTCGTTCGTGGGCCGTGTTCTTATTTGGATATAAAGACTGTTGGTGGAGTTCTCTACCCTACTTTCAAAGATGCATTTTATGCGTTAGGTTTGGTCGATGATGATTCGGAGTATGTGATTGCCTTCTATGAAGCAAGCCGATGGGGTTCTCCGTCCTCTCTTCGAAAGATGTTTTATGCTCTGTTATGGTCTGGTTCTGTTTTAGACCATTTGTGTGTTTGGCGCATTGTTCGTTCTTTTTTGGAGTAGTAAATGCATGAAAAAGCATTCTCTTTAGTTTGGTTTTCTGGTTTGTTTACATGGATATTTGTTTTTTTTATACATTCTGGTATCTTAGAAATTTACTTATTTTGACACTTGTGATCGGTATCGTGAATGGTTATGTTTCAATAAGTTGTTGTTAACATTACTTATTCACTAAAACGATCGATTATAAAATTTTGTTTTTGTCTTTAAATAAAACGATCGACTATGAAATTTTGTTTTTGTCTTTGAATGAAATAATCGACTATAAAACTTCTATACCATTTAGTTTCTTATTCTTTATTTCATTCTTAATTCGACCTTCGTGATTTGGTTTGCTATTAAGTTTACTAAAGCTATAAATATACGATTGCATACAATATGATTTTGATCAAATTAATTCTGAAACTTTAGTTTATTATTATTATAGATTTTTAATTTTTTTTAAAAACTTTAGTTTATTATAACCAAAATCGTATCCACAAACAATTTCGATGGTTGATGATTGAAAAATATATATATATATAAAATTAAGCTTTATATCGATTCTGTTTAAGAACACGAATTTTTATGGTTGATGATTGGTTATCGGTGCTCTTATATCCGGTTAAAAAAATGTAAATATTTCTGTATAAAATATTTATGATCATGCCGAATAAGAAGTTTTAACATTTTTCGTTTATATAAATTATAGATAATGATAAAAAGGAGATTTTGTGACTATCGATTAGCAATTTTTAGATGGTTGTCATTGTGTTGATTAGAAACCCTACGTGCTTTCTTATATATACACCTTTTTTTTTTGGTTTCATCTTGCGAGTTTTTATTCTTGGTTTGATCTCATCTAATTTACATGATGGTTCTCTCTCTTTATTCCAATGTTGATTCTCTTCAATGGTCGTCGACGTTTTCTTCTGTGTTCGAAAGTTCTTGTGTCGAGTCACCCATCCCGTATCTGAATTCGGGTAGGGTACATTCTAAGTTTCGTTATCTATCTTACCCAAGATTTTTTTTTATTGTTTTGTTGTTTGTTTTTGAATCGTGCGTATAAGTTTCATATTTCCTTACCTTATAGTTATTGATTTTCTCAATCTTTATAAGGTATATCTGGCTTTTGTACTCAGAAGCCCACACGTCGCTTCTTCGGTGATTTTAGTCGTACTTATAACGTTATCTATGTCTTCCTTGGAGTAGAAGGTATGGTTTATAATTTTGAATCCTTGTGATCCATACATAGTTAACAGTTCTTAAAATTAATTGTCTTTCTTAGTAATTACTAATTTCCACTATCTAGCGTTCAAAAAATAAGTATTCAATAGCCGTCTTACAAAGATCAAAGAACGGTCCTATATATAATTTTGAACATATGTTTTTGATTGTTTTCTTTTACAACCTTTAGAAGGTTGGATGAGATTTGTTAGCATAGCACTAATGTTTCGTTTTGTTTTGTTTTTTTTTATTTTGCTCTTTAAATTATATCGTATATTTTATAATTGTTTTTTTTTGCTCTTTAAGGTATTCGTGGACATGGTCATCAAACGAGTGATGTTCGCTGCGCCGGTGGTGTGGATCATTCTTCGAAACCTGCTGATCGGAATGACGACGATAGAGAGTCTGACCAAGAGTCTGATAGTTGTGATGACAATGCAGATGATGATTTTATTTGTGATGATGAGGAGACCAAAAATGATGACGATGATCACGAGTATGGTGATGATGCTTGCGACGATGATGGGGATGGTGGTAGTGGGGATGATGGTGATGATGATGATGAACATGATGATGATGGTAGTGATGAGGAAGATGATGATGATGATGATTACGATGATGGTGATGACGATTATGATGAAGATGATGATGATGATGATGGGGATGATGATAGTGATAGTGAGGACGAAGATGTCGAGGAGCGCGACATGGATTGTTCTCTTTCTAGCACCGATGAGGAGGAAGATGGTGGTTTAGGTAATGCTGTAACTAGTTGTGGTTTTGAGAAGAGTGACACGTTGGTCTTCCTTTTCTTGGGACACCTACACGGTTCGAGGATGGTATTTTTGTGAAGGTTTTGGCTAGGAAGTGTAGCACCCGTCGAGAGCTTTTTGGTTCTGGTTTTGAGGTCAATGGTGGTTGTTTGGAACCTACTATGAAACCTGTTGGGTCTGGTCCAATTTCATTTGGTGTTTCCTGTTTGAGACCGGGATCGTATAACTCCGTGATTTTTGTTAAGATCTTGCGTGTTTGGTCGTATGCTTTACACAATTGCGATAGAAGATTGGGATCCATATTGTGTGATGAACAAGTGCGTTTAGTATCAACACTTTTTTTCCACTTACTTTCCCCATTCGTACTAGCATTCATTAATTTGGTTTTGTTTATTTTGTTTAGGGTGTCAAAATTGAGGCTACTGTTTCTGCTCAAGATTACGACTTCTTTTCTAAGCGATTATTTGAAGGAAATTGGATTACTATTCAGGATTTCGATGTTGTACCTGAGACTGGCTGTTGTAGAGCTACTTCCCATCTATCCAGGGTTTATTTCCGAGCTAGAACTATCGTGCGAAAAGTTGTTTTCCCATGTGGTAGGAATTTTTTCACCTTTGTCGATTTCAAGAAGATTCTAGACCGCGTTTATTCAGATGATTACTTAGTAGGTAAGTATGTTTATGTTTGCTATTTTTGGTGTTTTTTTTGTCTTGCGTTCGACTTGCTCACTTTTTAATTTTGGTTTTTTTTTTGTTTGTTTGTTTATTTTCCTTTTTTTTTTGCAAGATCTGATTGGTCAAGTGGTTAATGTTGGGAAGTTTGATGTTTGTGAGGGATATTCGTTGACCAATACCATTCGCACTGGGGGATACAGTGAATACGAGACTATCAAGTTTGAACTCAAGGATACAAGGTCGTTTGTGGTGTCTTAGTGATTGGTTTATATTTATCGTTTGTTTTAAGTTGTTTTGGGCTCATGCATATAGTTAGGGAGATTTTGATTTGTTTATTTAGTTACTTATAATTTCTCTTTTTTGTTCGGACTATTGCCCTTTCTTGCTAAAAATACATAACAATTTTAGGAGAATGATTTGTTCTTTAGTCCATCATAGACAATCATGGAGTTTTACTCGGTTTTGTACACTCTCATCATCAAATACGGTCTTAGGGACGATATTTGGGTCTGATAGATCTACGACTTTCAGAAAAAAAAATATATAATCAGATTGTTGATAAGATTTTTAGATGTCCTCTATATTGATTGGTCGATGGAGATTTTTGTTTTTGGGATAGTGAATATATTTATATTATTATTATAAAATTAAAACTCAGTTTATAAGATCTTATGAATAAATAATAAGGATTCATCTCTATTAGATCCTAAATTATCACTTAAAAAGGAGAAATTAGATGGTTCTTTCTTGGTGTTTATAATTTGGATTTGTTTTCTTAGTTACTTATAATTTCTTTATTCAGTTTTTGTGCTTATGTATATAATTTGTTCAATATTCTAAATTTAAGTGTTGTTTGCTAATTACTAAATGGTCCAAAATGCAGAATATAATTGCTTATTCCCTCACGAGATGCGAAAAAGACATCAAAATCAAATTAAACATATCATAGAAATACATCATTCATTAGAGTGATTAAAAAGTTTGATAGCCTAAATATCATAATGAAATTTTGTTTGGCGATTTATATGTCTTTTATCAAAAATGCTTAACGTGAACATAAAAATTACAATTTTAGTAGATCGATATGTTATTTAGTCCGTCGCATTGCATTCATTTCACTATATGAGCAAAGACTCGAGCATAAACGTGAAGAGGAGAGAAAAATAGGATTACAATTCTTTCTTCAGCAGGAATCATAATCGGTTCAAATTTCAAATCATAACCACATATAGGAGTAGTTCCAAAAGATCATGGTTCATAGCATGATGAAACTAAATAATTTACTGAAAAATATCACTTACAAAGGATCGATGAGATGTTGGAGTTCTTAAAAAAAAAATTATCGATGGATTGAGTGTGAAACCACCTGATCCAATTTCGAATACGAATCAGATACATTGTTCTGATGATTGAAGTCTGAAATTGAATCAGGTGATATCAAAATCAAATCATACATGCATTCGAAAGAGTTCGAAGAAGAACTCTTAGAAATTGAAACTGAAATCGGAAACTGGAACTGAGATATTGCGTGGTGGGTTTTTTTTTTAGATGTGTTATATATATAATTGGATTGTTGATAAGGTTACAATATCTCCTCTCTATTGATAGGTCGATGCAGATTTTTTTTTTGGGTGATAGTCTCGAAAATGTCAAAACATTTTGGTTGTTTTGTATAAAATTCATTTGTGTTTTTCAATATTAATGGACAATGTTTTTTTATTTTCTCTTCGTTGAAAGGTCACATTAGATTCTGCATTTTGTAAAACTTATTTTATTTGCTGGAAAATGATTCATGTCGCATATATTATTTCTATGTATTCAATAATGTGTATTCCTTATAATGTAGATGTTTTTTTGTTTTATTTGAATGATTTAGTCTACCTGAATTGTTTCGAAAAAATTTAACACTCGTGTTTAATGTAGTTTTTGTTTTTTTTTATAAAAAAAATCGACATTGTTAAGTGTATCTTAAAAAACTTCGATACGATTTACATTATAACGAAATCGTTATTATATGTTCATTTCCATGTCTTCGCTTATTAAGCATTTGTAGCCCGCACAGGATGCGGGCCCGTTAACTAGTATATGTAAAATGTCATGTTCCGAATATTTTTCATTTGTGTTGTCTCTCTATATTTTCGGATAATTGAATTGGACTTTCGCCTTATTTTAAAAAAAATCGTGGTCGACTGTTCTTCTCCTATATATAAATGTTGAAACTTTGTGAAGATCAATCTTACTTACCTATTTGGTGGAAAAAAAAAAACAGAAATTTATCTATATTATTATAAAAAAAAATTATTATAGGCGCCTACGGCCTACACTCGTAATGAGAAAGAGAGAGAGACACACAAAAAGAGCAAAACATGTATGGATATGGTTCGATAAAAAAAAAAAAACTGTATGAATATGGACCCTTAAGAGTTTATGTAAACAGTTTGGTCTCGATGTTTGACCTAGGGTCGCACATGCAAACCTCATAATTTTTCTTCCATAATGTTGACAATTTAGAAACTTAAACGGCCAAAAAAGCAAAATATTACTCAAACGAAAACACTGTCGGGAAAACGATGAGACTTATTAAATAATCAAATGTTTCGAATAATAATTCATGATAAAAAAAGTAGACAACTAACTAACTAAGGAGTTCTTTTCTAATTAATGTTTGGTTAGTAAATAAAATAAAATCATGATAACAAGTTAAAAATCATTTCAAAGGGACAAGAGGCATCATGGAGATCCGCTCTCTCCTCCTCTTTTTGTGTTAGAGATGCATATTTTTCGCGTCTTTTGGACCTAAGACTAGGAAAGGGATTAATTGGAGCTCACCCTAAGGCATCTAACCCGAGGGTATCTCACCTGGTTTTTGTAAACGATATAATGGTCTTTTTTGATGGCTCACATCCATCTTTGCAGGCCATTGTAAATCTTCTGAATTACTTTTCATCTATCTCGGGTCTCACAATGAACAGAAGTAAAACCTCTTTGTTTCTTGCTGGTGCTTCAACTTTGGACAAGACTTACCTCACAGCTACTTTTGGGTTCACAATAGGCACTCTTCCAGTGAGATACTTAGGACTTCCTCTCCTACCAAGGAAGTTGAAGAAAGCAGATTATGCGCCTCTCATTGAAAGAGTGAGATCTAAACTAAACTCTTGGACATCAAGATTTCTCTCTCTTGCAGGTCGTACCCAGCTGATCTCATCAGTTATCCACAGCATCTTGGCTTATTGGTGTGCAGCATTTATGCTTCCAAAAAAATGTATAAGGTTGATTAATCGTCTCTATAGAAGATTCATATGGGCTGGTGATCCAGAAAATTCAAAGAAAGCTAAGGTGAAGTGGTCTCAAGTGTGTTCACCAAAAGCAGCGGGTGGTCTAGGATTACGAGATATCCATTCTTGGAATAAGGTTTTTGGCATGTGATTGATTTGGCTCCTTTTTTGTAAGTCTGGATCTCTCTGGGTAGCTTGGTGCAACAAAAATATGTTGAGGAAAAAATCATTCTGGGCGCTATCTTCTTATGGTAATGGGTCATCTACTTGGTCCCAAATCCTTAAGTTGAGGTCTCTAGCATATGATTTCATCTCTTGCAAAGTTAGGAATGGGAGCAGATGCTAATTCTGGTTTGATAATTGGACACCTTTTGGACAGTTGATTAATTTCATTGGCCAAAGCGGTCCAAGAATCTATGGCCTACCGTTGAACTCAAGAGTAGCTGATGCGGCCTCAATTAATGGTTGGAATTTCAGAGGAGCTCGTAGCGACAATGCAGAAGCACTTCTCTGTCACCTAACATCTGTTCGGATTGTTGAAGATGCTCAAGACAGTTTTAAATGGAGAGATGGAGCTGGTCCCCGAAAAGACAGCTTCAAATTCTCTATGGTTCGGTACCAAATATCACCACCATACACGGAAGTGTCTTGGCACAAAGAGGTTTGGTTCACTGGAAATATCCCTAAACATGCATTGATCTTATGGTTGGTGTGTCTTGACAGATTATCGACAAAGTCTAGGCTGGCTTCTTGGGGTGTCATTGAAGATAGTACATGTGTCCTTTGTGAAATCTATATCAAGACACGTGATCACTTATTTCTGAGATGCCCTTACACTTATGACGTGTGGCGACTGTGTTTTGAAAGATTCATGGCCCCTTTCTTTGGGTTTGGTTCATGGGAGGTTTTCCTCCGCTGGCTTAAAAGGCCTTACCAAAACCGCGTGGAAAACAACCTTCGTCTACTTGTAGCACAAGCTGTCACATACTAAATATGGCAGCAGCGAAATGATCGGATATTCAACAACAAATCCTGCCCGGCGGAAGCTCTCTTCAAGATGATCGATAGAGGAATCAGAGACACTTGCCTAGCAAGGCGTCATCATTCGGGTTTCAAGGATTCTCTGGCTCTTTGGTTCAGAGGTACTTAATCCTTAGTGTTCTTCCTTGTTTTTTCTTTTTGTCTTCCCTTTTCACCTTCATGAGATCATTCTCGAAGGCACGTTGTAATGGCTTTTTTTTTTTTTATCTTCTTTCATATATTGTATTGTTTCCCTAAGTGAAATACAACCAGAAATTTAGAAGAAAAAAAAAGTTAAAAATCATTAACGTTGTATTTGCCATTAGTTCATTAGTCGAAATTAAAAAACGATTCACAACAAATACACATTTAAATTATTTTATGTAAATCACTCTTGATATTAGTATTCTATAACAGTAGTAGATGTCTGATCAAACAACTTTGAATCATCCCAAGTATGGTCCATCGTATTTTAGGCAAGGCATTGGCTTGAATTAGTGAATAGAATTGTTCTTATGGTTAGCAAAACTTAAAAATGAGAATACCAGTTGAAACTCTACCAATAAGATATCTTGGACTCCCGCTAACTACGAAATCCATGACAGCCCACGACTATGCTCCTTTAGTAGACAAGATCAGAACTCGACTACTCTCCTGGACAAGTAAGCAACTTTCTTATGCTAGCCGGTTACAACTCATAGTATCCGTTATATCAAGCATCACAAATTTTTGGTGCTCGGTATTTCGGTTACCTTCGAGATGCTTTGATGAGATTGAGAAACTTTGCGGGGATTTTCTTTGGTCGGGAACCCTAACGTCTCTACAGGAGCAAAAGTTTCATGGCAGGAGGTGTGTAAACCAAAATCTGAAGGTGGACTTGGAATCCGAAGACTACGGGATGTATCAAAAGTCTTTGCCTTAAGCCTAATATGGCGTTTATTTACAATGTCGGGATCTTTATGGGTTGCCTGGACAAAGTTGAATCTAATGCGGAATAAGAGTTTTTGGACAGCACCGGAAACAACTATCGGTTCATGGATTTGGAAAAAACTGCTCAAGCTCCGTCCGATGGCAGCAACGTTTATTAGCGCCGAGTTTCATAACGGGAATTCGGTATCTTTTTGGTTTGATAGGTGGCTACCAAGTGGTAGAGCTATCGAGATAGCTGGTCCCGAAGGTCCTCGTTACTTGGGATCGCCATGGATTCAACGATTAAGGAGGCGACAGGGCCAAATGGCTGGAGAATTCGCAGAACAAGAGCGAGACATTTAGACCATTTAATTTCGGAGATTCAAGCTCAACAACTCGCGCTGAGTACCAATGGAGAGGATGTTTATTTTTGGCGTCATGAGGGTGACGAGAAGAAGACTTGGTTTTCAGCATTTCATACTTGGAATCAAGTGAGGAGTCGAACGACTTGTGTCAACTGGTGGAGGACGATCTGGACAAGCCATGGTATACCTCGCTGCAGGTTCATAGCCTGGTTAACAATCCAGAACAGACTCTCAACCGGTGACAGAATGAGGAAATGGGGAGGAGAACAAGCATGTGTGCTATGTGGAGAGCGGGATGAAATGCGGGACCATCTGTTTTTTGCATGTCCGTTCTCATTTATGGTGTGGACAAATGCCGCGGGAAAACTATTGGGTGATTGTATAGACCCTGGCTGGAACGAAACTCTTGAAGATATGATTACTTTCACGGGCGACATCATCTCATTCTTATTCGACTTGTGTTCCAAATATCGATTTATTGCATTTGGAGAGAGCGGAATACACGAATTGATAAGCTGACTCGCAACATGACTTCTCTCGGCTATGCTACCAACCCAAAACTGCTGGAACTTCTTCAAAAATGATTCCAAACTTCCAATTTTTAGATCGTTTCCAGCTATGAAATAAAAATGGCTTTAGTTTCAAAGTCATTACATGTATATTATTTCTTTCATTTTGTTTTCAACATTTATTTGTAAATCTTTTTTATTCGATCAATGAATTTCACATTTCATCAAAAAAAAAAAAAAACTTAAATATTTTCTTTTTTTAGTGTACAAAAATCACAACAATGTGTAACTTTTTTTTTGTTGTTGTTGTTGTTGAACATTAACAATGTGTAACTTGAATTGAAGAGAACCCTTTTATTAACAAAGAAATACTATGCAAATTGAAGAGTTACACGTTCCGACAACACACAACCCCGAAAGCCAAAACAATACGGCATGAGTCATGACCACATTTTATCTTTATTTATTTTCAAATTTTTGTCGACCATGCACACATTTAATTTTGAAGAGTAAAGACTACTATAAATTCATTTTTTCAGATATTTTATACAATGATTAAATTCTTTTTTTTTTTTGCAATTAATGACTCAGATTAGATCTTATTAAAATCAAAGTGCCCGTGGAACATGGGCGGCGAACACCGACCACCTACAAAAGGCTACTGTTTAGATGACACGTGGAATCTATTTTCTTAATTTCGAGTTAGATTGATAGGGATTGCAAAAGACGGTGTAGCTAATACACTCTAATAGAATAATTGTGAAAAATATAATCTGGAATGTGTCAGAAAAGTTAGATCGCAACCTCAACTCAACGGATGTCAGTTAATCGGTCACAAAAAGAGGAAATTAAAGTGTAATATTTTGTCTCAAAGTTTTTTTTTTTTTTAATTATGTTAAAACAGTATTACGAATTTGACTGTTGACCAAGAAAAAAACAATAAGAATTGGACGAAAAGCAAAATGAAATACTTTAAAACAAACTTTTCATAAATAAATTATAAACAGCTATACCGGTATTTCAATATTTTTAAAAAATGGAAAAATTAATAGATTAATAATACATTTTCTCACGAAACTTGAAAATACATTTTGACAGCTCTATCTCTCAAGGCCATGTCTGGTGAATATGTATTTTCAAGTTTTAAATTTAGCCTAAATATGTAGTTTGAGTCAAAAATATATAAAAAGAAGCAACGGTTAATAGTTTCCTTTAAACAGAGGAAGTAAGTAATCATACTACTTATAATTTTAATATAAAATATATAAACTCGAGGCATCTGCTTTTAAAAAAAAATTGGATTTGGGAATTTTGTAGGAGTAAAAGCTTCGTGCTTGGTGCGTCGATTGTGGTTTCCTCTCCTTTCGCTTTTCGCGTTGCTTGCTCGATCTCTAGGGTTTTCATCTGATCACCTCTTCTTCTCTCTCGCTTCTGGAGGTTAGGGTTGCCTGCCGTTTTTTTTGTCCCCTTTTGGCCTCATGTTCTTCTTAATCTAGATTAAAATCTCTGTTTGATTTCCATTGGATTCTTCTCGGACAGAGAGAAAAGCAGTAGTTTATGCCATCCCTTTTTTTTCTTTATGGGAGATTTTGGATTGTTGTGATCCGAGTTTGTTTGTAACTTGAGTTCGATTTTTTATGTATGCAAAGCTCAAAGCTATTTTTAGGAACTTGAGCTGATTTTAGGAAGGTGTTGTCCAGGCATGATTAAGATTAAAGCGTGGAAGTCTTTCTGGTCGATTGAAGTCTGAGTCTGAGTCAATTACAATCAATAAAATTTGAAACTGAGCAAATTGAATGACCAAACATTTATATCACATTAAATTGTTATAGCAACGGCTACTTTTTAACTATAAATCAAAATCACATCAAATTAAGGTAATACAAATTTATAGTTATTGTAGGTATTCATATTTACATAAGAATTTTCCAACGGTCAGATTTGAACATAGAAACTAAATAAGCAACGGTTAATAGTTTCCTTTTAACACAGGAAGTAAGTAATCATTACTACTAAGTATTCTTAGAATTTTAATAAAAAAATTCAGCTTCTTTTGTCCTTTTCTGCCTTTACCTTTCCGTCTACTCTTCGAAAAAGCACTGACTTCCTCTGTTTCCTTCATTCACACAGAGAAAAAAAAGAGAGAGAAGAAAAGACGAAATTCTGACAAAAGAGATGATGGAATGGGATAATCAGCAGCAACCCAATAACCACCACTCTTCTAATCTTCAAGGGATCGACGTTAATGGCGGCTCCGTTGGAGGAGGAGGAGGAGGAGGAATGTACGTGAAGGTGATGACCGACGAGCAGCTTGAAACTCTGAGGAAACAGATTGCTATTTACGCCACCATTTGTGAGCGTCTCGTTGAGATGCACAAAACCCTCACTGCTCAACAAGATCTTGCAGGTTTTCTCTCTTCTTCTTCCATTTCTCTGTTCACATAAAGAAGAAAAAGGTTCATTTTGTAATTCTAATTTTTCAGACTTTTTTTTTGTTGTTGTGTGGATTGATTACATAAGTGATTCTTCTTCACTTTGGTGAAACGGGCAATTGAAAATTCTCTGCTTTTTTATCATTTATTGGCGTAATTAGCGGTTTAAATCTGATGCGTCGACCAAACCCTTCCGTGGAATTTTGAGTTAAAGAGAAGAGAAAGATTAATGGTTTAGCGTAGGTTTTTGAGGAATCCAGAATCGGTTTAGTAATCCACCTTGAAATCCTCCAATTGAGCTCGAATTTCCCCCCCAAAAAGGTGTTTCTACTTTTGATGCTTGTTCTTGAGATATATAAAGTTTTGAGTTTTTATGTACTCCAACTTCAACAACTATGCTTCATTTTCTTTGGTGTTAAACAGGAGGAAGATTGGGAGGTCTATATGCAGACCCAATGATGTCTATTGGTCACAAGATGACTGCTAGACAGAGGTGGACTCCTACGCCTGTGCAGCTTCAGATTCTGGAGCGTTTATTCGATCAAGGCACGGGAACACCGACCAAGCAAAAGATCAAAGACATAACCGAAGAGCTGAGCCAGCACGGCCAGATTGCTGAACAAAATGTCTACAATTGGTTCCAGAACCGGCGTGCTCGTTCCAAGAGGAAACAGCACGGTGGTGGTTCTTCTAGCAACAACAATGGTGAGTCTGAGGTAGAGACTGAAATTGAGTCATTGAATGAGAAGAGAAAGAGGCCAGAGGGTCTTCTTGTTCTTCCTGATGGAAACAACAGCAACAATGCCATTGGGACAACACCTACTAGTCCTAGGCCTGAAGATCTTTGCTTCCAGAGCCCTGAGATGAGCTCAGATCTTCACTTGCTAGGAGTTCTATCAAACCCAAGTAGGTTACAAAAAAACAAAGACATTGGCTTTATAGAAGGCTTGTGAGTTGTGTCAGTACAATTATCAGAGAGTTTGTTGTGATTTGTGTTTGCAGGGGATGGGCATCTTGTGGGAAAGATGGGATTGTCTGAAAGCTACAACCTTTATGATCATGTTGAAGAGTATGGCATGTCAGGCTGATTGATACAAGCTGAGGAAACTTCTAATTATCAGAGATCAAAGAAATGGATTTCGTAGTCAGTCATAAGCAGTTTTAGACTTTTTTGTTTTTTTTCTGGTTTTTTTTTTCCAGGGATTTTTTTTTTAATAAACTGCTAAGCAGTTCATCTTATATTATCAGTTTCAGAGAAACTATTTACATGGAATGTTGAATTGTCTTAGAGCTTGTGATGCTTGCTTTGATGTTTTCTGCATTCAGAACGATTCCTATCTCAATTATAATTTGAAGTTTAAAAAAAAAATGATCCAATTCTTACAATCTCGTCTCTACCGCAAGTTCCAATACCAAGAGAAGCATTTCAATTCAATCCTCCCCAGAGTTGAAAACATGCAAGTCTAGCAATGTTTTGTAATGCCCCTTCTCGATTTCTTCATCGTTCACATCGTGTAGGACCAGAGTCTGTATAACCAAATCCTCCCAATCAATTTCAGATCCTATCTTCCTTTTCTTCTTGAGATGTTCAAGCTCCAAAAACAACTCACTTCCACTAACTATGTCAGAAGGATGTTGTATCGCATTAATCCGTAACTTAGCCGCTTTAATATTTTCTCTTCGTCTTTCGACTGCAGCGCAACCTTTTATGTAAGAAGGAGGCAAAGCATCAAGCCCTACATCTTTCTCCAACACTTCCTTGAGCGAAAGCCTTTGACTCAACTTTGATTTCCCTTTCCACCAATCTTCACACGAAACCATCTGAAAAACCGTTCTCCTTTGCCATAGACTATTATTATCTTCCTGACTTCTTCTCGCAAGAGTCCCACTG
>PKMM01027584.1:896218-1078802 GCA_002933915.1 Eutrema heterophyllum | reverse complement strand
TGGATTAATTGTAAGGCCTGAATTAATTGCAAATACATATTCTTATACTTCTCTCTATTTCCTAAGATGGATTCGATAGATAAAACAATTATTCTTTTAAAATTTTTAAATTTTTTCAATTTTCAATTTATTCGATAGATTACATTCTTTTCAATTATCTATAATTGGTTTATTGTGTACTCTTTGCATCGTAAATTAAACCCATAAAACCCAAACAACAAGAAAAATCAAATTTAATAATCTTTTCTTGACATTATCGCTCAAAAAGACAAAACCTTAAACACGAAAAAAGATTGTATGAGTAGTCAACATTTAAAGAAACCGAAGCGTTTATACTTATTTCTTCCTACTTTCATTACTTTCCTCTACTATATGTTTTACTCTGGTCATGACGATCCGGCGTTTCTTACGACCCCATACATGGTGCTTGGAACGAAGGTCATCTACAATCTCCTCCATCGATAATCCCTTCATCCATAATTCTAAAACTTGATTTCTTAAATATCCGACCATGAATGCCCCCGCTCATAGCTCTTTTCCTCATCTCCAAAAGCGGAGAGGTATAGCAGCTAAAACCCTAATTCTCAGAGCTGCAGACAGATTTTTCTCTCCTTCATATTTACTAGCCCTGGGCATAATACCCGAACCCGTTAAAATATTCTTAATGGGTCAATTTGAAAATTAACAAAAAATATAAAAAAAGAAGAATGTATTTAAAATGTTTTTTTTGGAGTAAAAAATAGATAAATGCATTGGAGAAAAATTCAACTATATTTTATATATAAAAATAGAGTAATATATTAGAGATGCTCTAACGAGGATGAAATGTCAGTAACGATAGAAAAGACTCACAAGTCACAACCCATATATAAAAAGATACACTTCTTAGTTCTTATTATTAGTTTTTCGAAGTAAAAGACCATACAAACTAATAAATACATAATCAATAATTATGAACAAAGAAACATAACATGTCCACTAGTCTATAATATTTATTTTATTGAAAAATAGATCAACATAAATGAAAACATATCCAAAATATGTTTTCATTCAATACTTGTATATAATTCAAAAAATATAATAAATCTTCCTATTTTTTATCCCCAATAAAAACCTAAACAGAGAAAATAAATTGGGAGCTAAAAATAATAAATTTAAAAAAAAAAAATATAGAGACTCTATCTACTAATAAACAATGACGGCTCTCCATCCTTAGCGGCAAATTTCTAAAATTGGAGATTAATTCTTTATCGATTTTTATTGGGCCCAAATTCCACACTCAAAGCCCAGCCCGAAAAAACAGGCTCGACAAGGAAGTTCGGCCCATGACGAGGTCTTATGAGATTATTTACGAGCTGAAGTAAGCGAGGTCGTAAGGTAGAGCAAGTCGCCCTGCTGGAAAAACCGAGCACAAAGGGAAAGAGCGAGGTCGATGGGAGCAGAAGCATGCGCTTGACCAAGTCAAAGCACATTAATTTGAAATCCTAGAATCAAGCTAAGCATTAAAGATGAAGATTTTAGATTTAATTCCGAATTTAATGTAAAGCAGTTACGTTTTCAGCTGGTATAAGTTTGAAACACTAGCCACATTGTAAAGGGACCGAATTCTTGGCAAAAACAGAATAATAAACATTTTATCTCAATTTTCTCTAAGTGTTTTCTAAGCATATTCAACCTGAAGCAAGCCGAGAATTGAGGTTGTGAGATTCTACTCTCACAATTTGGCGCCGTCTGTGGGGAAGGAGCAAAACAATTTTCTTCTTGTAACCTACAAACCGATCATTCGAAAGAGGATAATGTCGGACACGACTAGCACAACAGTCACTGCTTCATCCGGAGTTATGAACACCTCCATTCCACTGTCCCAGTCTGATATCACCGCTCCGATGAACTCGGATGGAACAACAAGCGTTCCCATAACCACCTCGGAAGTGAATGTCACGGCTGGAACCAACGAGACTGTTGATCCCTCGGGAGCAACAATCTTAAACTAGCAGGCTCCGGATCAAATAGCCGAGATCCGGAACCTAATATCGATTCTCTTAGAACATAATCGCCTAATGGTAGCTCGACAAGACGATCTCGAGAGAGCGGCTTGTACGAGTGCGATCGGGCAATCTGCTCTCCTACCTGGAACGCAAATCCCGTTTGCACTGGGACAAGGAGGTTTAATGTTTACACCTCCACTAGTATTGAGGCTAAACTTTTCCAGTATCGACGCCTCGACTAGCAGAATGGTCGGCTCGTCCACCACTTCACGGTTCAGCTCCGTAATATCGGACCCTATATTTACTCCTTCTACGATCCAGATCACGGAAGGAAGAATCCCTCCAATTGCGACTTTTCTGGAAGCAGGTCGGATCTCAGACCAATTGGCCAATCATGATCGTTCCGGGAGCGCCAATGAAGTTGAAGCTCAGGATAATCCCGAGATTGAAACACGACCTGAAAATGAGGTCGGAAACATTGCCCAGCTCACCGAAAGATTCATACCCCGGCCTCCTGGCAATAACGAGAACGGTTTAGGATCCGGCGCTTTGCATGGGTTTGAGTCGATTAAGAAATACTATGAAGACACCAGTGCCGAGCTTCAACGGATGAGATCGCAGGTCCACGCCGCTCTGAGCTCGGCACCTAAAATAGATCGGGTGATTGATGAAGTCAATCACCCCATTCACCTCGCGGATTGCAGGCCCCCAGCTCGAAGATATCGGGAACATCTGATTTCCCCGATATAACGGAGAAACCTACCCTAAGGCATTTATGAGAAGTTTCAAATTTGCCTTTTCAAGAGTGCGACTTCCCGATGGCGACCTCAAGGCAGCACGTTGTCATTTCTTTGCCGAAAATTTAACGGATTCAGCCTTAGAATGGTTCACCTCCCTGAAGCCGAATTCAATTGATAACTTCACCCAGCTTCAAGCAGCATTCTTGAAGCAATATTCGATATTTATCCAGATCAAAACCTCGGAGGCCGATCTGTGGGTAGTTACTCAAAAGCCAGGTGACTCGTTGCGGAAGTACATTGACAGTTTTAAGGCCGTTAAGGCAAAAATTGCCAATTTACATAACCCAACGGCCCTGATAGCTCTTCAGAACGGACTGCTAAAATCCTCAAAATTTTTCGAGGAACTCACAGTCCGGGAGCCGGTGTCGCTAGATGACGCGCTACACCGCGCTTCACGCTGGATTATTCTCAAAGAGGCAGGTGCAGCTCAATCAAAGCAGCAGTCACCTGCAACCTTGGGAAGGCAAGCTCAGGCGACAAACTCCCAGGGACCTAAAAAGTTTGGGAAGAAAGAATCCCAAGATCAAAAAAAAAATCAGGGGTTACATTCGTACTCAGTAGGAAGCCCACCTCATAACAGATTCAAGCCGTATGACCCCAGCAAATGGTGTGATTTTCATAAAATCAAGGGTCATTCGACTGAGGAATGCTACGAGGTGAGGAAGCAGCTCGCTGCGAAATTCGCAGCAGGAGAGCTGGGCAACGTCGAGCTGGAGAAACCCCCTCCCAGGAAGAACTATTACCCAGCTCAAGATGGTGAAAGGCGAGATCGCCCATCTGAGGATGGTCATAAGCGAGAACGCCCATCCGAGCACGCAACGAGGCGAGGGCACCCCCAAGACAGGGAGGCGGATCTACCTCCTCCCAGCACGAAGAAAAGAATAAAATTTATCCATGGAGGATCCCAGTTGTGTCGCAACTCCGTGAATTCGATCAAGAAACATCAGCGGAGGGTAAACACTGACGTATAGGTCAGAATCCCATTCAAGGGACCTGACACGCAAATCTCATTTTGGGAAAGCGAGGCCGTTGAGTTGGATTCCTCACATGATGATGCTCTCCTAATCATGCTGGAAGTAGGTGGATGCGAGCTCACCAAGATGCTCGTGGACACTGGGAGCTCTGTGGAACTCATCCTCCTAAGCGTTCTTAGGAAAATGGGCATACCAGATCACGAAATTGAGGGGGATAAGATGGTGTTAACCGGCTTCTCCGGGGAAACTACGCTATCCCTCGGAACAATAAGACTCCCTGTGATAGCAGCTGGAGTAAGGAGGATGTTAAATTCACTGTGATAGACAGGCCAGCACCATTCAATTCAATCTTGGGCAGAACGTGGATACATTCAATGAGGGCTGTATCCTTAACCTACCATCAGTGTATAAAATTCCCTACCCAGCATGGAATCGCAACAGTGAGGGGGAGTCAAAAGGCATCTAGAATATGCTATAATGGAAGGTTTTCAAATAGCAAAAGAAAGCATTTTATAGCAATTACAACATAAGGATGAGCTCGCAGACCGCCTAGCAAGAAAGAATAGTGGCCCATGTGCCATCGGACCTCGCAAGGACTTTATCGAGAAAGTCGTGATCAACGAATCCCATCCCAATCAAAAGATCAGAATCGGATCCGAGCTCTCCAGGGCCTAAAAGGACCAATTAATAGCCTTCCTCAAGGAAAATATCGGTTCATTTTCCTGGACAATAGCTGATATGCCTGGCATTGATCTGAGCATCATCTCACACAAACTCAATGTTGACCCAAATCATAAGCCAGTGCGTCAAAAGCGCCGAAAGTTCGGGCATGACAAGACAAAGGCTGTTAATAGCGAGGTTACCAGGTTGCTAAGTGTTGGGTTCATCAAGGAGGTCAAGTATCCCGACTAGCTGGCAAACCCAGTTGTGGTAAAAAAGAAAAATGATACCTGGCGAGTGTGTGTGGATTTTACGGATCTAAATAAAGCATGCCCTAAGGATAACTTTCCGCTACCTCACATTGATCGGTTAGTGGAAGCTACCGCAGGGCACCAGCTCCTTAGCTTCATGGATGCATTCTCAGGGTATAATCAAATACAAATGAACCTTGAGGATCAAGAAAAAACATCATTTATAACAGAACGAGGAACGTATTGTTATAAAGTAATGCCATTCGGCCTCAAAAACGCAGGAGCGACCTACCAAAGACTTATGAACAAGATGTTTGCAAACCTCCTGGGTAAGTCAATGGAAGTCTACATTGACGACATGTTGGTCAAGTCTTTGAAAGAAGAAGATCACATAAGTCAACTAGGAGAATGTTTCGACCTACTAAATAAATATGGGATGAAACTCAATCCCCTAAAGTGCACTTTTGGTTATCTAGTAACCCAAAGAGGAATAGAAGCAAACCCCAAACAAATCAACACATTTCTGGAAATGCAACCTCCGAGCTCGGCAAATGAGGTGCAGAGGCTGACAGGTCGCATTGCCGCTCTAAATCGGTTTATTTCCAGGTCGACTGATAAATGCCTCCCTCTATCAATTGTTAAAAGGAAACAAGAAATTCCTTTGGGAGGATAAGTGTGAGGAAGCCTTTGAGCAGTTAAAAATATACCTTTCCGAGCCCCCCATTCTCTCAAAGCCAGTAGAAGGAGAACCCCTTTACATGTACGTCGCAATCTCCGAGGTCGCGGTAAGCGGTGTCCTCGTAAGAGAGGAACGATCTGAGCAGAGACCGATCTACTACGTGAGCAAGTCCCTAGTGGACGCTGGAACGAGGTATCCTTGAATGGAAAAATTGGCACTAGCGGTAGTAGTGTCAGCTCGCAAGCTGAGGCCGTACTTTCAGTCACACTTTATTATGGTGATGACAACGCAGCCGTTGCGCACAGTACTATATAGCCTCAGCCAGTCCAGTAGGCTAGCCAAGTGGGCTATCGAACTGAGCGAGTACGATATTGAGTACCGACCTCGGCACAAGTATTAGTTGACTTCGTTATCGAGCTTGCAGCAAGCAGCGAGACGGCTGGACCAAGCTCCGGAACTTGGCTGCTCTACGTGGATGGAGCTTCCTCGAAACAGGGAGCAGGTGTTGGAATCCACCTCGTGTCCCCAACCAGTGAGGTTGTGGAACAATCTTTCAGGCTCAGTTTCTCAGCCTCAAATAACGAAGCCGAGTACGAGGCTTTAATAGCAGGTCTCCGACTCGCAGTTGGAATAGGAATACGCAGCTTGAGTGCGTTCAGCGACTCTCAGCTCGTTACAAGTCAGTTCAATGGAGAATATGAAGCCAGAGATAGCAGAATGGAATCGTATCTAGCGGTAGTTCATGAGCTAGTCAAGCAGTTCGAAGTTTTCAGCCTGACGCGGATCCTCCGAGGTGAGAAACGATCGCAGACGCATTGGCAGCTCTCGCCTCAACCTCGAACCCTCTTGTGAAAAGAGTGATTCATGTAGAAGGAATCGAAAAACTTAGCATTAAAATCGAAAAAGATGTTGAGGATTTAATGGAAACCGACATAAACAACATGGAGTTGGATGTAGTGCTGGCCCTAATAGAGGGCGACCCACCTCCTGAAGTAGGGGAAGCTGAGAGCCAGGACGAAGCTCCGCTTGACGACAGGCATATTCCCCTCCGCGAAAAAATGGTCGCAAGAATTGATTGGCGAGCAGCAATTATACAATACATTGAGGGGGGTGAGGCTCCCCCCAGCATGTGGGAAGCTCGTAAACTCAAAGCCATAGCTTCAAGATATTGTATAATTGATTCTCGCCTCTACAAACGAAGCGTGCACGGCCACTACCTGGTGTGTATCCACGGACTCGAAGCTTTCACAATTGTGCTAGAAGTTCACGGGGGCTCGTGTGGCAGTCACTCAGGAGGAAGGGCGCTAGCCATCAGAATCAAGAGACAAGGGTATTTTTGGCTCACCTTGGTCGCTGATTGCGAAGAACACTCTAAAGCATGCGACAAATGCCAACGGCATGCTCCCACGTTACATCAGCCTACCGAAAATTTGTCTTCCATCTAATTTTCATACCCCTTCATGAGATGGTCTATGGACATAGTAAGACCCTTGATAACATCGGGAAAAAGGAGGTGTCGCTTCCTGCTCGTCCTTACTGATTACTTCACAAAATGGATAGAAGCAAGGGCTTTCCAAGTGGTTAAGGCAACACACGTGGAAGAATTTGTATGGCAAAATGTAGTTTGCCGACACGGAGTCCCGTATGAAATCGTGATCGATAATGGCTCACAATATATTTCAAATCGGTTCCTCGAATTCTGTGCAGATCACAACATCATGCTGACAACCTCAACTCCGCGTTACCTTCACGGCAACGGTCAGGCCGAGGCAGCAATAAAACTGATATTGAGTAATCTCAAGAAACGATTGGACGCTAAAAAGGAAAAATGGTCTGACGAACTCCCAGGAGTGTTATGGGCCTGTCGGACCTCGCCTTGAAAACCAACCTTAGAAACACCATTCTCCTTGGCCTATGGGATTGAGGTTGTGGTCCCTGCCAAGGTCAAAGTCCCCAGCTTGAGGGTAGATGTGTGTCCCGTAAATGAGGAATTGAATAACGAAATGCTTCTCGATCAACTCGATGTCATCGACGAGCGTCGAGATCGAGCACTCATCAATCTTCAAAATTATCAACACGCAGCAGCACGATATTATAACTCAAAAGTCAAGCAACGAAGATTTCAAGTCGGCGAGCTGGTCCCACGGAAAGTATATGAAAACACTAAGGAAAGGAATGCTGGAAAACTGGGCACCAATTGGGAAGGTCCATACCGGATCTCCGAGATAATAAAGAACGGCGTGTACAAGCTCACCAGATTGCGCGACAACACACCTGAAAGGAACTCATGGAACGCTATGAACTTGAAGAAATACTACCATTAAAGCGAAAGATACTTGTAAAATTGAACTACGAAAGGCTTGATCCATTCTCAGGGTACGTAGGCAACCTCACAAGGGTGAAACTATTAAAATAAAATAAATAAATAAAAATCTCTCTCCTCTCTCGAACTTGCTAAAAGCAGCCTCGTGTTCCTCAGATCTTGTTTACAAACTAAAAGCTTTATTCCATAAATAAACAGCCTTACGAGCTAGAGCGTGCTACCAGCTAGCATGACTCGACTTTGCATCTAAATTGCAAGGTCACAACCTGTCTAGTCTCTGAATGACAACAACCTCTACGTCTAAACTGTTTAGGTTGCATGCCCGCCTCTAAACGGCTTCGACCTTGCGTCTTAAAATCGCCTGGTCAGCTCTCGAGGTCTCTAAACGATCTGGGAGCAAGGCCTCTGAACGGCCCGGATCTTTGGCTTAAAGAGTGCCTTTGATCCATTGAAAAATTTCAGCCTCTAAATGACGAAAATAATAGACAGTTCTAAATAAACACAAAAGATTTTTTCAAAGATCAAAGAAAATTAAGCCTCCACGAAAGGAGCATGAGTTCAACGTAAAACGAAAAGAAAAAAAAACAAAACAGGAAATGGGTTTAAAGGCCTCCCCAGGCACCGAGTTCAAAAGATAAAAAAAAAAAAAACAACAGAGATAAAGAGAAAGAAAAATCATTAGCCGACGGGCTCAGTCGGTTCACTCGTCGAGGCAGGCTGGTCCATGGGCAACGGGAAGTCCCTCCTAAGCTCCTGAGAACCAAGGTCCGGTTGGTTACTTAGTACTTGCACATTCGACCCAGCAGGTAAAGTAACTGAATCCTCGGATATCTGCGGAAGATCGAGTTTGCCCAAGGAAAGATCGGATACCTGAACAATGGCGAGCTCCGCACCCAATCTCAGCTTCTCAGCTTCGATATTCTTCTTCTCAGCCTCGAAATCATTGATGGTCTTACTGATGATATCATCAAGAAGAATGATGTTGGACTTACACTCCATGATCTGGGTCTCGGTATCAACCTCAACCTTCTTCTTGTCAAATTTTTCTTTGATCCTCAGCAGGATGGCATGGTATTGCTTGGACATCTCCTTCCTTGCAGCTTTCTCTGCCTTCTTCACCATCTCTTTTTGCTTCTTGACGAGCTTCCTCGAATCCTCCCTGATTTTTTCCACCTGAACCCTGAGGTTGACGATATTCTCGCTGGTAGAACGTAGGCCATCCTCAGCAGTTCCAGCACGACCCTCGCCGACTCGGAGGTTCACCCTCAAATCTTCGTTGGACTTTTCCAGTAGAGAGATCTGACCCTGGAGGGTGTCTGAGCGAGCATGAGCTTCCCGAGCAGAGTCCTCCCACTCCTTGGCCAGGTCAGTCTGAACCTTAACTTGACTTTCCAGGAGGGCGATGCTAGCCGTCTTCTCCTCACTCAGAGCAAGCCTCGCCGCGAGCTCTTCCCGCTCAGCGACCAAATCAGCAATGGTCTTAGCCGCCCTCTCGACCTCCTCAGGCTGGGTGGTGGAGCGGAGGTCCTGCTCGAACGAATTAACCAGCTCGTTTGCAGCAGAGATAGCCTAAAAAGAAATTCAAAGACTCAGCAAGAAAATCCAAAAGTATAGCAAAAGAAGAAGAATAATTGAAATTACCTGGCCCATCGCGCTCGCGAACATGGTGTAGCCCTTGGATTTCTTCATATTTCTAAGAGATGGCAAGAAGCAGGAAGAAGGCCTAACACGCCTGAAGAGATTCGCGAGTTGGGAGCTGTTCTCGACGATCGCTTCAGGGCCGTCAAAGTCAAACCTGAAAGCCTTCGGAGAACAACCCCCGCCGCTCTGCGAACAAGGAGCCACCTGCCTCCTCGCTACCTCCTCGCCCTCGAATCCATCGCCGCGAGATCGCTTAAGGCGAGATTGGTGCTCGGCCGAATGGCTAGGCTCCTTCGAAGACACCCTAGAGATTGACCTTTTGGAGCTCCCAGCTCACCCATCATGCCGAGTAACCTCAATCTCGCCACCCATAGGAAGGCTGCCACCATCACCACGGTCAGCATCGGACTCGTGGTGATCCTCCTTTCTGGGCTCCTCGCGACGCGAGGTCTCAACGTGGGCAGACCTACCAAGGGCCTCCTTGACCTTCTTATCAAGAGCACCAGCTGGCGTCGGAGCTGGACGAAGTCGCATTCTCTCCCTGTAGGAAAGACGCTCCGGCTTCTTGGGAGGAACCATCTTATTGGATTCGGTGGAGCTATCGTCGGGAATCAGGTTAATCTGAGAAGCGGCAGGTTCAGTGATTAGCACTTGGGATTTGACCGGACAAACAACCACAACAAGGGCCAAATCCTTGGCAACGGCTGTAAGTTTCGGAATTAAAGACGGAGTTGGAGTCGAAACGAGAGTCTGAGTTGGGACTTGAGCTTGAATCGAGGGAGGCAACCTCGATCTTTTTTTTTTTTTTTTAAAACCTGTAATCTCAAAAACAAAAAGGGGGATACAGACCTGCAAGCTGGAGAGCAGTCGCAACAGACAGCCTGGGAACTGGGCGATCGCGAGCCTGCAGAATCCTATCAACGGTAAACTGCTTCCAGTCGGAGTTCCCCTCTTTAATAAGATCGATGAGCTGTTGAACCTCAGCCGTCACTACCCTCGAGGAATCAATGGATTCTGCAAAAGGAAAGCCAAATCAGGATAAAAGAAAAAGTGATTAAGGAAATTCCTAAAAAGGCATGCGAGCCGGCCTCCTAGGGTTATGCTGACCGGTAATCTGAGCCCAGGAACGCCAAATTATCGACTCGCCCTCAATAGATTTCTCGGAGATCTTGAAGAAGAACCACTGCTCTTGCCACTTATCCTCCCGCGCGTTGAACCTAAAAACAGACCGGTTAACCTTCACCGGAAAATAATAGGTCCCGCGGAGACTCGAGTTTGCTTTAACATTGAAGAGCTGGCGGAAGTCCTCGGTGTTAAACATAACCCCGGTCTCCTTAGAACGCACCCACAGCGCAACCAGATTCCTCATCGCACTAGGTATGAGCTGGGGTAAGGTGAGACCGAGGTCGCCGATAATATCCAGGATGGCCGCCGGGATAGGAAAAGTGAGGCGGCACTTCAAGAAAAACACGGCATAACCGCAAGCATAACCCTCCAGAGGATTTTCCGGAGAACTATCTGCCGATGGAATGAGGAAATCGCTGAAATCGAGTCCGCATAAGGAGGAAATATTCTTGAGCTCCCCAGCCGAGATCGTGCTCCCCGAGTGGGGCCCGAACTGGTCGGCGAGGGCGGGGGAAGCGCCTGGCTGAGAGGAGGAGGCCATAAAAAATCAAGGAGGAAAGAAACGAGTTTGTCGGAAACAATGGGGAAATAACTTTTCGCAGAAAAAGACAAAGTGACGAAGAGAAAAGAAAATCGTAAATACGATTTAAATAAAGGCAACACAAATAAAAAAAAACAAAAAGGGAAAAGTAAAGAAGACATCATTACCTTGGGAGTATGGAGTTGAGGCGACGTGGGAAACTGAAGCAACATGAACCGCTCATTTATACAGACCACCCACTCACCCTGTCACTTCCCTTAGTTATCGCACAGTTAATACAAGATCCCCGCAATCTCGGCGCTGAGCAAGCGAAGGACCAATCAGGGACCAAGATTGCGAGATCACATTAGCTAAAGAATCAATCGGAGCCCGAGATTGCAGCTCCGCATCCTCAATGACAAGTCAATAAGGATGCTGGGGGGCAACTGTTGGGCCCGGATTCCGCACTTTATGCCCAGCATGAGTAAACGGGCTCGACAAGGAAGGCTCGGCCCACGACGAGGTATCTTGAGCCTGGTTACGAGCTGAGGCAAGCGAGGTCGCAATAGAAAGCAAGCTAACGAGCTGGAAGAACCGAGTGCAAAAGATACGAGCGAGGTCGTTGGGAGCAGAAGCACGCATTTGACCAAGTCAAAGCGCATCAATTTGAACCCTTGGAATCAAGCTCAGCATTAAAGATGAAGATCATATATTTATTTCCGAATTTAATATAAATTAAGAATTAGACAGTTATGTTTTCAGCTGGTATAAGTTGAAAAGACCAGCCATATTGTAAGGGACCGAATTCTTGGCAAACAGAATAATACACAACTTTTTTCTCTCAATTTCTTCTAAGTCCTTATAAGTACATTCAATCTAAAATAAGCCGGGAATTGAGGTTGTGAGATTCTGCTCTCACACGAACAGAGACTAATTTATGATTCCGGCATTTAGTACAAGGACAATACATATTACCGTATTCCGATGTCATGCTATTGTTTGATGCAAAGTTCATGAACTCCTCCACACCTTGTGCGAACTCATCCGTCAATTCCCCCGTCGCGGGATCACGCAGAGGTTTGTCCATCCAAGATCGAAATAAGACATTGTGTTATTTTTTTTGCTTTGTGTTTGTTGTGAATGTTGTCAATGTGGGGGGGGGGGGGGACAAATATTTATAGAGAAATATTCAGCGATTTTCTGACGGATTTCCGATGGATTTTAAAATCTCAAACGGATACATTAACGTATATATATCCGTCGGAAATCGGTCGGAAATTTTCAAGAGATTTCTGACGGTTGTTAAATTTTAAACGGCTGCTGCAACGGATACATTAACGTATATATATCCGTCGGAATATTTCCGAAGGATTTCCAACGACCGTGAAACGGTCGAAATATCCCGACCGATTTCCGAGGGAATAACGGTTCGTCGGCATTCCCTCGGAAATCCATCGAAAGTTTCCGAGGAAACTCAATCCGTCAAAATATTCTGACAGATTTCCGAGGAAATTCAAACCGTCGAAAATCCCTCGATATTCCCTCGGTTGTCGTCCGAATTTTCCGACAGTTTGAAGCCCGTCGGTAATGTTGTCGGAAATGCGCGTGTTTTCTTGTAGTGGTATATGTATATAGCAACTCGACTGATGTTACCTCGACCGAGGAAGATGGTGTGGCGAAGCCTGAAGAGGTCGAAAATGAGGTCATTGAAATGGTTGGAAACTCGACGAACATCACGAGACGGAGCTTACGAGGTAAAGGCAGAGGAAAATGGAGTAAGCTTAAAGGACCGTGTACCGCAAGTAACCCGATAGATAAATGTTGGCGTTGCCGTTCGGATTGGGCCAAGCGTCGTAAGAGGCTTGTCAAATGCGTCTGCGGGTTCGGCCACAAGACGACCGGAGGAAAACGCGGACGCATCTACGTGGTTACGAGCAACCTCGACGACGACATGGTGAACCCTAGACCTGGGACATTGCGTCACGCCGTGATTCAGAAGGAACATCTCTGGATCATTTTCAAGAACGATATGAGCATTCTGTTAAACCAAGAGCTTCTGATTAATAGCCACAAGACGATCTATGCATGTGGAGCTAATGTCCATATCGCGCATGGCGCAAGGATCACGATGCATTTTGTGAGAAATATCATCATCCATGGATTGCACATTCATGTAGAGTAATTCGTTGCGGAAACTTGCTAAAGAGAACAAAACACAGAAATTGATCACCGAGTTCCCGGCCTCGAACCGGTACGTCTCGGGGGAGTACTCTCACTCCCAACCTTTACTATCTCCTTAAAGGTTACAAAGAACACACTACTAAACTTGCAGTGTTTCTCTCTTTCTTTTACAGGTATTGCTCTAAAGGAGCGTATAAGAGAAGGAGACTACTTCTACCAAAGACAGAAGAAAAACATAATGACAACTTCTGTTTTTCTCTTCTTTCTAGAATAGTATTCTTTAGTATTCTCCCATGCTTGCTTGTTTATGCTTCTCCTCCTTTTAGACACTCTACTTTTTCTTGTGCAGAGCACAACTCCTGTAATATGAGTGTTGAATGTTTCTGCTTCTGGGCCATGATGTTTTCTTGTTAAAAACGTCTAGGCCTTGCAAGGCCCATCTTCATTCTGATTTTGTCAAACTAAATTCCCAATCGACAAACTCCACCTTTTGACAAAACACGCCTCCTTGAAGCCGTAACCTAGCATCTCGACTTCTCATCTTTCTCTGTGCGAGAAGCTTGATGTTGCCGCCGATCGAAACCTTCCGACGGTCGCTCATCTGCCTCCGGTGAGCCCCAGTCTCCGATTGCTTCTGGTGGTTCTCGGTTTCAACTTCCAATCAACCCGAGATGCCGTGAACCCTGACTCGCCTTCACCGCAGATCTGTTTCACGCGTGACTTCTCCGGCGAACTCCACCTAAGACGGCGAACCGCCATCACCACAGAACCTCAGGTAACTCTGATTTCTGTTTTCCCCTTTCTGATTTCAGATTTGAGAAACCCTAGTTTTCGATTTCCCATTTCAGTTTCCATCAATGACTTCCACCGTGCTCATCTGTCTTCGATCTAGACCACAAAAACCTAGCCTCCGTGACCCTCTGCAACCGTCGTCGAAAAAACCCGACCCGAGAAACTCCTAACCCGAGTCTTCTTCTCCTTCGTCTGTTTCATTCCCGATGGCGAGAATCCAAAACACGGTTTCCGGTGAGCATATGTCTCTCCGACGACTGCTACACCTTCGACTCCACCGCGGGCTCAGGCGACTCAAATCCTTGTCGCCGGCTTCCTCTTAGTCCGTCGTCGGCGTCGCTTTCCGGTAAGTCCTCCTTCTGCCTTCTTACGCGAGTTTGGGCAACCCCCAAATCTGCTTCTTGGGCCTGTCAGGCCCAACACAAAAACGACTTGGGCCAGAAAATTAATTTAAGCCTAGTTCCCTTTTTATTTCTTTTTCACTTTAAGAGCCCAACATTGGCCCAACCTCCAGTCAACTCCTTCCAGTTGACTTCAACGACTTTGACCGACGTTGAATCCGGCGTTGACTCCGACGCTCTTCACTGGTTTCCGATCTCGACCAGACGCCAACACTTAACCACCGTGAATCTTCTTCATGTATCCTTCTATACCTTGAACCTCATATTCACACTCTTAACTTGTAGCCTCTGATTCAAGAACCCACCGTGACATAACATGTCTTTTTCTTGAATCCCTTTTTGCAGCTACTCCACCTGGAACATGTGACTCTTCCTACACAGTTCCACCATCTCTACAGGTAACTCCATTTCTGAATAATAGCCTTACTCAATTTTGACGCTTTGAGCAACAAACCTCACAGACACTCACTCATCTTAATTCTGCTGTTCTACGAGGTCAATGGAGTTACCTAGAGCCTCTGCTCCACTTCAGTGGATGTTGAGAAGCTCACAGCAAACCTGGAACTTCTGACCATGTACCGTCTTAGTTAGGAAATCTGCTGGATTGAGTGTTGTGTGAATTTTGTGTAGAACAACATCTCCTTGTGACACTATATATTTGATGAAATGAAATTTAATGTCGATATGCTTTGTTCTTTCATGATGAACTGGATTCTTTGCTAGGCTATAGCACTTTGTGAATCACAGTTAATCACCACCTTGTCTTGATTGAAACCCAATTCTGCACACAAACCCCTTAACCAAATGGCTTCTTTCACTGCTTCAGTATGAGCCATGTACTCTGCTTCAGTGGTAGAAAGAGCCACAACATATTGTAAACTTGACTTCCACGAAATTGTATTCCACTAACTTTAAACACAACACCAGTAACTGATCTTCTTCTGTCTAAATCTGTTGCATAATCTGAAAACCCTTTAATGCAGAATTTAGAATCCCTCTTAAAAGTCAAGTTCTAATTGCATGAACCCTTTAAGTACCTTAACACCCATTTCTCTGCTGACCAATGATCTCTCCCTGGATTTGTCATAAACTTGCTGATAAAACCCACTGCAAATGCTAAGTCTGGCCTTGAACCAACCATTGCATACATTAAACTTCCCACAGCACTTGCATATGGAACTGATGCAGCATTGCTTCTAGAACCTTAAACGACTTTTCCTTATTTCGGATCTCTTCTGTTTTGGTTTTTACTTATTTTAGATTTCTTCTATTTTTAATATTTGTCCTATTTCCTATTAGTATTGGTTTTCCTTTTTTGATTTGAGAAACTATCGCCTATATAAAGGCTTGGATTATTATTTCTAAGGAGACAGTTGAATTTATAATAAGAGACTTTTCTCTGTTTTCCTTGCATTGATTTGATTAACGTCGTCAATCAAGAAGTCGGTCCTAAGAGAACTCTATGTTCCCTTAGTTGAGCGAGTAGGTCTCAAGATATTCATCGAATCTCTTGATTGAGCTACAATCCTATCCCTTACGCTGCGCCAGGTTGGTATCAGAGCAAAACAATTTCCTTTTTGTTCGTCACCATGGCCAGACCACGTCGCGATCCGCCTCCAACAGAAGCTGAACTTACTCGTCAAACCCTTAATCACCTCCAAGAACAGATGAACCAGCTTACAGCAGCGATGCAAGCCATGGCTGCGCAACGCCATGTCCCACAGCAGAATCCTGTTGTTGATGATGACGAGGAACACGATGACGGGTACAATCCGTTTGCTGAACAGAGGCGTGAACCACCTCTTCTTTAGGGAAACGATGAACGTTGGGAGCAAGGATTTAAGTCTGAATTACCTGAGTTTCATGGTGGTTCAACTGCAGAAGAATTGTTGGATTGGATCGTAACAGTTGAGGAGGTACTTGAATTCAAACGAGTTCCGTTAGATCGTTGTGTTCCAGTTATTGCTATGCGATTTCGAAACAGAGCAGCTGCTTGGTGGACGCAATTGAAGACAACTCGAGCTCGTGCGGGAAAGAAAAAAATCATGTCTTGGGATAAATTGAAGAAACACCTGCGCAAAACGTTTCTTCCGTTTAATTATGATCACATAATTATGATCACATCATATTTCACCTGCGCAAATTGAAGGAACTCGCACGGTGGAGGAGTATTCTACAGAATTTTTTTTGCTGCTAACTCGTATTGATCTGCGAGATTCAGAGCAACAATTAGTGGCTCATTTTGTGGGTGGCTTGCGACAGCAGATTCAACATACATTGAATTTGTTTCGTCCATTATCAGTCTCTGAAGCTCATCAGCAAGCACTTACCATTGAAGCCCAGACTAAAAGCACCAATTTCTCATGGAGCTCTACTCGGTCTACTCGTCCTTTGCCTCCACAAACCACTACAAGTCAGCTCCCAGGAGTCTCTCTGCCGAAGACGGACCAAATTGTCCCTGTTGCTGACAATTCTCGTGCTTCAAGACCGAGTACATTGCGCTGCTTCAGTTGCGGTGAACAGGGACATCATCAATCCTCATGTCCTACACGAAACCGCCTCGGTCTGCTATTAGATGATACAGGACGTGATGTCGAAGTGATTTATGATGAAGAAATTATCGAAGAAGCAGAGGAGCTACAAGCGGATGTGGGTCATCTTCTTGTTGTCCGACGTACGTGTTTAGCTCCACGTGTTCTTGAGGAACCTTCTCAACGGCACAAACTCTTTCACTCTCGGTGTACGATCAATGGCCGGGTTTGCAACCTTATCATCGATTCGGGAAGTTCTGAGAATGTCATTGCAGATGAGGTGGTCTCCAAATTAAATTTGACCCGACAACCACATCTTGCGCCTTATAAGTTGGGCTGGATCCAACAGGGCAGTGAAGTTTCTAATTCTCACCGCGCCTTAGTGGATTTTTCAATTGGTAATGCGTATCAAGATCAACTACTTTGTGACATTGCCCCGATGGATGCTTGCCATCTCTTACTAGGTCGCCCGTGGGAGTTCGATCGTCGTGTCATTCATGATGGTTATCTTAACACTTATACATTTCGTTTCAATAACCGGACGTTCACGTTGAAACCATCTTTGCCGTTAATCCCCGCCCTTCCTGTCACTCCTACAAACCCAATCATGTTATTGCAGCGTGCTCCGTTTGAAACCGAGATGCGTGAATCTGGAATGGTCGTTCTTATTCTTACATCAGTGGCATCTTCCCCTCTTGACAAAGTTCTGTCGTCCCGTGTCGAACCACTCTTAGAAGAGTTTTCTGATGTGTTCCCAAGTGATCTCCCTTCTGGCTTACCTCCTTTGCGTGATATCCAACATTGCATTGATTTCATTCCGGATGCATCTCTTTCCAATCGCTCTCATTATCGCATGAGCCCTCTTGAGCATGAAGAGCTTCGAAGACAGGTTGAAGACCTCGTCGCTAAAGGATTTTTACGCGAGAGTTTAAGCCCTTGTGCTGTTCCGGCGTTATTAATACCCAAGAAAGACGGATCTTGGCGTATGTGTGTGGATAGCCGTGCAATCAATAAAATAACAGTACGTTATCGCTTTCCGATTCCACGATTGGATGACCTCTTGGATCAGATTGGTGTTGCAACGATATTTTCCAAGCTCGATTTGAAGAGTGGTTATCACCAAATTCGCATACGACCAGGTGATGAATGGAAAACTGCATTCAAGACTCGGGAAGGCTTATTTGAGTGGATGGTCATGCCTTTTGGCCTTTCAAATGCCCCTAGCACATTTATGCGTGTTATGAATCAAGCTCTTCGTCCATTTATAGGTAAATTTGTCGTCGTTTACTTCGATGATATCCTCATTTTCAGCCTAACTTGGGATGCTCACGTTCAACAATTGCGAGATGTTTTGTTGGTCTTGCGCGAGCACAAGCTGTACGCCACACTTAAGAAATGTGAATTTGGATCGGAAAAGGTTCAATTTTTGGGCTACATTGTGTCAGCTCAAGGTTTAGCCGTCGACCCAAGTAAGGTTTCTGCCATTAGTACTTGGCCGATTCCTAAAACTTTAACAGAGACTCGCAGTTTTCATGGGCTAGCGTCGTTTTACCGTCGATTTGTGCCACAATTCAGTAGTCTCATGGCTCCTCTTACGAACTGTATGCGAGATGGAGCATTTGTTTGGACACCAGAAGCAACTACAGCTTTTGAGATCATAAAGCAAAAACTTGTTTCAGCTCCTATACTAGCTCTGCCCAATTTTTCTCTCGTCTTTGAACTTCACACTGACGCTTCCAAGACCGGGATCGGAGCAGTCTTAAGTCAACATCAACGCCCCATTGCCTTCTTTAGCGAGAAGATAGCCGGTGCTTGTTTTCGCTATAGTACCTATGATATCGAGTTCTACGCCATTGTTCAAGCAGTTAAACATTGGAGACATTATCTTTTCCATAAAGAATTTGTCCTCTATACTGATCACGATGCCCTTAAGTACCTCACCAGTCAAGAGAAACTTTCATCGCGACATGCTTCTTGGGTCTCATATTTGCAACAATTCACTTTTGTGATTAAACACACCTCTGGCGTATCGAATCGTGTAGCGGATGCGTTAAGTCGACGTCACTCTGTTCTTGCAGTTCTGCGTGTGTCTGTACCTGGATTAAGCACGTTCGTGGATCTTTATCCTTTTAATCCTTATTTTGGTCGTATCTTGACAGATACCGCTGCTGGAAGAAATTGTGATTATACACTTCATGATGGATTTTTGTTTCGCGACTCGCGATTATGCATACCAGATTGTAGTCTTCGCTTGCAACTGATTTCTGAGTTGCATACGGAAGGGCATGTAGGTCGCGACCGCACCCTACAATTGGTTTCGTCATCGTACTTTTGGCCTTCTTTACGTCGTGATGTTGAACGATTTGTCGAGCGCTGCGTCACTTGCCAAAAATCAAAGGGACATGCTTCGAATGCTGGGTTGTACTTGCCACTTCCTATTCCGACGCAACCTTGGACGGATATAAGCATGGATTTTGTGCTGGGTCTTCCGCGAACTCAGAGAGGTTTTGATTCGATCTTTGTCGTGGTGGATCGTTTTTCAAAAATGGTTCATTTTATTCCGTGTAAACGTACTACTGATGCGGTTCAGGTGGCTACTTTATTTTTTCGTGAGGTGAGAAGATTAAAACTTGGGACACTCATCTTCCTCAGGCTGAATTCGCCCACAACCACGCCGTTAATCGCAGCTCTGGGTATAGTCCTTTTCAGATTATCTACGGTATCTCTCCTCGTGCCCCTGTGGATATTTCCTCTCTGCCTGATCACACTCGTTCACATGGCGTCGCTGTTGATTTTGTCAAGGATATTCAGCAAATTCATGAGCTTGCTCGAGCCAACTTAGAGACATCAACTCAGAAGTACAAACTTGCGGCTGACAAGAAGCGACGGCGTCTTGTTTTTGAAGTTGGGGATTTTGTTTGGGTTGTGTTTACAAAGGATCGTATGCCAGCTCGGGAATACAACAAGTTGAAGGCCAAGAAGTTAGGCCCTCTTGAAGTACTTGAACGCATAAATGACAATGCATATCGTCTGCGTCTTCCTCCTGATATCAATACCTCGGACGTGTTCAACGTCAAGTACCTTTCACGTTTTCAGCCTCCATATCCCTTTCTAGATTCGAGGACGAATCTTTCAAACCCGGAGGGACCTGATGCAGCATTGCTTCTAGAACCTTAAACGACTTTTCCTTATTTCGGATCTCTTCTGTTTTCGTTTTTAATTATTTTAGATTTCTTCTATTTTTAATATTTGTCCTATTTCCTATTAGTATTGGTTTTCCTTTTTTGATTTGAGAAACTATCGCCTATATAAGGCTTGGATTATTATTTGTAAGGAGACAGTTGAATTTATAATAAGAGACTTTTCTCTGTTTTCCTTGCATTGATTTGATTAACGTCGTCAATCAAGAAGTCGGTCCTAAGAGAACTCTATGTTCCCTTAGTTGAGCGAGTAGGTCTCAAGATATTCATCGAATCTCTTGATTGAGCTACAATCCTATCCCTTACGCTGCGCCAGGAAATCTCTCCATATGTACAGCTTCTGATTTCCTGTCTTCCTCTGATAAACTGCCGAGTTTGAAGTGAGAAGCAGTTGGTGTCACCACTGGGCTTGCTTCAAATATTCCAAATGTTTTCAACACCTTTTCCATACCCAGAATTCTTGAAGCCTTTTCCATATCCTTTATTTCGAACTCAATGTTCAGCTTGTCTTTGAGCTTCTGAATAACCACCTTACTCCCTGAAGCTATTAGCATATCATCCACATAGAGCAACAAATACACAGCTTGATCCGTTTGAGTATTTCTCATGTAGACACATGAATCATAACTACTCCTCTCAAACTTCTGGTCCTTCATGAAATTGTCAAACCTGTGATTCCAAAGTCTAGGAGACTGTTTCAAGCCGTATATAGACTTCCTTAACAAACAAACTTTGTTCTCATTTCCCTTCTGTATGAATCCCTCAGGTTGACTCATTAAGATCCTTTCTTCTCATTTCCATGTAGAAACGTTGTTTTAACATCCATTTGCTCCAACTCATAATCCAGATTAACCACAAGTGACAACATTAACCTGATTAAGACATGCTTAACCACTGGAGAGAACACCTCATTGTAGTATATCCCTTCTTGCTGCAAAAAAACCCTTACCAACCAGCCTGGCCTTGTACCTCTGTTCTTCAACTCCGGGAATGCCTGGTTTCAGCTTAAAGATCCACTTGCACCCTACCAGCTTATGTCCTTCTGGTTTCTCAATTAGATCCCAAGTCTGACTTTTCTTATGAGAATCCATCTCTTCCTTCGTTGCATTTTCCCAGAATTTCCTCTTAGAACTTCTCATGGCCTCTTCATCAGACTTAGGTTCATCGGTTTCTAAGTCTTCAGTTGTTGCCAATGCATAGGCTACAAACTCTGCATCTTCAAATCTGGATGGGGGTCGAATATTAGTCCTCCTTTTTCAGTTGATTTTCTGATCCATCAACTCATTCACCAGTTTCAGATTCTTCTGAGCTGTCTGAACTTTCTGAACTCTCTGACCTTTCTGAACTTCCTGAACTTTTTGATGAACTGTCTGCACTTTCTGATGAACTGTCTCCACCTTTAGAAGATGTGTCTTCCTCATCAGAATAAGTAGTAGAAGGTCCCCTGATAAGACCACGCCTGAAAGATACCCTTTTTCCAGTCTTCTTTTTCAGCCATGTTGCTTCTTTATCAGCTTCTTCTTCTACTCTTCCATCTGCATTACCCAGTGTGCTCTTGTACACTTCATTTTCATTGAACACCACATTTCTGCTTGTAGTGCATTTTCCTTGTTCTGGTAACCAGACTCGGTATCCCTTGATACCAAATGGATATCCCATGAGCACACCTTTAACTGCTCTTGGACTTGTCTTGTCTTGAGTGACATGAACAAACGCTGAGCACCCAAACCTTCTTAGATGACTCAAATCTGGTTTTGAACCTGTCCAGATTCCTTCAGGTAACTTGAACCCAATGGATGAATTCTGTTGATTAAGTAAACTGTTGTAGAAGTAGCTTCAACCCAAAACTCCTGACCCAAACCTATTTCAGCAAGCATACTTCTGACCTTATCCATAATGGTTCTATTCATCCTCTCTGATACACCGTTTTGTTGTGGTGTATAGGTGCACGTTATGTGCCTCTGAATTCCTGCATCCTTGCACAAGGTGTCGAATTGTGCATTACAGAATTCAAGACCATTATATGTTCTTAGATATATAATCCTCTTCCCTGTCTGATTTTCAACAGCCTGTTTCCATTCTCTGAACTTGTGAACTGCTTCATCTTTAGCCTTCAGAAAATAAACTCATACTTTCTTTGAGAAATCATCAATGAAACTTAAGAAATATCGACATCCACCAAGACTTTATGGGGTTGATGGAGATCCCCATAAGTCTGAATGTATATAATCCAATATATCTTTTGTGGTGTGCTGGCCAGTCGGAAAACTCTGCTTGTGAGATTTTCCAAGTACACAACTCTCACAGAATTCCAGCTTGTCTACCTCCTTTACTGGCACGTAACCTTCTTTAACCAGACCATTCATTGTTGGTGGTGAGTTTAGCACTCCCCGGTTTAGCCCGGTTTGAACCGAGACCGGCTCTATTGATCACGGTTGACGACGGTTCGAACCCGGAAGGAAAGACCTCGAAACGGCCGCCGAACTCGAAGGAATAGTCCACGAGTGACTACCGATCTCCGAACTTGAAGGAATAGTCCACGAGTGACTATTGACCGATGAGTTCGGTAAGAATCCGAATGTATGCCGAAGTTGAATCTAGATCGGTGAATCAAGCCCCGATCAACGATGGTTCAAAATCGGTAAAATGAGACCAAGACGACCAACCATCAAAGCTCGGTAAATACCGAACTCAAATCCATATGTCGAACCAAGATCGGCCTGGTTGATCTCGATCAACGACGGTTTGAGATCAGTAGAAGAAAAAGACGTCATACTATTACCGACCTGCGATGTGCCGAGCTCATCAGTATCAACCTGTCATAATCAGAATCCACTTCCGGGATTCGCGGAACTTTACGGAAAACACGGAAAAGCAAGATTAATTAGTTTTCTAATCCGGGATTCGCTGAGCTTTTCCCGGATTCAGGGAACTTGTCGAAGCCGCCGAAGAGGCTTATAAATAAGGATTCCCGATTTTATCGAAGGGGGGAAAAAAAGAAAGAAAAAGAGAGATTTTAGAGGGAGAAAGTGAGAGCTCGAAACCCGATTTCAACTTCACCATCGACTTAAGAATATTTTTGTAAACTCCGACGAGTTCGACTTAATAACAACGAGATAACGATCGATCTTTCAGCTCTTTTTATCCTTGTGTGATCTATACGATCAACATTCATGTTCTTCAAACTCATATGTCCCAGTCTAGAGTGCCAAATAGCAGTCATATCAACTTCAGGTTCGGCCACAGCAACTTCTCCTTTCACTACCTTCCCTTGTAGGTAATACAGCCCATCTTGATATCTGCCAGAAATAACCCTCTGCCTATCCTTGTAGAAGTTGACAATGAAATTCTTTCCTTCATACTTGCAGCCACTCTTCTCCAGCTGACCATAAGAAATCAGGTTCCTTCCCATTGTAGGTATATATCTGACGTTTGTTAGAATAACCACATAATCATCTGGATTTAAGATCTTAATCTTACCAATTCCCTTTATCTTGTTGTGAGTCATGTTACCCATCAGAACCTTGCCACCATCAAACTCTTGTAGATCAAACAGTGACTCCTTGTCTGGTGTAATATGAAAACTACAGCCATAATCCATTATCCACTCTTCTTTTGTGTCTTGAGTGCTTACTGTTAGTACCAATGGCTGCCTTGGTTCTGTTGCTACATTTGCTGAACTTGATGGCTTGTTTGAGAACTTTTCAGGACACTCTCTTTTCCAATGCCCTTATTTACCACAAATAAAACAACATTTGTTGTACTTGTTGTATTTCGGCCTTAACTTTGATCTAACTTGACTTCTTGATCTGATTTGGCTTTTTGATCGTCGTCTCCATGGTTTACTATATTCTTTGTTTGATCTCATAACTGACCTGCCTCTTGTCTGCACATACAGCCCTTCACTGTGTGATTTGGAGAGCTTCCCACGTTTTGTCAGCTCTCTCTCCTTGGACTTGGCAGCCCCTACGACCTCATTCAGCTTCAAGGTATCTCTTCCATACTTGAGTGTTTCCCTTAGTTAGTCATACTTGTCAGGTCATGAGCTCAGCAACAGTATAACTTGAACCTCCTCTGTAATCTCCACTCTTAGATTGTTTAGATCTGCCACCAGCTTGAGAAAAACATATACATTTTCATCTATACTCTTCGAATATGTCATCTTGAAGGTATAAAACTTGAGTTGTATATAGATCCTATTTTGGCAAAGATGTTTCCATGTATAACATGTTTAGTGTATACCACATGGCTGCTGCTGTTTCACAGTGTGTGATCTTCCGTAGTACTTGATTTCCCACATTTATCACTATGATATCCTTTGCCTTCTCTGATTTCTCAAACTTTGCAGGATCAACGATTTGAGGTAGCACCACAACTTCTGCCGTACCTGTCTGACGGTCACTGTCTGCTGCAACTACTACTTCTGCAGTAGCAGGTAGAACCTTCAACAGCTGCTCATCGTTCAAGATGCTCTTCAGCCCCAGCACCCCAAAGTGAGCCATCATTCTTACTTTCCATAAAGAAAAGTCACCAGTTCCATCAAACATGTCCACCTCAACCCGATCTTTACTCATTAAGACTGTCTTCTGCTAACTCTTCTTTGAACCTCTTCAGCAACCGCGCACCACGCCTGGACGCTCTGATACCACTTGTAGAGTAATTCGTTGCGGAAACTTGCTAAAGAGAACAAGACACAGAAATTGATCACCGAGTTTCCAGCCTCGAACCGGTATGTCTCGGGGGAGTACTCTCACTCCCAACCTTTACTATCTCCTTAAAGGTTACAAAGAACACACTACTAAACTTGCAGTGTTTCTCTCTTTCTTATACATGTATTGCTTTAAAGGAGCGTATAAGAGAAGAAGACTACTTCTACCAAAGACAGAAGAAAAAGATAATGACAACTTCTATTTTTCTCTTCTTTCTAGAATAGTATTCTTTAGTATTCTCCCATGCTTGCTTGTCTATACTTTTCCTCCTTTTAGACACTCTGCTTTTTCTTGTGCAGAGCACAACTCCTGTAATATGAGTGTCGAATGTTTCTGTTTCTGGGCCATGATGTTTTCTTATTAAAAACATCTGGGCCTTGCAAGGCCCATCTTCATTCTGATTTTGTCAAACTAAAGGCCCAATCGACAATTCACCACATCTCTGAGAGTAACGGTGGTATGATCCGAGACTCGATAGACCATTTCGGAATGAGGACTAGAGCCGATGGAGACGGTATATCGATATACGGTTCGTCTAACATTTGGCTTGACCATATTTCGATGTCGAAATGTCAAGATGGACTCATTGATGCCATTGTTGGATCCACTGGCATTACAATCTCCAACTCTCACTTCACTCACCACAACGATGTAAGCATTCAAATTAATCCATATACATTGACCGAACAGAACGATAACCACTAGATGATCACTTGATTTATATATTAAGTTTGTTTTTTTTTTCTGTTGGGGCTTTTTGTTTGTGTAGGTGATGTTGCTTGGTGCGCAAAACACGAACGAAGCGGACAAGAAGATGCAAGTCACAGTGGCATATAACCATTTTGGTAAAGGACTTGTGCAGAGGATGCCAAGGATCCGATGGGGATTTGTTCATGTTGTGAACAATGACTACACTCATTGGGAGCTTTACGCGATCGGAGGTAGTCAAGGTCCGACGATTTTCAGCCATGGAAACCGATTCATAGCACCTCCACACAAACCTCATTACAGAGAGGTAACTAAAAAAAAAATTGAAAATATAGTGGGTTACATTTGCACAAAACAAAAGTTTGGGTATTAGATTGTAAACTTATAAGAAAAAAAATGGATGTATAGGTGACAAAGAGAGATTATGCTTCGGAGGAGGAGTGGAAACACTGGAATTGGAGATCTGAGAAAGATATATTTATGAACGGAGCATATTTCAGACAATCTGGAGATCCTCATTACAAATGTGCACACACGAGGCAACAAATGATCAAACCGAAAAATGGAATGGCGGTTTCTAAGCTCACCAAATTCGCCGGAGCACTTGATTGCAGAGTCGGAAGACGGTGTTAGAACATTCCTTTGATTTACTATTGTCGACGATTTTTTCAACATTTTTGATTTTTTGCTTCTATATATCTTAGTCCAGGAAATATATAATTAATTAAGGGGTGAAAATGAAAAAGGTTTAATTTGTAAATGTATTTTTGTGTTGTTGAAAAAGTTTTATTTTGTAAAAGGTATTTTTTTCCTTAATTCGGAAAATTTCAAACGCGAATTTGGGTCCAGAATTTTAAAAATATCCTGAACAAAAATAACTACTAAAATACACCTCATCATCAGAATTTTTGTTTTTTTGGTACCCAATATATTATTAATTAGCTAGCTCTAGTCCTTTTCGTTATTTCAAACAACCAAAACTTTACATACGAAACGTTTTTTGTCTTTAAAACGTGTTAAAAGGGGTACATGGCGATGTATATATAATATTTCTAAGAAGTATATATAATATTTGTTTCGTAACTTAAAAAATTCAGTAGAGATTGGAGTTGGAAACACAAATTAACGTATTCCGTTTTGGCAATACCGGGTTGTTTTTTTTTGGTTAGAAATACCGGATTGTTGTGAGCTTCACTGTTAAATATCTCAAATATAAATGATAATTATATTGCCTCACAAAAAGAATAAGAAATAAACAAATAATATTGCCAAATATATGATCTGATATATAATTATATATATCAAATGAAAAAGTAAATATAATAATAATAACAAAAACCAAGATTCCTAGTACTCACTAGTTGCCATTCCCATATAATCCGGAGGAAAAAAAAGATGTCAGGGCTAAACCCGACATTCCTAAACTCTATATACGAATGCTTTCAGTTAGAGCAACCCCACGAATGACAAAACCGCATACAGAAAACGTTAAATTATAAATACATATATTTGTGGAATTTATGTAGAGGAAACAATAATTCTCTTTTGTTAAAGTATCATCAACAATTTCGTGAGTGAAATATTTCAGTCATTCAGTCAGTGTAAGAACTAAAAAAATCCGAGTATCCGGTTTACATAACCGGACTATAGTTAACCGACAAAACAGAGCAAGCAAGTGTTTATTTTTTTTATATTTTTGCGTGTGTTTGTTTGTTTCCATATTTGCCCCTTTGCGAAGACCGAAACGGATAAAAAAAAACGAATCCGCTGTTTGAAAAGTACAGCCCATAGGTAGAAAAAGAATGGCCCCTGGTTTTATATCGATAATAATGGTATCTCTATCTTCTCTTCTCTTTTCTTTTTTTCCCTGTTTTATATCTCTTCTTTCCTACTTGATCCATTCCCAGATTCAGAGTCTCTGTCTTTTTTTTTTCGTTTTTGGTTGGTGGGTTTTGTGAGATTCATAGGGTTTGAGATGAAAGAAGAGAAAGAAGTTTTGGAATTGCTTTCGAGTAAGAATCAATGTAAGGCTAAAATCCCTAACCCCACGCCTCATAGTAACAAGAAGAAGAATAAGAAGATGATGATGATGATGATACGGCGACGGAAGAAGACTGATTCTCCGGCGGATGAGATAACGGCGGTGCGGCGGCTGTTTAATACCTGCAAGGAAGTGTTCTCTAATTGCGGTCCTGGAGTTGTTCCGTCTGAAGATAAAATTCAACAGCTACGAGATATTCTTGGTATTAAATTTGATTTAAATCTCATGAATTTTTTGCGTTTCTTGTTCTGGGTTTCCAGAAAGTTTCGATTTTGATTGTTGTTTGATTATATAAATACAGACAATATGAAACCAGAGGATGTCGGATTAGCTCCGACCATGCCGTATTTCCGACCTAACGCCGGGCCAGAAAATCTGTCTTCGCCGCCGATAACGTATCTGCATCTACACCAATGTGATTAATTCTCGGTAATTTCACTAAACAGATTCACTTGTATTGTTTCTTTCTTGTGGTATAAGTAATCACGGTTAGGGTTTAAATCGCAGATTGGGATTTTCTGTTTACCGCCTTGTGGTGTCATTCCTCTTCATAACCATCCAGGGATGACTGTTTTTAGCAAGCTTCTCTTCGGTACAATGCACATCAAGTCGTATGATTGGGTGGTTGATGTAGGAGCAAAAAAAATTGCAGCACTACGGAAATGCAATTGAAACAGAGAACATGAACGTTTTAAGGGAAGATTAACGAGAGGAGGTGAGTTTATAGAACTCTTTCCTTAACTCTTTGAATCACCCGCAGTGCGACGGGATTCTGAGATTCAAGAGTCTCAGGATACAACCACTCATAACCGGTTTCGCTATCACTCGAACACGTGGTTCTAAACGAATTTAATCACTACGATATTCTCGAAATACTTACTTTAGAAATTGAGAGAGATTGCTGGAGTTTTGAGTTTTGAGTTTTGAAGTCCGTAATTAGATGAATGAAGAAGACGGCAACCTCGTGTGAATATATGCTGGTTTTTTGGATAGCGTTGATTTTTAAATCCTTCAACCAAGTCAAACGCAAATCCAAGGATATGGGTAACGTGATGAAGAAACGATCTCTCCATGAAACCGATTCTCAAGGAATCGTGAAACAAAGGAGACCAAGTCTCACGGAATCAGAAAACAGAGATTGGATTTTGACTTGTTTTCTCCGTTCAGCCTGACCCGACAACTACCAGAGCTCCGACTTGAGCCCAGCCAACCATTACAGCCCATTTCTCATTCACACATTTGATTTTACTAAGCCCAATTGGCTTAAGTAAATAATCGGTCCAACAATCTCCCACATGAATAGAAATGACTCTAAACATACGAAAACTCGACTAACTCGATAAACTAGACTAGACGCGACTTGACTAGGCTAGGCTAAACAGACTTTCGAGAGTATGCGAAAATGTAGTTGTATCTGAGAGGTAGCATTTTTTAGCTTTAAACCAATCATTTTTAATATCTGTCAGATTTACTTGGACAGGAGTTGAACATGATGTCTTGAACCACCCGGACTTTTATGTAAACCGAGACAACAGGTATCGCGCAGCGACATTTTCTCGTAGAACTAAGTTCTCTATTATGTTCATTTTGGCATTGAATATTTTTGGTTATTCATGAGTGAACTTAGAGAATATAGCCTCACTTTCATTCTTCTAGAAACGGCCCATTTCACACTCACTAGGTGATCTGTCATTAGCTTTGTTTTTAGAAGCATCCTGTAATACTTCACGAATTTCTCAAAACTATGGAATCATTAAAAGCCAACGCTTAACCTTAACGCATACAGGTAGCACTGTTTATCATCATAGGAATTGGGTAGAGACATAGTCTCACAGTGCTCAGTTCTGAATCAGCTTGATTTCGTTTTCCCTTTGAACCTAGATCTTGGGATCTCCAGTCACGTAGGTGGGGTTTCCATCAGGCGTCATATTTATTTATAGGCTTTAACAACTTCATCTCGCGCCAAACTTTTCGTAAAAGAATCTGCTAAGTTTTCAACCGACTTGATCTTCGATCATTTATTATGTTAGGCTACAAAAATTTTAGCCCAAAAGGCTTAACTTAACTACCGACCCAAAAGGGCCCTAAATCCAAAAAAGATAAGAACCTATCGTCGCAAGAATTCGAACCATAGTCTTTCAGTCTAATTACTGGATTTAATTAATCTCATTACCACTATGATTAGATTTGATGTAATGAAATTCTTGAATATCAAATGCGAAAAAAACAAGATAATCTAGAAAACAGATTCATAATATATTTTTTTCCATTCATTCATTTTTGGACAGAAATGACCGCAATCCCTAGAAATCGAAAGGATTTTACAAAAATCAGAAACTGAAACTCATCGGAATTAGCCGCCGAATCCGTAAAGATTCCAACCCTGTCTCTTGAGAGCGTAAACGACGTCCATGGCCGTCACTGTTTTCCGGCGAGCGTGCTCTGTGTTAGTAACTGTAATTTCTATAACACAGAGACTTGTGTAACACACGTACGAGAATGCAAAAACCTTTTTGCCTTTATTACAAATCACTTAGACAATCTCAACAGACTTCTCTAATCAGAATTACACGACCTTGCCTTCAGCAACTCGACACTGACCAATTCCTAATCTACCCAAGCTTACCACAACAATAGTTGTGTAACACTCGTATGTTCACTCACCAAGAACCCTAAATCTCTCTCTTAGTTTCTTGACTCGTTCTTTTTTGGATGGTTGGCCTAATTATGGTCTAGCCTCCTCGTATATATACCACATCTCAACACGAGCATATGTATATACACTTTCCATAAGTTTAGATCTTCATATCTTTTTTTTGATGCGATCCTGAAGATTCTCCTTTATACACATGGGATCTTCATCCCAGCTCCAATCAGCAGTGCCACGCCAGCTTCCTCTTAAATATTACTTCGAGACTCCATTCTCCATTCAGCTCTTGCCACGTCACTTGGTTGTATTATTTTCCTGCGACCTGCTCTTTTGTGTGTCGCACATATCCTTTTGTGTGTCGCACATATCCTTCATGTTCCATATCCAAATTCTGGATCTTACAATCTCCCCCTTTTTATCTGAATGTGTCACCTCAAGCAACATGTAAAAATCAGAGAGGGCAACCAAGCACATAAACACACATGCACTCCCAATTTTCAAATACTTCAAGGAGTTAGGTCTTCAAACGTCTGAACGGAAACTAAACTTTGTTTCCAGTTCTTCCTCCCCCTTAGTCTCAGATCTCCTGGAGTGTATTCTCCCCCTGCTTGAGTGCACATTCAAATAAAAACCAACAAAACATTCCTTATAATGCAGCAGTGTCCATACTCTGTTGTCCCAAACATCCAAACATTCATGCTTGGATCTGAGACGCTTCAGGCTATTCAGTTTGAAGTGTAGTTCCATCATAAGGTGTTTCTTGATTAGTAATCTCAACCACTACATGAACCTCTTTGTTTCTCTGTGTGTCACTTATACTCTCATGTGTTATCTCTTCCAGAGTGCAGCTATTCTTGTCATCAAACACAACATTGATGGATTCCCCAATGACTTTAGTTCGTTCCAGGCTACTAGCTCCTTGGATTTTTCTTTGTTCTCCATCACCGAATGTTACTTTACCACATTTACTCACATTAAGAGAATCAAATAAGCTTTGATTTCCAGTCATGTGTCGAGAGCACCTATTGTCAAAGTACCATGCATTCAAGCTTGATGCTTCGTGGAGGTATAAGTGACGTTGCCTACAAGTGCATGTTCCTCAAACTCCATTCTAGCTAGGTTACACACTATTTCTTCCTGTGTGACATCAGATTGTGCTTGATTCAGCTCTAGCTGAGGATCATACAGCTCAGCTTTAGCTACCCACATTTTCCCAAACTGTTTAGGTTCTAGGTATCATCTTTTCCATGCCTTCCTGAATTTGTTTCTGAATCTGTAGCAGTTCCTTTTCTTGTGTCCTGGCTTCTCACAGAAGTAACACACACGCTTAGCAGTAGATGATTGCACTACTGGAGTTCTGGCTCCAAAAGTCCCGAGTGTAGGTAGATTGATGACAAACTTCTTTGTCACAGAAGGCTTGACTCTAGAAATCTTGAAGACTGATTCCCCTTTCACATAGTTGTTACACACGGCATGTTGTGTGACACTCCCCCGTTCTTGTGGAAATTCATTGGTTGAAATACCACCGTAAACAAAATTTGATAAATCACCAAGACCAGTCTGATTTGATCTACCTACTCCACAATAACCGAGACCCCAATTCTTCTTTGGAGGTTGTCCCATTGAGAGAATTTGGTCTAAGTTCTCAGTACCTGTGTTGAGCATCCTTATCTTCTTGTGATTCTCAATTAGTTGTGCTTAAAGCTCTCTGTTTTTCTCTTTCTCTTGATGACAGACTTCTCTCAAGTTGTTTAGTTTTTCTTCAAGATCCTTGTTCTTCTCCATTTCAGATGCAAGAGAATCTTGTTCAAGTTTCTCATCTTTAAGAGTTTCGATTTTCTCGAGAACTTCTTCAATTGGATCTTTTCCATTTCCAAAATGTTGAGTTGAGCCTTCAGCATTGCTTTGTCCTTAACCAGTTGCAGATTATCATGGCTTAGCTTAACCCAATTATCGTATATCTTACGATATTTTGTTTTAGGATCAAAATCTTCTTCATCTTCATCAGAATCAGATTCCGATTCTGCCTCTTTATTAGCCACAAGAGCCACAAAGTTCAGCATTAGATCCTCACACCCGCTTTCTTCATTCTCAGATTCTGAATCATCAAATACTATCATCGATTTCTCTTTCTGCTTCAGAGAGGTAGGACATTCGTTTCTTGTATGTCCAAAACCTTTGCATTCGATGCACTTGAGTTCCTTCCTTTTGGCAAGTGGACATTCATTCCTGAAGTGACCAAACCCTTCTCATTCATGACATTGAAGATCTTTCTTATTTCTGAATCGTTCTTCTTCAGATCGATATCCACTGCTTCCTCCTCTTTCTGAGTCATTTCGCTGGAACTTCGAGAACTTATTTTCACTTTTCTCAAAATTGTTTAGCATCTTGTTGAAGTTTCTAGCCATGAGGCTCAGATTTTCTTCACACCGTGCAATCCTGTCATTCTTACTCTCTACAGCAAAGGCAATCCCCTTCTGTATTACTGACTCATCTGTAGAGGCTTCCATTTCTTCAGCCTTAAGCATTCCGACAAGTTTGTCAAACTTCATCTCATCAGTATTCATGGAGTATTTGAGGACTGCTTTATGTGCAGCAAACTTAGGGGGCAAATATCTAAGGATTTTCTTGACCAGCTTCTTTTCCTTATATTTTTTACCTAGCACAGAAGCCTCATTGGCAATTGTGATGATCTTGGCTGTAAAACTAGCAACCGATTCATCATTGGCCATCTTGAGATTTTCAAACTGAGAAGCTAGATGGCCAATCCGAGTTCTTCTCACACTCGTATCCCCCTCAAAGTGATTGATAAGTGTGTCTCATGCCTCTTTTGCTGACTCACATCCCTGAATAATTTTGAGCTCATCTAGATCAACTGCAGAAAAGATAGCAGAGATTGCTTTCGAGTTGAATTTAGATGCATTCTTGTCTACTTCAGTCCATCGTTTCTTATTGTATCGTTTATAATCATTGATATTAATTACAAGTTTTCATTCCGGTATTTAACGGTACTACAATCATTAGTCTTAATTATTTGCAAACGATCGTTTTCATAGATGCATGTTCTCTTTAATTGATTTGAGGTAACAAAGAAATTACTCTAAAAATTAAAAAGTTTTATCATATTTGTTCTAACGTCTATTTTATCAGATTAATCGAGGTCAATAGCACAGAAACTATTTCACTCTCATCAAGGAAGTTCGTTGACTTGCTTGTCAGGAGCAGGATTGCAAGTCTTAGATCCAACAGCAGTCAACAGCAAACTTCATCTATGCATGCTACAAATCTGGTTCGATTCGTAGATGGAAGAAAGAGCGAAATTCTATCGATTCTCCCCTCCACCTCGTCTGATCCTCTACTCCCCTCTCTCTCTCGACTTCGACCAGTTCACGCCAACATAACTATGGGCTAGGTTAATTTTCTTTCTAAATACAATGGGCTTATGTCCCTTCTCTTGGTTCTAATTCATGTGTAAAAGGCTAGTTAGCCTAATGGGCCATAAGGGATTTGTATCTTTTTTATTCAAAAGCATCAATAGAAAAACCTTTATCAACCAAAAAAAACAAAAAATAGCACAATTGAGATCAGCCCAAATTGGTTCATATATGAACCATTTATAATCTAGAAAATGGTTTACAAGTATACAAATCCATAAATAAATATTAACATTACGTGGACTAATACAGTTAAACTTGAAACAATCTATTATTATTATTTAAAAAGTCATTTAGAAAAATGAACTTTATTTTATAAGTTATAATATATTATACCATTACAAATAAGAAAAGATAATTGAAGTATGAAAGGATATAACTGTTTTTTTTAATTGTTGATGACAATATATCGCGTGTTATCCGCAATACTTCTTTGAGAATCAAGAGAAAGCATCATCACATAAGAATTTACCAAGATGACAAAGCTATTTGGGTAAATAGAAGGATCCCTAAATAGAATAAACAACTATTTTTCGAAACTAGAATTTTGAGGTTTTATATTGGATGACATTTCTTCTCTTCTCCAATCTTTCGAGACTTGGTCTTTGGAGCATACAACTATGGAGAACAACAGGCCAGCAGATGCGATAGCGGTCAGCGTCACTCGCGATCATCGCTACGCCTCGTACATTGCCCGTGGTGAACCAGATTGGCTTCGTAGTAGCCTTATTGCCGAAGCTAGAAATGAGTAACTGGATTGGCTACTTCCTTCTTTTAATAGTCCCTGTGTTTCTAGTTTGGATCAGAACTATTTCCTTCCATATGTCTGTGAGAGTTGGTTCCCCTGAAAACCGTTAACTCGTCTGCTTGATGCCTACTGATGTTGATTTGTTTTTCTTTGTATTTGGTTTATCCATTGAATTATCATAATAAAACTCAAGCGTTAAAAAAAAAAGAATTTTGAGTTTAGAAATTTGTATTGAGACTCTTACGATTGATTTCAGTTTTTTTTTTTTTTTTAATGGAGCACTTCCGATATTTTGAGTTAAATAAGACTTATCAGTTATCACATGTCATGAACAATAACAAGTGGATAATGAGCTTTGCACTTTGACGGAAATTGGTACTTTCTTGAATATTATACATTAATAATCCCTCTGTTTTTAATAATAGATGTTTTTTTTTTAAAAAAATTGTTTCAAAAAGTTAGATATTTTCTATTTTATAAGTGTAGTTATTGTACTTTTTTCTTAATTTACCCTTATTATCTTAAGTGGAAAATAAATTCGTTAGATTTATAACGAATACCGATTTCGAGTATTTCAATAGACTCAAGTCACTCAGAGGTAATAGAAAATAATAAATGATAAAACAGTGGATATAATGTTAAACGCATTATTTTCACCAGTCATGAACAAAACTCTCTTTTTAAATCACAAACAATAATACGAGTAGCTTCTCTATCTGAGATCTCAAACTTAAGATGATGCTCACTTCTTCTTCTCAGTTGCACCACCACCACCAGACCTACGTGTACCCAAGCAAAATCACAAAATCAGTAATTACAACAAAACAATTGTTTTTGAATTAAGAAGCACAAAAACACAACAACAGTAAGCTTGTTTTTGTTTGTTTGTTTATGCTTAGCTGAGATGAGTGTTTGGAATGAAATTTTCACTTGAGGATACCTTTCCTCTTTACTTAACTCTACCTAAGCATCTAGGCTATACAATAAGTTAGGCTCTCTAATTCCTCAGCAAGAGACACCAAGAAGAGCAAATGCACAATAGTAAAATTTCGGTAGATATAAGCTTAAGTAGTCGAGAACTTGGGGGTGTACAAAGCAAATCTGAAAATGAGAGCAACAAACGAAATTAGGGATTTAGGGTTTACCTCATCTTGCGGAGAACACTAGACATCTCCTCTCTCTTCCTCTTGGCTCTCTTGTGGGTACCCAACTTTCGCTTAGCTACCTTAAGGGCACGTTTGTCTTTACCAACCTTTAGAAGCTCGGTGATTCTCTTCTCGTAGGGAGCAAAACCAGCGACTTCCCTTATCAAGGATCTGATAAAGAGTGTCCTCTTGCTCGTTTTCTGAGAACATTAGAAAGATCACCAGAATCAGATTCACAGTAAATAAAGCAAGAAGTATGCCAAGAATCACAATGAAAATTGCTGCAACACTATTGCAAGATAATGCCACCAAATCTCCATCCTTAACAAAGCCGTCACCAAATCAACAACCCAGCACCACATAATCAGTAAAATAAAGGAAAGCTAGAAGCATTGCGCCAATCACAAGGACAATTCTGCATCGATATTGCTAGATAAAATGGTTTTGCAGAAGCAAGCTCGACATTTTCGACATTTTAGTGAGCTTAAGACATTCACAAGATGACGATCACGGCAATGCAACATAAGTCAGGTCTAACAATATCAAATCTCCATACTTTATGAGCCCTCAGATCATGAATCCAGCACAAGAATCAGAAACTAGGTTCCAGGTACTATCTGACCAAACTATCACATTCTAGAAAACTAATCCAAACTATATAAGCTCAATAAATGGAGGCAAAACAAAAACATACTCCTTTGCGAGAACGAGGACGAGGAGCCAATTCGCGTCTGGTGACAACATGCCCCTTGTTCAACCCAACGAACAAACCGGTCTTAACTTGCGGGGTTGTCATCTTGTGCAAATTTTCCCAACCAACAACAGACAAACAAATAGAGATTTTTATTAGTTACAAAATCAATGAAGGAAAACCCATTTCTGCAACTATCACAAGAAGACGAATTCGGAGAAAAGAAATCAAGAAACCTTGAATCAAAAGTGATACCTTGTCTTAGGATCGAGCTCCTCCGGGGTTCAGACGAAAGAAAGACGGTAACTGAAAACTGCGTTGTTTATTTATATACATAAACTAAAGAAAAACCCTAACCCTTCTCCCAAACAATTTGGGCCCATGTTGGGTCTTAGCCTTCGGGTTTAGTTTTGGACTTAAACTGTATAACTAATTAGATCGACCCATTTTAAGTAAGCAGGGCCAGTTTTTTTTTTTTTTTTCTCGTAAATAAGGCCATTGCTTTCTATTTTTAAGTGCAAGTGTGCAACACACCCAAATTAAAATCCTTAAAATCAAAATGATTTCAACTACTTTTAACTACGATTTATCTCGCGCTATATAGTTCAGAGTAATTTTTTTTTGAAATTTATGGTATGATGTTTTACAATTGTCAACATAACACTTTCTCTAGACCTAGTTTATAGTAAAAATTGTCTCTTAGACAAAATTCTACAGTTTTCAAAATCTTTAATCGTTTAAAAATTTCAGCAGATCATGTCATTCTAACTGTCAACCAAACATATACAATATTGTATCTCCAAGCTAGGACAACTTTAAACTAGCCCAAACGAGGACATAAAGAAAGAAACCATGCTGCTAATTGAAGAGTTAAGGGCACTAATGGAGGGTGAGACTGAGATTCCAAATCATTTTGAAAAGCTGAGAATTCTCTGTGGACACAAGATCTCTAGGGCACTAAGTTCCCATGGCTGGAAATTAGAGATATCATCAAGAAACTGATCAAATTGTTGGGATACTCTAACCTTTCCACATATTACAAGATGTGTTTGACAATGCGATTTCTTCCTGAGGAGGGAGTAGGTGACATCAAGACTGATGCTGCTCTTGTTTCTGAAAAGATCAGCATAGATCATGACAGTAAGAACTGCATGGAAGGTGCATAAAATCCTTTGTCTTTTGGGTTGAAAGAGGTTTGGCCGTGAACTGGGTGAAGCACAAATCCGTATATTATGCTTTGAAGACACTTCTCAACCTGCCAAGCAAAACAGTACGTGAGTGCTTAATTGTTTATCTCTCTACACAAGCAACAAAGTCTTTGATGTTTAACACACTTCCATGATTTTCTTTCTGCATTTATCTATATCGATCTTTTCAACTAGAATCTTTACAGCCGTCTTTATATCTCTTTTAGCCTCCTCACAAAGAAAACTAATAGTCAAAGCCAACTTGTTATGGAAGAAAGATCGGAATTTGAATTTTACGAAATCTTAATAAGCTGGTAATTGATGACAACTTTTACCCTCAACCAATCACATGAAGTGATTACCAGAACCGTTCCTAAGATTTAAAAAGGCTAGAAGCAAGAAAAATAAAAAAGGGTTTGTACACTAATTTTGAACATGAGATTATGATCACAACGTGAGCGTGACACATAAGATAATTATTACTCACGAGAACGTGACATGTGTCGTTGTTAATTAAGATTGCGACATGTGTAAACGTAATAATCTGAATAAAAAGAAAAATAAAAACGTATTAAGTAAATATTTTTTAATAAATTCTAACTTACGAGATCGTGACATGTGTCAAAAAAGAAAAATGACATTGTAATAATATAAACTTTATTATTGTTAGTTATTTATTTCTTTAAATGACAAAATAGCAAAAACGAAAAAAAAATTTTGTATTTTATTTAAATGGAAACTATTAAAATAAAAAAAATAAAGTAAGAAGCAAAAAATAGAAACTACATAATAAAAAAATGTAAACTATAAAATTTATATAATATTAATATATAAAATTAGATTAATAAAAATTTGTTATCTGTTTGATACTTCTTTTATTAGCATTAAATGATAAAAAAATTAAGATTTAGAACCCTCTCATTCATATAGAGGGAATGTTTACCATGTTTATGTGTAATATGAATCAATTTTGGCTTTCTTAATTGTGAATTACAAAACATAATTTCTAGATAACTAAACATGAATCTTAATGTAAAATATAATTATACGGATCATATTTACGCGAGTTATCAATTTTAGAGTCTAATATAGTTTATCTTTTATCCGCGTATTACGCGAGACCTAATCTAGTATAAGATAAAATTAGATGTTTTTTTAACCAAGATGAAACTAGATGTTGAGATGTTTTTCTTCGCCTCTTTTCCTTTTGTGTTAGTTGCTTGTTACTTTGGTTTTTGAATATTTTGAATGGAAAGATGGAAAAAAAAACTTCTAAAATTTAAAAATTTAAATGGTAAATCTCAACAAAGTTTTTTATTTACTTAGTTTGGAAAAATCTAATCTTCTGATAAGAAAATTAATCTATCTTTTTTAATAGTTTTTTTTAAAATCTTTCTCCTTCAATAAGAGTATGCATGGGCATTCCAAGTCGATTCCGAGTCTTTCGAGTAGAAAGATTTTGGACCCATTTAAGAACTGATAGGGTTTCAGGTCGGTTCTAGTTCGGTTCTGAGATTCAAGAACTGGTAAACACCCAAAAAAATCGGATCTTACTCGGTTCAGATATTTATTACCAAAACCCGAAAATATACTCAAAAACCCAAAAATATACACGAATAAACTAAAGAAAATATACTCGAAATGCTTAAAATATACCCAAAAATCCGAAAACATACCTAAGAACCAGAAAAAACTAAAGAAAATATATTCGGAAAACCAAATATACACCTGAAATAGTCTAAAATTAACTAATATTTATGGATATATAATTATATTTCAGATATTTTGATATCCGATTGGTTCTCGGTTCGGGTATAAGAGTTTATGATCCATCAAATATTTTTATAGGTTTTGGTTCGGGTTTGGTATCTCCTAATCGGTTCGGTTCTTCGGTTCCGAATATTTTGTCCAGGCCTAAGAGATTTGGTACTAAAAATTATAGGTGCTTCGCTAAGTGATTAATTATTTAACCAAAGCATGGCTGCTTGTCATCGGCATCTGAGAAGCATCTCCGATGAGATTGTCATCCTCAGCGTGATCGTCATCATCACTGGGAAGAACTGCGGTCTAGAGACCTCCGATCTCTCTCTTCTCGGTGTGAAACTTTCACTTTTTATAGTTTTGTGTAAATTAGTTTCTATTTGTTGTCAGTTTCACTGCTTTAGACTTAGGGAAACAAATCTGCCGGGTAACACCTCCTACAATTACATCCAGGATACCAAAAAGTGGGATGTAGGGGCTTCGGAAACTAGAATTTGTATGAATCTAGGTTTCGTAATCCCGATTTGGGATTTGTTTCAACTCTTTATTGGAGTGTTTACCTCTACAATGAGGTTAGTCTTTACTCTTTATGGGTCATTGTATTCCCCTTTTTGGGACGGTATTTACCCATTGATGGGTTTGTAACTCTATTCTAAATTAATGAAATTGACGGAAAAACAAAAATTAATCAAAGCATCGACCGAGGGAGGAAAAAAAAAAAAAACAGAGAGCAAAAACGTCTTTTCATAAAGGAATTGAACCGGAAAATGAGGTGAGCCGAATTCGAAGCCTTTGACCCGTTTTATATTTACTTTGCCATTCGTTTTTTGTTGTGTTCTCTCATTTTACCTTTTTCTGATCGATTGTTTCTCCGAGATTCCTCCTGCCGCGAGAAAGGCTTTCATCTTCTTTTTCTTCCGTTTCCGGTAAAATTTTAGAGCGTAATTTCGGTATTTCTCTGCCTCGTTTTGATTGACAATTGTCACTTTGATTTTCTCTTGTTTGAATTTGTTTTCTGGATCTGGGGTTTCGTCCGTATGTTTGTAGCTTTATCTAGCGAACCGAAATATCCCAATTCTTCATCTGGATTGGTTTAAATATCGCTTGCTTTTTCAAAGATCGGTATTTTCTTAAATGCAAGCAATTTTTTCGAGCCCAAGTGTAATAATTTTTGTTTTCCAACTGTGGTTCTCTGGTTGATGTTGTTTATAATATTATAAAATCGAATTGATAACGTGATTCCGGATCTGGAATATTTGTCACATTTTTTTTAGTGTTTGATTATGTCTTTCTAGTATTATTTTTTCTTGACTCGTTGAAAATGAATTGTCTTTTGTTTGTTTATTATAATGTTATTGCTTAGATATATTCTTACTGGTTTTAGCATGTGTATATGAAGAAGAACATTGATTGCTTTGCGTTTCAATCAATTCTTGTGATTCTTTCTTTTGCAGAAAGTAGAAAATGGCTGATGGTGAGGACATTCAACCCCTTGTCTGCGACAATGGAACTGGAATGGTTAAGGTAATCCTAAAATTGAGAATCCATTTTTTTTTTTGAAAAAAAAATCTTTAATCTTTTGCCTGTTAAGTTTCTGCTTAACATTCTTAAACATATCACTCAACTTAAACTTCTTGGCGTATCTAAAAAATGAATCTTTTGTGGATCACTCTGTTTCCGATGACTTAACTCGCTCAGACAAAAACCAGATTCTTGTAAACTCATTTAGATGGATGAGAGCATTATTTAACCATATATATTCCAATTTTGTTGATCCTATGAAGTTATGAACAATGTAGCTAATCCCATCTCTAAGGTGGTTTTATGTTCTGTGTTGACTTAGGCTGGTTTTGCTGGGGATGATGCACCGAGGGCTGTGTTTCCAAGTATTGTGGGCCGTCCTCGTCACACCGGAGTGATGGTGGGAATGGGACAGAAGGATGCATACGTTGGCGATGAAGCTCAATCCAAGCGTGGTATTCTAACCCTCAAATACCCGATTGAGCACGGTATTGTCAACAATTGGGATGACATGGAAAAAATCTGGCATCATACTTTCTACAACGAGCTCCGAGTTGCTCCCGAGGAGCATCCGATTCTACTCACCGAAGCACCTCTCAACCCAAAGGCTAACCGTGAGAAGATGACTCAAATCATGTTTGAAACCTTTAATGCTCCGGCCATGTATGTAGCCATTCAAGCTGTCCTGTCACTTTACGCTAGTGGCCGTACTACTGGTGAGTCCAGAATCAGCAGATAGGCTATACATTTTTATTCCTGCAGATTCAAGACCATGTCTTAAAAATTATTGATTTATGTTGTAGGTATTGTGCTCGACTCCGGGGATGGTGTGAGCCACACGGTCCCTATCTATGAGGGTTATGCACTTCCCCATGCAATCCTACGTCTCGATCTTGCAGGTCGTGACCTCACAGATGCTCTGATGAAGATACTCACTGAGCGTGGTTACTCTTTCACCACAACAGCTGAGCGTGAAATTGTCAGAGACATAAAGGAGAAGCTCTGCTACATTGCTCTGGATTATGAGCAGGAGCTTGAGACGGCTAAAACCAGCTCTGCTGTGGAAAAGAACTATGAGTTACCTGATGGGCAAGTGATCACCATTGGATCTGAGCGGTTCCGTTGCCCAGAGGTTCTTTACCAGCCATCTATGATCGGTATGGAGAATGCCGGTATCCATGAAACCACCTACAACTCCATAATGAAATGTGATGTCGACATCAGAAAGGACTTGTATGGTAACATTGTGCTTAGTGGTGGAACAACTATGTTCCCTGGAATTGCTGACAGAATGAGCAAAGAGATCACTGCTTTGGCACCGAGCAGCATGAAAATCAAAGTCGTTGCACCGCCTGAGAGGAAATACTCGGTCTGGATTGGAGGATCCATCTTGGCCTCTCTCAGTACCTTCCAGCAGGTAATCAATTTCCTTTCCCTGAAGCGAATAATTCTAGTCAGTTTCTGGTCATTGATGAATCTTTCGCTCTTTATTTTTGTAGATGTGGATCGCAAAGGCGGAATATGATGAGTCAGGCCCGTCAATTGTTCACCGGAAATGCTTTTGAGTTTGAAGTTAAGTCTGCTTCCGGAGAAGCCCTGGGGGTTTTCCAATCTATCCTTACTGGGTTTTATCTTCGTTCTCTGCTGCACTTTGTTTTTGTTCTTCAATATTTTCATATTCTGGCCTAAGACATTTTGAAGAACTTACAGTTTCTCTTTGTAGTATGGTTAAAAATGCTGGCTTGTTCTTTTTTTTTCTTTTTTTCTTACTTTCCTTCTTTTGTTGGATAACACAACTGTGTGAGTGAATAAGAACTAAATTTCCGAAATTTTAGGGTATTGGATAGTACTAATTATGATATATTGTTTTACCACAGTTGATTAATAACAAATTAATTTTTAATACTGTAGAAGAAGACAAATATGAATAGTGTTCATATATCATGAGCTTACATCGACCTAGACTGCACGGCCAACGCAAAAGCAGAAGGGAGCTTGACTGCAAGACACTCTATACACTATAGCTTGGTGTTGTCTGTACAATCATGAATATTTGCATAAAAAAATAAATCTTTTTATAATAGAAAATTATATAACTCACATCATATTCAAGCTTATCATTTTATGAAATAACCAAACAAACCAGACCTAAACTACTCGTCCCCTAAGTAATTTACAGAGTATCACATCTCTAAAGCTCGAAGAACACACAACTGGCAGTTTATGTTCTTTGAATATAAAAAGAAAGGCGTGTGAGCAAAAACTGTCCACATATGATGATATGATACATATTCCCTTTGATGGCGTCATGTGATCGTGATTTGAAGATCAGACCAATCTATCACCACGTGTCATAGCTGCTGCAAAACCTCAAGCCCATGTCTGAAAAAGCTTCGAAACGAGATTCTCCGACCAGAACATTTACAATGGAAGAGCTGGGCGTTGCCGGACAACATTCAACAAGCCCCTTGTAGTTGCCTGTTACCGAGAAACAGAGTCGGTAAGAAGCTCGAGTTTTTCGAACCAGAAAGAAAAACTTATAAATCTCACTACCTCGTAGAAGGAATTGAAATTTAGGCGTAAAAGAAAACGTCTCAAGAACGGGGCTCGCTGACTCCCGGCGAGCTTGCTGCTTCTCAGTATGGTGTACAATGAATTCGACTTCTTGTTGAATTCCTTAAAAACCGCAACCAAAAAAGAAAAAAAAACTAATGAAAAAGAGCTTTGAGTGTTTTAGTTTATTGGAATGCGAAAAGATAACGCACCTCGGCGATATTTTCAAGTTCCGAAGTGTTTGGATTGCTTTCATGATTCTCAATGTTCCAGCAGAACTGGAGACAGAGTTTCATGATGCTGTCGAGTATCCTCGAGACTGCACCAATGTCGAGGAAAGATTGAGAGATAAGAGCAGAGAGATACCTGCATTTGTATAGTACAGTAGGTAAGTAGTAGGGGTAGCAAATAAACCGAACCAAAATTTATTTAAACCCTAATGGTAACAATAGTTTACTCTTGATGGAAGCCAACGAGTTCGGTGAAGTCTTGAGAATCGTGGATGTGAGCTTGCAACACCTTCCATTGAGATTCTATCACGTCAACCTTAAGACAAAGAGAGAATCAAACCTTCGACGTTTTCCTTCCAAACTGGCTTGAGACCACCAACTTTCAAACCCTTATGAGACATCGTAAGTTTCTTTACCTGAATGTAAAACTGAAGATTCCTTATCAGAAACGCCATGTGCTCTCTGACTCGCCACATGGGTCGTATTCCTTGTCGTCTTTGCTGAGATATTGATCCGTTTGTACCATCTTTTCGATGTTGAGCAAAATCCATGTGATCTTGATGCATTACAGAAGCCCATGATTTTTCCAATTCCATCTGAGTTCTCTTTAGCCTTATCAAGTACTGGAACACCTTGAGATACCTAAAACACAAGTCTATAGCTCTCAGACAAAGCATCAAGCATTTCAAGTTCCAGCAAACAGCCAACTAAATTGATGCAAGAACTTTGAAGTGAGCAAAATTAGAACAAAAAGAAGATACAAGCAATGCCCAAGGATTATTACTTAGAAAGTACTTCTTGAGTGAAAAACAGTTGCATGGGCCAATCAACAGAATACTCGAGAGCAATAGTGTCCCAGCCATCCACAGAGGTGTCTGATGTAAGATTCACCTTCCCGGTAAGAGATACTTTAGATCTCGCCAGGTCGGTTTGAGAAGATCTGACTGTGACTCCAAATGAAGGCATCCTGGTGAGAGTAGCAGTCAGCCAAATTATGGAACAGTTGGTAGAAGTAATTATTAATGCGAGCCATCAAATATAAGATCGTTAAATAAGAGCTTGCTGTGTTACTGACCGTAGGGATACCCTAGAGAAATACTTATCTTCTTCACCAATGGTTTTTGTTGCAGCCTGTGTGTTCCCAAAAGAGAGAGCGGTATAAAAACATTTTGACATGACCAGAACTTTTTATCATAAAAACTATTTTATGTTGTAACCACATACCAACTGAAATGGTACCATAAGATCAGCTTCTCCAGTTGACTGGCGAGGCGGCAAACGCATCAACTGGCGACTCTCCTCCAGAAAGCACTGAAATCAGAAAGTCTAGGAGATATGAGGTTACATGTCTACAGGTCTTTTGCTGAGGCTAATGCAAGAAACGAGGACATGAACAAACGGTAGGGACATAAATCACCCTTACTTTCCATTTAAGAGTGCCAACAGATAGTTTATGCAATTTACCTGAAAGAAATCTCCTTTTTCTAAGAGAAAATAATCTTTTAGAGCTTTAAGATGACCATTGAGATCAGCACGCACAACGACAAGCTGTAAAAAGGAAGGTAATGTCACAAAAAAATATTATCCAAAAAATTAAAGAATCAAAAGTTGTCAAGTGAGTGAACCTGCCAAAGATGACTGGCTGCTATTGCTCGAACAGAATCAACAGTGCACTCAAATGATCTCTTGTGAAACTCAGATGATTCCTGCACATAGAGGTGTAAATTTAAGCATAAAATCTGAGCTCTAACGTGATCCTAGGAGAAAGGCAAATACTATTTCCATGCATGAACAGAAAGAAAGATCACGTTTTCCATGACTGAAACCAAAATCAACCCTGTTAATATGATTGATACACTTTTTACCAAAAAGATTAAGTGCCATGAGACAGTCTCCCAACCAGTACCTTTAAATCTTTGAGCATAGCTTCGATCTTGTCTGCCTCAGATTGTGGAAGCAACTCTTCCCCTGTAAGATCTGCATCTAACTCAGTTTCCCTCTCAGGGAAATCACTATGCATAAATCCTCGAATTCTCTGGGAGCCACGCATTGTTTGCTGAAAACTCTTGTCCTTCTGGAACTGGAAAGCAGGACTGGGATTTCTCAAAACCCTTATGGCTTTCCCCGCAAAAAGAATTGACTCACCAAGACGCATAGGAATATAATCAGGTAACATGTCCTGCAAGATAAGCACAGACACATCAAATATATAGTAATGGTACCTAAATCAAAATAGAAAGTGGCATGGAGAATACCAAAGAAATGTGAAACCCGGAGTGCCAATCAGTTAAAGATGTCTCATGAACTGAGGCACGAGCCAACTTTTCAGATAGCTCTTCCTGAGATGAGCGATGATCTAAGACCCCATCTTCCTGCCTGCAAGCAAATCAGAAATTAGTTGTACATTCTTTGAAGAAGAACAAACAGAAACCAAGGTGTGCAACTACAAGTGACGGAAAACCATAATATATCGGCTCAAGTGCACAGAAGCTACCTATCAGGTATAATAGGAGACCTCATGACGACCACTAATGGGGACATTAAATCTCAAAAAAAGAATGACAAGAAGGCGTAGATCTACAGTTACCTCTTAATGAAAAACTCTCCATGAGGATCCTGGAGAATCCCATAGACCATCCAAGCCGCAAGTTGATTATACATGACCTGATGTCCATGCCAAAGAAGCCTACACATGGATATGGGAGTGTCCAATAAAAAAAAGTTTGACAAGTGGTGACGCTGGACTAAAGATGATTTCAGTTTACTGTAGAAAGAAACATTGAGATAGAAAGCCAGTGAATACCTTTGGAGACAAGCCCTCAGTTCAGGCACACCACAATGACACCTTTTATTCAATACATTCAGAAGCTGCCCTCCACGAATATCGTCACGCTCAATCTCGAGAACAACCTCGTACAGAGGCGGGAAAAGAACGAAAAACTAGACAGAAAAACGAAGTCAGATATAATGGCATTGGGTTTCCAATAAACGCATACTCATATCGCATCCCTAAGCTCAATCATCAAGTGATAAATGTGTTGGTAAAGGACTTAGGAATGGCATTGGGTTTCCAATAAACACATACTCATATCGTATTCATAGGCTCAATCATCAAGTGATAAAAGTGTTGGTATTGGAGTTGGAATTGTACCTTATTGAGTCCCTGCGTAACGGTAGCCAGAATAGGCGTAGTCTCCGCCAATAGCTTCTGCTCAATGTGAAGAACGGCAGACCTGTAGACCGAAAGAATCTCCCCAATTCCATTAGCAATGGCTCTGCGGTACACGCTAGGCTTCTTCTCGCCACTCTGCTTGGACAATTCATCGGCCCGTTCCAACGGATGCACGCTGGTTACAGACCTTATCCAACTCAAATTACGGGAATTCTTCGCAAACCGGTCGAGCTCACGATAGTAGAACCCTAGCTTGATCAACCTCTCGATCAGGTCCCTGTAATAATCACGAGAAATCAAAATCAGCTCAATTGCAGATCATGAAGCACAGAGAGAGAGAGAGAGAGAGAGAGAGAGAGAGAGAGAGCAGGAGCAGTGGCTACCTTTCGCTGGGTTCGATAAAGGAGATGTCGGGAGCGAGTTTGAAGGTACATTCATCAGAGAGAGGGGAATCGAGGCCTAGGGTTTTCCGTTGCTCCCGCTCATCGATAATAAGATCTCCGGTGAAACCTAAGAGAGCTAGAAGGAGCTCGTGCAACATAGCGACTAGGAAAAGATTCACGAAATTTTCCAAATTTCTCGGGAGGGAAATAGAAAATCAAAATGCCGGTCGCAGTCGCCGGACTGGTTGGTTTGCCGGTGTGGTTCAGTGAGAAATGATGTAATATTATTATCAGGAGAAAACAAAGGTCCAGACTTAACCGGTTCCACTCGGGAGACCCTTTTATCCAAAATTCTATTTTACATTCCAATCCGGTTTAACTGATTCGAATCAAACCGAAATCGTCCGGAAAATCGGGATTCGGAAACCAACCGAAGAAAAACTAAACTGATTTGTTTATTTATGACAATTGAAACTGAAATCAAACTATACTGAAGATGAAATAAACCGATTATTTATACCAAATCAAATGCCATTCAGGTTTCATTTGGGTTTTATATTTCAAAAACAGAAAAAAATCAGAATCAAAACTGTCAAATCAATGCTGACAAGTGAGAGAAATTAATGTATGTTTCTCTACAAGTACCCAGCTACTTATTTTACCCCAAAAAAAAAGTACCCAGCTACTTATTTGATTCCATAAGAGGATAAAATCGAAACTGTATATACTGTAGTGTAGTCTGTAGGTAAAAGATGAACTCAGTAACACTTGTTATCGATTCTGCGTTTCTATTCGTCTTTCAAGTCTTTTTTCTTTTTCTTACTCTTTTAACTCGAACATTATCAATAAAATAAATATTAACGAGCTTATCCAGGTCTACAATCGGCCTTAGCCTGTTAGCCACATGGAAGTACTATTATCCAAGATAGTATGGTACATAGAAAAAGAAATAACAAAAAAAAAAATATAGTTTTTTTTTTTTTTTTTTTGCTAAATAGTAAATATCATTACTAATGAAATGTTTAGGTGTTACAAATAGTGTTACTGTTGTGAATTAAAGAAATAGAAGAAGAGATAATGAATTGTTGTGTCTTATTCCATGAATAATGAGAGGTATATGTAAGTTTACAAAGATTTGGAGAACAAGTTAAATTTGAAGAATAAGTAAAGAGAGAATATTTTAAACCTTCTTATGATATGAGCCTTATAATAGGCATCCATATAATTAATTCATAACACTCCCCTTTAGATGACCATTATACAAAAATGATCCTAATGCGCATAAGATCATGCCTCATTAAAAACCTTAGGAAAACCCAATGCGAAAAACCATAGTTAAGTGAAAAAGAGTTCAGCGCGCTATTACTCCCCTTATGAGTACATCACTTGAAATGTTTGAGATGACGCGATCCAGTATGATGAACTAGCTTCTTGAAAGTAGCAGTTGGAGACGTCTTGGTAAATAAGTCCGTCAAATCTTCACTTGAACAAATTTGTAGTAGATGTACATTGCCATTCTTATGCAATTAATGGGTGTCGTAGATGATCCATCATGATCATTCTCTTTGCTTCTAATGATCTCATTAATCTTTGGAATGGTGATAGACTTTCATATTTACATTTCCTTAGGTGTTTATCATTTGCGTGTTCTTTGTTGCCTCGTTAAAACTTTGTCATGGAAAAACCCAATGGAATAAAAACCATGATAAGGAAAAAGAGTACAACCACGCACATCATCATATTTCTCCCCGTATAAGCATCTTTTTCAAGAGATACATTTCAATCATATATATCATCTTTAGGGAATTGATATAAGCATAACATTAGTTAATACACTCGTATGATTATCATAATTTCTCATGTTATTGGACTTCTGGTCCATAACATCATTTTTCATGTAGAAGATATTTTCTTCGTCTATTTGGACTTCATGCCAAATTTCCTTGTACTTAGAATCTTCTAGATATTCATATTGTACATACGAGCTATTCATGCTTCTTGTTATATGAAAGTACATCTTTCAATCATGAAAGAGATATTAGTAAACTACTCAAATAACATTTAAGTGTGGTACTTCAGGACCAACTAAATGTAAGCATTTTCTATGTTAAATCTTGCAAGGATCTTTGAGATAACATCTCATTCACTAGATCTTTAATTTGTAATCTCAAAAGATTTCATTGGAATATCTGATCTGTGTAAAAATCGTGCAGGCTGAAAACCGTGCATAATTCGGGTATAATCTGACCCATACAGATTTCGTACAAAATTCAGTTCATGCAAAACGAGCACAGTCCTACTCGTGCAAATCTCGGGCATATATGTCTTGATTGTTTCAATTCATAACAATATCGATTTAATCTTATATAGTAATGTTCTCGAGAACTAGGGCTTGCTGTTTCTAGCAGTTTAAATTCTTCTAGGCTGCTTCTGGCAGTTTAAATCCTTCTAGGCTGCTTCTAGCAGTTTAAATCCTTTTGAGACTAAATCAAGTCTTTCTCTTATTGTCAGACTCATAAGAGATCTTAAAAATAGTTGCATCCACCACAAAAAAAGTATATCATTTTCTTTCATCTTTCGCATAAAGATTCACTTATGTCTCACTAGTTTTACACTTTCAATTGTACGGACTAGTGGTCCAAATACTTTTCTGCAAGAGATTTTAATTCCGCCTCTACGGCTTTTTCCATGATTGGCCAATCATCACTTCATGTACATTTTTCAATAAATCTTCTTCTACCGCGATTTATGATCCTCAATTCTCATCAACTGCTTCACTGCATGCAAAATTATTATCGACGTCGATTAGCTTTTGGTTCCATTTTATTCCAGACATGACACAACTAGTTAAAATCTCTTATCATTACCAGGTACCTGGATTTCCTTCTTAGTCATGTCTAATGTCTCTTATGAAGATCCTCCATAATTCTTGGATTCCTCGATCTTGCCATTTCATAATCTGCTCCATTTCTTTTCGAGGATTATAATCTTTGGAACCAATATGTCTATCACGCTTCATGCGATCTCTAGACTCAATAGCAGTTGATATTGTCCCCCAGGGACATCAATATTAATTGGAGCACAACTGGTATATGTGACTTTGTCACTCAATCAGGGTCATGAAATGCTTCTAGCATCCAATTTGCTAAACTTTGTAAATGAATTATCTTTTGAACTTCTAGTGCACATTCTTTATGAGGATCAAAATAATTTCTTTCATTGATTTTCTTTTCCCCCCTTAATTGTTGGAAAGACTGACTCACTGAAATAACATCCTGTAAATTGAACTTTATCCCTTGTTGATGCTCAATATATTTACTCATCAAGGGATATTCATATCCAATATATATTCATTAACCTCATTTGAGGTCCCATCTTAGATCAATGTGGTGGACCAACATTACATCCAAAAACTTTAGTTGGGAAATATATGGTTCCTGACCAAAAACCAATCTTGGGAGAACTCAAAATTATTCGTTGGCATAATGTGAATCAATGCGGTTTCACTCTAATCAATTAATCAAATACTTTCGCAAAGATACGTAGCGGATGATCAGTCCAAAATATCTTCTTGTATACGTACCAGAAAACTAATATATTCCAAGTATATTGGATAGTGAAAACCGTATTATCAACTTCTTTTATGGATAACACATCAGAATCTGCTGGTTCTTTTTCGCATTATTATTGAACCGGAATGGCCTAACCGGTCATGCCAAAATAGTGAGATTTTTAGTAAACTTATGGTTTACTATTTTCCTTATCTTTGTAATATATGTGCAAAATTCGTGAATCATAAAATAATTCTATAATTAAATAAGATAACTCAAATTTAACATGTCTGATAAAGCAAATAATATCATAGTGCGAAGATAAAAACCAAATAAAGCCAAAACAACATGAATTCAAGAAAAACCAAACACCATATCTAAATCAAAGAATCAATTATTCCCTTCAGGGGCTCGGGAATCATCAGCTTCCATTGGAGAGAGATCATCATAATCATCTTCATCACCGCACACGAGGTTTGTTTCTGCATTCATTCTTTTTTGTTTCAATGATTCTTGATAAAGATCAATAAGGTGCTTTGGTATACGACAAGTACGAGACCAATGACCTTTTCCTCCACAGCGATGACATACATTTGTTATCTTCTCTTCTTTGTTATCATCTTTCCTTTCCCACTTCTGGTGAGAGTACGATTTCTTAAAAGAAACACCTCGGCCTCGACCTCGACCAAAACCATATCCTCGTCCATGTCTGTGTCCACGTTGGTAACCACTTCATTGATCATCGTGAGATACCACATTTGCTTCAGGCAATGGAGCAGAACCAGTTGAGCGTAATTGATGGTTTTTCATCAGTAGCTCATTGTTTTGCTCAGCCACAAGGAGAGAAGATATAAGATCAGAGTATTTCTTATATCCTTTTTCACGATTTTGTGTATGCATGACAACATTGTTTGCGTGAAAGGTAGAGTATGTCTTTTCAAGCATATCTGCATCTGTGACTTTCTCTCCACATAATTCCAATTTGGAAGTTATCATGAACATTGCTGAGTTGTATTCACTTACAGACTTAAAGTCTTGTAGTCTCATATGTGTCCATTCATAGCGAGCTTTAGGTAATACCACAGTTTTCTGGTGGTTAAACATATCCTTTAGGCTACTCCAAAAAACTTCTGGTTCTTTTACAGTCAAGTATTCATTCTTGAGGTCCATATGGAGGTGATGACGAAGGAATATCATAGCCTTTGCTTTTGTTTGAGTGGTTGCTACACTTCCCTCTTTGATTGCATCACCAAGATTTTCAGAATCAAGATACATCTCGACATCGAGCACCCAAGACAAATAATTCTCTCCAGAGATGTCAAGGGCCTCAAATTCAAGGTTGGTAATGTTCGGCATAATTTACTGAAATAATAAAAGAATGATCAAGTTTCATAAAAATACAATCATCATATCTTATTTTGTTCCTATCATTCCATTAAACTAAGTTCTCAATCAATCAATTAATTCATTAGACAAAATCATATGAAAAAATTGTGCAAATTTCGTGATCAAACATGATTTTAATTTGTCTGTGCAAAATCCGTTTTAAAAATCCTTAAGTAAAAGTATGGTAAAATCTAGCTGTGCATAGATCATGCATAAACGATGCTCTTATAATCTAGTCGTGCATAGATCAGGCATACACGAATTAGTGCAGAAGTAGTATTCAGATTAATGAGCAATATTCAGTTTAATGACAGAAAATCATCGTGCAAAATCCGTTTTAGAAATAGTGCATATTATAATATAAATTTGTGCAGATTCAGAGATCAATAAAATACAAAGATCAAACGATCGACAATCATTATTCTAGATAAGCATTGATAACCATCTTTGATATGAGGAGACAAAGTCTACCATACGATCATGATCGTGGAGGCATAGCCTACCATGACGATCGATTTGGAAAAAGCCATCGCTTTATCATCCCGGAATAATATAAATATAGACAGAAATTAAATCTCACATTTTCGGTGGAAGAACATATCGAAGAGACGATCGTGCTGATAACGTGTTGTGAATAAAAGAAAGAGAAGAAGAGAGAGAAAATTGTTGTGTCTTATTCCATGAATAATGATGGGTATATATAGGTTTACAAAGACTTGGAGAACAAGTTAAATTTGGAGAATAAGTAAAGAGAGAATATTATAAACCTCCTTATGATATGAACTTTATAATGGGCATCCATATAATTAATTCATAACAGTTACCAAATTATTCAACCTAAAAAACTTGGTCTTATGGCAAAAAAATAATAAAATACATGGAAGCAAACAGTGTTGTGCCTAGAGTTTTAGGGGCTTAAGGTGATATTAGATGTGGCATTTAATTAAACTAAAAATATTATATAAATTATTATTTTTTTATAAAAGAAATTCAGTATATTGGAAAAATACTTTTGCTATTTTTATGTAATATATATGATTTGGATGTGGAGACAAAACAATTTAGTAGATCAAAAATAAAATAATAATATTTAATTTATTAAAATTGTTTACACATATTCATCATTTATGTTAACTAAAATATATTAACTGTAATTGTAATTTTGAAATTTATATAATACTTCATCTGTTTCACAAAAAAATGTCATTTTGATATATTTCACGTAGATTAAGAAATTATTAAAATATACAAATATACCTCTAATTTATATATCAATAATTAAATGTGAATTAATTAAATTCAAATGTTATTATCTTTAAATAAGAGGTACAAGAGGAATTGAGTGTAAAAAATTACATTAGAAACATAGAATGACATTTTGTTTGAAACAAATTTAAAACGACACTCTTTATAAAACGAAAGGAATAATAAAGAACATATAATATCAAATGAGTGAGAAAATTATTTCATTAAAAAATCGTAAGATAAAAACGGAAAACAATCAATGAGTGAGTGCTTCAATTCTAAAATCCTATAGAAACGACGCAGCACATGAAACCGATTAACCCAAATAAATTGTAAAAAAAAATATACAAAAAATTAAAACTAAAATAAGAAGGCATAAATATTTTTTCAATCAATTGAGACTAGTACAAATATGGAAGTTGGGGGCCCCAAAATTAAAAAATGTGAAGTGGAGGCCTTGAGGCATTGCCTTTTTTCTAAGACCTTGAGCACGGTCCTGGAAGCAAAAACATTCGGTACTTTATCGAGACCATAGCTTTTCAACAATTGGTATCAATAAGTAGCGATAAATAGTTTGAAAACCCGAAGAAAAATGAAACCATGATAAGGTCGAAAGGAAAATAACAAGAAGAAAGGCCGGGGAAACGTCTACTTTGCAGATCGTAGGTTGTTTCATCCGGCATCCCGAAGGGAGAGCTTTTCCTCTAAAAAGTTAGCAGAGGCCCGAACAAAAACAGTCCTCAATGTCTAAGATTTGACGCTCAACTAACAAAACTAGATCCGGCACAAAGACAGAACTACACTAACTAGAAGAACCAAGAGGTGCTAGCTCACTCTACCAAGATCCTCCCGATGTCGGCTAGCACAGAGCCAAGCAACATCATAGCTCATTAGCCTTACTACCTCCTCCGTAAGCAATATAAATGGGACACCAAAACCGAACTTGTTGTAACCTCAATCAACCTCACAAACGAAACATCTAATCCAAACTGAGAAAACAAGCTAAACAACTGGTGGAAGATGAGGAACCACACCACATCGGCTGAGGCTGAGAAGAGCAACGGAGCAAACACCGCACCGTAACGGGTCTCACACCGCTAGTACAGAAAGCATCCCGACAGCAGGAGAAGAAACCCACAACCACCGGAGACACCTGCCTCGTAACCACCATCCCAAATAATAAATAACTTTCTTTGCAATTACATCGACACATTGGTTAGCTTGCCTATCTCAAAAGGCATAAGCTGGTCGAAACCTTCGTCTTGTGGCTCTTGTGATCAATGTCATTCTTGGGAAGCCCCAAACACTTCATAGAGCCTCTAGAAAACCTTGAGCAAGTCTTTGAGTCACTCTCAAACCTTACTTTTTCAATACGAACCTCTTTCAAATCTTTAATCTTCCACTTATCTATCTGAGTGTTCGAATCGACATACAACTGTCACCTGAAAATGTTCTAATTACCATAAACCACCACCCCCTCCCAAAAAAAAGAAAAAGAAAAAAAAAAGAGTTCTAATAACCCTTGCTCCCTACGGTTGGACAAGTTTCTAGTTGAGCCAAACATAAATGTCCTTATTTTATTCGAAAAAAAGCCGTTTTTCTTGTTGACCCTTCCAAACGATCTGACCGTTCAGAGAAACCCTTGATCCTACCGAACCTTTTTCACTGCTTAATATATTAGACCAATTCACGCACAAAACAAGTAGTATTGTTTAAGTTTTAGTAGTTCACCGTTATTAAATATTAACTTGATTTTTAAACGCTTACAAATTTAAGCAAGATTAGGTCATTGTCCAGGTTGTAATTTTTTCGTGTCCCTTTTTAATTTGACGTCCGATCGAGCGATGGACTACCACTTCTCTTACATTTTGAAGATATTTTTTGTTAATGGATTATAAAATATTAAATTATAAATCCACATATTAGTACTTATCTACTATATATNTATTTAGTTTGATTTTAACAAAGTCTAGTTGACATTACAAAGTCAAAATATCAGTTTAATACAAAAACAAATTTTTATTAGTAGCAAATTCCCATATATAATTTTTGGCAAAAAAAAAAAAAATTCCCATATATAAACTATACAAAGCCATATCTTCCATCATAAATTAGTCTCTATAGAAATTCTATCACAATTATTTTTGTTTCCATAGAAACTATGGGATTAATGACTCAATCGCCTTTCAGTCTCAAAAGTTTCTCTAACATAATCGTAATGTAAGTCAATCCATTTTGTATAACCTATAATTTTATAAAGTTTTTCGTTAATTCTTTTGAATATATAGCGTTTTAAATGGAATGACAGACAATATAATTCTTTGTTCTTCATTATTGTAGGAGAAGATACGACATTTTGATCCAAAAAGCCTCTCAAAGGGCGTATGCAATAGGAGGCAGCCAAGAGAAGCCATCGTGGACAGCAGACTGTGAAACCGGATACTACAGACCTGAAAGCATAGCAAAAGAGTTAGATCCATACATTGTGACAACCTCTAAAAGTGAAGTTAAAACGAGGAGAGGAGAAGAGTTATGGTGGATGCCTGATCCGGGAACCGGATTCTATCGGCCTGATACTTTTGCGAGAGGGCCCGACGCGGTTGAGCTACGGTCAATGCATTCCAACGAGAATAAAAAAACCTTGTGAGCCAATAATCTCTACATGTGTGGTTTCTTTTTAATTCTAGTTCATTGATTTGAAGTGTGAACTAAGAAGTATTGGCAGATTATTGTTTGCCTCGGTGCCTCTTCTCATATATATTGTTTAGCCGTACTGACTTTATCTAGCAACATGATATGTTCAAGATTGCTTCTAATGTTTGGTTTCTATGTGGTGAATCTTTCAATTAACAAGTTGCGTCACGTCTTATTTAATATAAATAATATCCATTATTTATATATATATGAAAATATATAAGATATTAGTTTTGTTTGGAGAAGTCCCATTATGAAGTTAAATTCTCTTCACTTCCATTATTTGTTTTTAACCAAAAAGGACAACCTTAAGAAAATTTCACGGTTTTTTTATTAGTTGATGATATTACTGATGATAATAAAACTTGAAAATTTGAAGCAATTTTACCAAATTCAGTCTTTTAAAAAATATATATATAAGACTTTCATTTGACCAATTTTTAGTCTTTTTTTTTTTTGAACAACGATTTTATTAAACGTTAAAGTGTTACACGCTGTCGAGTGAGAACTCCCGGAGGGACTTCTTAGCTAAAGCGTCTGCCAAACAATTGGCTGAGCGGGGAATGTAAGAGAAAGAGATACAACTGAAACAGCTTGTTAAAGTTTGAATATCTTGATAATTCCATAGATTTCTTTGAGCTGGTCCCTTGTGGTGATAGTTCAGATTAGATCTTGTGCATCTGATTTGACATGGACATTGTTCCAACCTTTTCCAAGGGCATGAGTCAGGGCAGCACGGATTGACAGCGCTTCCGCCATCAGTGCATTTTGACCAATATTTAGTGAATTTTGAAAAATGTTTAAAGTTTACAGATTTCAGTTAAAAAAGAAAAAGAAATTAAATTCAAAGTTCTAAAAATTTGACCAAAATAGAACTGAAATTGAAACAAATAACAGTGAAGAGATCGATAAACCTCAAAACACTAATTAGTAATTAATGATGTATTTTCTGGAAATTATCCTACTGTCAAATATATAATTGGCCACCGTGACTAGTTGAAGAAACAAGTGGTCTAGGAAAAGACTTTTACCGGCTAAGTGTTATTTATGAAACAACTGAATATAGTATGAAATTTGGTGATTTTTATTTTATTTTCCTATGAACGGAGTTAGCAGATGATCAAAGTTATGAAACACGCTTAGGTGCTATGAAAAACTTGATCAAAGTTACCAAACGACGCGAGGAGATACTTGGCATGCATTTTATCACAACCTAATGAATTCATATATTATTATTTTTTGCATTTTACGAGTAATGCGACATAAAAAGTACTTATTATTGCGATGGAAATTGACCTTCGTAACAAATTTTTTTTTTAAAAAGAGATATGGAAGTGATAATGATATTGAAGGGACCTAAAACTAGACGTACGCAGGAGCCAGGAAAAGCCCTATGGATTTCAAGCATATGTAATTTTGACAACTACTATATTTAAATTACAACGCCAGCGTGGATGCCGACTTAGCTCAGTGGTAGAGCGCGTGACTTTTAATCACGTGGCCGTGGGTTCGATCCCCACAGTCGGCGACTTTTTTGATTTTTTTTTTTTTATTTATGTTCAAAAGTAAATTGTAGACTATGTTTTCATTTGCAATGCACCAAATGTCTTATACTTTAAACAAATAAAACACATATGGCTGAAAATATCAGGGCACAACAAACATAACATTTGATACGAAGAGAAATAAAAAGTTGGTTGGTCTTACACTGAGTTATGTTTGTTTGTGACTGGATTAGTGAACAACTCCTCCATGTGACTGAATTATCGAATAAATTATACAATGCTTTTCTAAAACTGGTATATGAAAATTTACCAGAGATCTAATACTTAAATATAATTCAGTAAAGCATTGTATAATTTATTCGATAAGGGCTCCTTTAAATATACACAAAATAAGCAACAATGAATTTGAGATGGAGAAGATACAATGGAGTGTGTGTGTGTTCTAAAACCAACAAATCAGCGACAAAGCTGAGCACATAGCTATTTATCCGGGAACCCGATGGATTTGGCAAAATGTTTGATCCTGATTTCCCGTTCCTCAAACAAAGTATTCTCAATTGACTTGTCTGCATAAAACGAGAGAGACATTAAAAGGAGATTCAACTCGGTCTTGCAAGTGTTTTTATAAATACTTTACTGTGCAAGAGCCTGGTTATATGTGGATGATTATGAATATTGGTCTTTATGATTATTGGAGTGGCTTTTTACAGAACAGTCGGGCTGGCAGATTTATTCTATATTTTCTTAATACAATGTCTAGCACTGAGTGAATTGAAATGTTACATTTTATGTTGTACACAAAATAAGTCTTATGTGCTATGAAAAGTTCGATTGAACTTACCAAACAATGTGAGGAGCTATTTAGCAATTTATCACCGTTTATCATAGACTATGCAGCACAGCAAGGTTAGCAATTTATTCACCTCCGTAACAGTCTCAAGGGACGTAAAATAATTATATGTACGTAGAGCGCGTGATTAAAGTATTATAAGACTTAAAATACAACTAGAGCATCCAAGCCGTCTTAGCTCAGTGGTAGAGCGCGTGACTTTTAATCCCGTGGCCGTGGGTTCGATCCCCACAGACGGCGAAAATTATTTTATTTTTTTCTCTTTTTTTGTGTTCAAAAGCAAATGTATATACAGTACTATGTTTTTATATGCAATATTCAAAGGTCTTGTATTATAAACACATATGGTTGAAAAGATCAGGCCAGGGCACCAAAAAAAAAAAAAAAAAGGATTCAAAGAGGAATGAAATTTGTCTTAGTTGGTTGGTCTTGCACTGAGTTTTTATAAAATAGGATCAAGCACGACTATGTGGAAAATTACCAGAGATCTCAAAACTCAAATATAATTCAGAACAACATTGTGTATTATCTATTCAATAGGGGGCTCGTATAAAATATACACATAATAAGCAAGAAAGAATTTGAGACGGAGAAGATACAATGGAGTGTGTGTGTTCTAAAACCAGCGAATCAACGACAAAGCTGAACACATAAGCTATTAATCCGTGAATCCGAGGGATTTGGCAAAATGTATGATCCCGATTTCCCGTTCCTCAAACAAGTTATGCTCAATTGGTTGCCTAATTGAGTCGTCTGCAGAAACAAAAAAAATGTTGATTAGTGACCTTGAAAGGAGATTCGATCCGAGGCTGGAGAAACCGGAGAATGAAAATGGCTGTAAGAATTTTACCGTGCAAGAGGCTGGTTCTCGGTTACAGTTCCATTTAGAAGTTGGAACACATGAAAGATAATGACACCATGAGCAATGTTTGTTTCCGTCGACATTGTTGAAGAGAGAGATCAAACCGGCAATGAACCTGACAAGAAAAGAAACCGGTTTAGTGTTATTTTTTTCTTGTGTTGTTCAAAGAGACAAGATCATTTACGCAATCCGCAGGAATGAATGAGCATATGTAGTTTTTACTATAGGATACACAAACAGACTGATTTATAATTATTAATGTAACACTTACCAAGCGAGCAAGAGGAGAAGAGAGACGGTCCATAATATGGCCTGATACATCTTGTACTTGTGCGGTTTAGCTCCAGGAGCGTTTCTTTGGTTGATCCATCCGAAATGGGGACGGATTAAGAGCACGAATCCAAGAAGAAAACCGGTACCAAACCCTCCAATATGAGCAAAGTTATCTACTCCCGGGAGCACACCAAGTCCCAAGTTTACCGCCACAATTAATACAAGAGTTATAATCGTCACAACCTAAACAAAGCATTTGGCAAACAAGATAAATTCTAAAGTTCCAACCTTTTAGATCATACAAAAAGAAAGGGTTTTTGAAGGTATAGGTACCTTGTTAGAATAGATCGTCCAATTGATAAAGATCTCAGAGAGCATTCCACCAAGTAAACCAAACACGGCACCAGATGCTCCAACAGAGATGTTTGAGCGGAGGAAAAGAGCTGACAATATACTTCCTCCAAAGCCCGATATCAAATAAAGCAATCCAATCCGTACTGAGAACAAAAAAAGATGGAAACAGAGGTTAGACACAAAGGGTGTCTTCACAAAATAACGAATCGATCTAGGGAGGCAGAGAGTACTTACTAAATCCGAATTCACGTTCCATACGTATACCGATGAATAAAAGAGTCAACATGTTCACCAGTAAGTGAACAACTCCTCCATGTAACCAATTGCAAGAAAGTAGACGCCATCCTTCATCTCGCTTAACCACTTTTCTTACATCTAATCCACCCATTGTTTGTAATCTGTTTGCAAGTACAAGTAACCAAAATCAATCTCAACATCAGGACGATTAAAGAAAGAGGAGAAAACACACTGTCTCTAAGAGACTCTACTCCTATTATACTCCAAATCCTTCTACAATTCAACATAAATATATGACATCTTCCAAATCGTTGACCCACACTAAAAGCAATCAGCTACTTCTTCAAAGCTATAGTAGAGCATAGTTTCCTGCTTAAATTCGTATGAAATTTCGGAGTTTCCTTGAAATCCTAAGAAATTTGAAGTTTTCTGCTTGATTCCTAAGAAATTTCGGATTGACTCGGTCAAAATCAGTGATTTGTTCGGAGGATACAGAGAGCAAAAAGGAAACCATAGAAGTAGAAGCTCACGTGAGAGAGGAAGGACCCAGAAGAGGATTCTCTCTTGTGCTCTGAAACGAGAACCGACCCAAGAAATCGGCAAAACAGTCTCCAGATTTCTTCGGACAATTGTTGACATACATGGTAATCACGAACACGACAACGTTAGCGACCACGAAACACGGTATGAGCCAAGAGTACCAGCTCCGAAACTCCTTAACTCCTCTTCCTCGTTCTTCGTAAGAACCTCGACTCTGATTCTGCGATCGATGCTGCTGCCCAGATAGAGAAGACGATTCTAAATCCATTGGGTGGATGTTGCTCTCTCTCTGCTGGGTTTTTCCCCAAATCGGAGCTGTCTCTGAATCCTTCTCTCCCATGGAAGCAATTTAAAAAAAAAATCGAGCTTTGAACGAAATTCGATATGTTTGAGAATTGAATTTGAGATGTGTGTAGAGAGAAATTAGGTTTTCGTTTTTGTTCTCTTTATGGGGGTTTTAATCGGGTTTTGACTTTGGAAGATAAAGCAAGGGGAGTTCTCTACACGAAAAGGAAAGGAAAATATATTTGCAGTTTGTGTCTGAAAACAAGAAAAGGAAAGAGTTAGTCAACGGTCTTCACCAAATATACATCACACGGTTCCTAATCCTACCAGTAATTTTCCATCAGTCAACCAAAAAAAATAAAAAGGTTTGTTCGTATATGTTTCCGGTTTTAGTGACTGAAAAAAAAAAAAAAACTCTGATTTATCACAAATCATTTATGTAACGGAAAATTGAATTTAGATTTTGAGTTTAAATTCGGAGATAAGGAAATGTACTCGAAGCGTCATATATAGACATATAATCGATTTTCGGCTGAACAACTTTCTTATATTTTTGTTCGACCACTACGACTAAATTTGCATTCAAACTTAATCTTTGAATACAGATTTTAAATTTGGAAAAATAAATAACATTTGGATATAGAAGTTAAAAATATTAACATCAAAATGCAAAAACTGAAAAAAAATTGTCTTTTCCAACTTCTTCAACTTTTATCAAAGCAATAGACTTCTAACAATTTTTGAAAAAAAATCGTCCTAGCTCTTACAAATATTAGAATTTTATGTGTTGTTTTCTTTTGAATATGAGATTATTTTTTCTCTCATAGTGCTAGAACTTTTCTCTATATGGTACTATGAGTTAATGTCTTCTATTTGTTTGTTTTCTTTTTGACATCAGTTTGTGTCTTTAGTTATTTATCAGATTCTCTTATATTTTTGTTTTTATTGATTATTTTTGTTTTTATTGATTTTACATCAGATATTTTATTGACTGGTGGGTGGTGTGCCAATTCAAAAAATGCTTGATGATAGTTTGATGAAAAAATTGATTTCAATTAGGGTCCAAACGATACATCAGAGGAATTAGTAGAATTATAGATAAATGAATTGTATATGAATAAAATACATATGTAAGAGGTATATTTTTTTGTTATGCTTTTTCCTCTTGAATATAGTAGAGGAACAACTTCTTTTAATTCTGTTAGCAAATTCATTTTTTTTTCTTGCGAAATGGGTAGAAATTGTTTCTTCCTTATTTTTACTGTAAATAATAAAAGAAAAATGCATAATTCCACTTTATTTTTTTCTTTTAGTTGTATAACCATTTGCATCCTTAAAATAACTCTTGAAAGGAAAGTCACCATGTACTCTTTTTTATTTTTCTCATAAAATCTATGATTATTGAATGATTGAAATACTCCAGAAATTTTTAGTCCTCTCTAAGTTAGGTTCTTGCTTGCATTTTCAGAGATTTTCTTGAGAAACATGGAATTTACGAAGGTAAGTTCCATTTATTATAATAATTTTCTTTTCCTTACTAAAACTTAGTCATATTTGGATCAAACTATATATTTCTCTAATTTTGTTTTCATTTTTTTTTTAAATTGATGCTGACTAGTTGCTTGTAGTCCCCTAAAATAATACTTCTCCGGGATCAAATCAACTCCATCGATCATTTGATAACAAGTCCATTAATTTAGGAGAAGAAAAAGAGCTCTTCTTATTTAATTGTATAATGATATTTTAACAACTATTCAATTTAGGCTGAACTTTTCAAGGATTCACGACGTCATCATCACAAGAGATGAGAAGGAAAAATCAAACATATACTATATAGACATAAAAAACCGACGAGAGACTTCTAAAATTTACGATATTTATCAAAGACAAAATTATTAAACTCAATGTGGTCTAATGGTAGTTATCTTGAGAATGTGTTGGTTCGCTCCCTGAGTTCAATTCTCATTGAAAACAAAAATCACATGTGAGTTGGCCAATCAAAAATAATGTCATATCTTAGATCCATTTGAAAACCCGACGAATGGGTTAGTCGACGGTATCACTCATCCAATGGGAATAAGTCGGGTTTAAGTCCGAATTATCCCTTGTTATCACCAAACAAAAAAAATCATTCACCAAACGAATCAGTTATTTGTTATAAATATATAGTTTAGAAGATTTAAAGGTTAACTTTATATAAAAATTTTAACTTTGATTTCACATATAATTATTAATTTTTTACATACTCTAAAAATTATCATATTATTATTTTTATGCAATCATTATCAATATATTCAATTTAGCATTCATCTTATTCAACACAATCTTGATTCTAACTGATTGCTAGTTATATTCTCACATGTTTTTGATTCGAACAATAGTCCATTGTGCCACGTAAATTATCCAAAACCCCCTCCCCCCAAAAAAAAACCCGATCCACAACAAGAAAATAGAAGTGATCAATGAGATTCCAAAAAAAAAAGTGAATGAGATGAGATTTATCCAACAATAAAGTAGAGTCGTCCACGTGTCAAAACCAGGATTGATGTTAAAGAAGTAGTGGATCACCTAACCCGGAACGGAAGAACTAGTCCAAAGTGTTCGGAGGAGGGTTTTAGGGCTAAAGCTAAAAAAAACCATGGTTAGTTTTAACCCCACAAAAAATGTCTTTAGAGAAAAATAAAAACACAAAAAACGTTTTTAATTTACTGATAATTTCAGACTAATTAGATGTTGACAGGTGTTGTCAAAATTGAGTTCAAAATTTTCTGAAACTTGGGAATTTTTGTGGTTTCATGGGGTTTTTGTTCAGACACAAACCCAACTTTAAAGGCGGGTGTTTTACGGCTCACATCTTTCTATATATTTTATTTCCCACAAACGAATTATAACATAAATCTCACTTTTCCTTTTCGCACAAAATCAATCGAAAGCGATTCAGAGAAACGAAAGAGACAATCATAATAAGGTTGTATAATTTTATGTGATTATATATTTATATCCTATGTTTGTGTTTTTTTATCTGGGTTTGATTTTCCTCATCAATGTTTTGTGTTCTAGGATCTGATTTTTGTATACATATGGTCAAAAGAATTGCGCAGGTTCAGGCTTAACGTAAGCAATTTGTAGTTGCGTGTGTTTCAAGGACCATGTTGGACTGTGGTTTCGATGCTTACCAACTTCCTGTGGTTCCTAGGGCTTATAGATCACCCAGAGTGCGTATATATATTCCAACAAAATTTCTTATTCTTCCACAAGTTACATACAATTGGCTCACTCGATCGCGCCCTTTTTTTTCAGGGTCGCAGGCAAAAATTGATAAAAAGCCATAGATCCGAGTTCGAGTTTTTAGCCCAAATGGCCGGAAAGTTCTCAGGCGATCGCAAGGCCCATGAAACAAAGGAGACAAATGACGATTTCCTCGTCAATAACTTATTGGAGACAATGGAAGTTAAGGTTAAGCCTCAACCTTGTCTGGATATACCTTCTCAAGTGTTGTTGTCTAAGAACTGGTTAGCTCTTGGTCCTTCCATTTCTAGCTCTCCAATCACACAAGAAGAAAATTCTAACATCGGTAAAATCAAGTCACTCGCTAGCTTTATTTATACCGCAAGCTTTTTCACATAAAAGATTGATTTTTTAAAGTGCTTCTTTGGATTTATGTAGACGGGAAAAGAAAGATGTATTCCACGAAAGAGCGAGGCAGTAGTAGCCAAGAATCGCAGAATATGTATCCGTTGAAAAAAAGAAAGTTGTTTTACCAAAATCACCGACCTGAATCACGTGATACTCCGTGTACCGGTATATATGGATCATATCTTTTTGAGGTCAAATCTATATGAACAAATTTTATATACATATCAGAGTCGTTATTCTCATATTTTTTTCAGTCAAATTTGGTATCAACTCGTTGAAAATCTCGGAGCTATCGGTGGACATTCCTGAATCAGCCACAGTCGGATCACTGAAATTAGCGATATTGGAGGCGGTAACACGGATTCTTAAGGATGGACTAAATATTGGAGTGCTTCTTCGAGGTAAAACCATCGTTGATGACTCCAAAACGCTTCTTCAGATTGATGATGATGACAACAACCACAATCTCAGCTCTTTGGGGTTCATGCTAGAACCGCGGAAGTCAGAAACAACAACAACAGTGTTAACCGCGGTTTCCCCGAAAACGCGAATTAGGTACACAATTAAAACTATAAGTAGTTTTTATTCATCCATAAATAAGTTTTTTTTTGTTTTTTGTATAAACCAATACTCTAATAAAAATGTATATGATATAAATTAATAAGCATTTCTAATTTTTTTGTTTGTAGTAACTTTTTATAAATTGCGGTAGGAAATATATATATATATATATATATATAATATCATGATATAGTTTATTTATTTACAAAATTAGGGTTCCTGGGTCCATAGAGAGCACTGAAACGGTGGCAGCTAAATCTGTGGTTCCAGCTTGCATAAAACAGGCCTCGCAGCCAGAGATGGTTCAACGGAGAATCAGACGGCCATTCACTGTCTCAGAAGTAGAAGCATTGGTTCAGGCCGTAGAAAGGCTCGGCACCGGAAGGTGATTAATGTTCAAGCTCTAAATTTCAAGCCTTGATGTTCTTAATATCATTGTTGTAAACTGTAATTTTTTTTTTGCTAGGCAATAATTTGGTTTGTTATGTATTGAATTGTACGTACCTTCTATTTTGATGCTTTTCAGGTGGCGCGACGTTAAGTCTCATGGATTTGACCATGCAAATCATCGAACTTACGTTGACCTCAAGGTACATTTTAGAAATAACAAGGATATACATATAAAATCAATTTTTTATTGTTAATAAAATAAATAAAATAAGCATCTTTAATACTATATATATGTGTAACCTAAAACAGGATAAATGGAAAACGTTGGTTCACACGGCAAAGATATCAGCAAGGCAAAGGAGAGGCGAACCTGTGCCTCAAGAGCTTCTTGATAGGGTTTTAGCCGCTCACGCTTTCTGGTCCGGATGAATAGAGAAACTCAATTAACGCTCCTTTTTTGGTAGGAAATAGTTTTAATATACGATCCGGACCATCCGGTTTTAGATTCTATTTAGAATTATTTGAGTTTAGGATTTTGAACTTTATCATTAATTCCTAGTGCTATATAATAAGATATATATTATAATTACTCCACCAAAAGTGATTTGAGAACATTTCAACCCGGAAAGGTGTGGTTGCAACTGATTATTGAGATGGTAGGTTCTAAGTCATAATAGATTATTAAACGCATGTAAGGTTGTGATTCAACACCCATAACATATACGTATAATATATATTATTGTTTTGAGTTTCGCCTTTCGGTCTATTGCGTTATTTTAATTTTGGAATCTGTTGATGATATAAATAGACTTGACAAAAAGAGAAAAAATATTTTTTTTTCTGATAAAGTGAATATATATATATATATTGATGATCCAAAGGAGACATATACATTATTACACTTCCTAAATAACGCTGAATATTAGAAATCGAATCCGGTAGACTTCAAACAATCCTTTGAACCTGTGGTGATTCAGCCTAGCTCCTCTATGAGAAACTCCAAGAAATTGTAGCAACAAGGACAAGGAGGAAAGAAGTTTGGTGCAATCTTGCTATAGCAACCTATGTTAGAATTAATATCTTAAGGCTATATGCATTCTCTGATGATTTTAATTAGCTTCAGATAATGTTCATAGGAAATCTAATAGCCAAACATATAAGTTAGCAAAAACAGCTAGAGAAAGCTTGTCAACCTATATATGTCGTATCGTGGCAATCATAGTGTGGGTATGTAATAATATAAGAACTCTGTATAAGATAATCTCTATGATAATGTGATAAATTGACGATAAAAAAAAAAAAAAAAAAGGAGTAATTCTGGAGGATCAAAATTTGTAGCGATTAACATCCGCACTTTTGGTACGTGAATTTTGTTAGGTTTAACGTTTACATTTAGGTTTGCAAATAAAAACCGTTAAACGTTAGACCTTAATTATCCGATAGATGCAAACGACGTCGTTTTGATACACACATGGTAAGTCCCTCTCACTCATTCTCCTTAAACGGATAAAGTGGCTTGTCTATCTCTGCAACTTGGCCACGTGTTTTGTCTATCCCCCATACATGTACTTTACGGGCACACAAAAATATCTCCCTATTCGTGTAATACAATCTCTGTCGCTCGCGATCTTCCACAATTTTCCGTTTCTGTGTTTTTTTTCTTTGAAGAGGCGTAAATGGCGAACAATGGACCAAACTGGGACGGATTGCTCAAATGGAGCCTCTCCCATTCCGATGGAGCTTCCTCTTCTCGCCTTTTGAGGTCCCTCAGCTTTTCTTACTAAATCTCTTTGCTTTTTTTCTTGGTCGGATCGTACATCAGACCCTAGTTTCGCTCAAATTTTGTTATCTCTGATCAATCCTAATTTCGTCTCGGGCTCATAATGGGTTCTTATTTGATTGAAATGCTCTGTATTCTGAGAAAGAAAGCATGTGGATTGATTTCTCGGGAATTCGATGTGATTATTGTTCTTTGTGTTTCGATTTTTGATTTGAAAATTGTGTTCTTGTTAGTGAGGAAGATCGACAATGGTTTATGGAAGCAATGCAAGGGCATACTATCGATTCGATTTCGCGTATGAAACAGATATCTCAAATCATGAAAATGCCTGAACAAGTCTTAAAGTCTCAAGGAGTTACATCTGACGATCTTGAAGGTTCTTAAATTCGTTCCAATGACGATTATTCGATTATGCAAAAGGCCAAGTTTGATCGATTTCGAAAACTGGTACTTTTATTTGGACAGGAATGTTGGATGAGCTGCAGGAACATGTAGAGTCGATCGATTTGGCCAATGGTTTGATCTTATTACATAAATATTTTTCGGTTTTTGTTTATGTTGTTTTTCTATCAACATATTTGGATTATTAATGTACAGATCTTCACTCTATTGGAGGTTTGGTCCCTCTCCTTAGCTATCTCAAGAACTCGAATGCGAAGATTCGAGCAAAGTCGGCCGATGTTTTGACCACGGTTGTTCAAAACAATCCAAGAAGCCAACAACTTGTTATGGAAGCAAATGGGTTCGAGCCATTGTTAACCAACTTTATTGCTGATCCCGACATTAGAGTCCGGACCAAGGCGCTCGGTGCTATATCTTGTAAGAGTTACTATTTATAACAAAATTTGCTCGAGGACCCAAAGTTTTACAATGTTTTGTTGCTTTTGGCATTGTAGCTCTTATCCGTCACAACCAGCCTGGGATTACAGCTTTCCGTCTGGCAAATGGTTACGCTGGCTTGCGAGACGCTTTGGTCTCTGGCACCACTAGATTCCAAAGGTAAGAAAAAGGTCTCAAGCATATGTTCGGTTTCGGGTCTGGTTGGTTTATCAGGACGGAACACTGTAGGATTATCGACTTTTATTAAGTCCATGATATATTCTCTCTGTTTCAGAAAAGCCTTAAACTTGATTCACTATCTTCTCCAAGAAAGCAACTCAGACTGTAAAATCGTTAGAGATCTTGGATTCACTCGCATAATGATCCACCTAGCAGCCAACCAAGACCTTGAGGTCCGGGAATTTGCCCTTCGCGGTATCCTAGAGCTTGCCCGTGAAGAATCTGAGAGAAATCTTGACAGAGCGGATGTGAATCTAAGACAGCTTCTTGAGGAGAGAACAAGAAGAATCATTGCGATGTCGGAGGAAGAACTTTGTGCAGGTAGAGAAGAAAGAGAGCTAGTGGATATCCTTTGGAACGTGTGTTATGATGAACCGTCCTGTCTAAGAGAAAGAGGGCTGGTTTATCTCCCTTGTGATGACGAGATGGCTCCTGATGTGATTAGGGACCGCTTTGAACCTCCATTAAGGGCTTGGGCTGCAAGACGGCATGATGAAATGAATGAACCACCGGTTCCACTTCTTCTTGGTCCTGCACAGTGATATCGTAGCTTTGGCGTTTGATCCGATCACAAGGAAAGAAATTGTGTTTCGACTACAAACCAGAAATGATAGATTCTCTATAAAGAAAAACTTGTGGAACACATATTTCTATTGTAATTATAATAATCTTATATTTGATAAGATTCTTGTAAGAAAATCTTATATCTCCACACAAAGTCAAAATTCTATATACATGATCCGTGATGATAAAATATAAATAAATAAAGCAAGACCATCAAACGTTGCTAAGCTGAAACATCGATCACCTCCCACCAGAGAGTAGAGAATCAGCGATCGAAGACCCGCCGGTAAACCCTTTAAACACGGAGGAAGAATATAACATCGCAATACCGCTAAAACCGTCCAGCCCTCCCAAATTCATGCCGCTCCCCGCCGACAAATCCAACGGCGTTAATTCCGGCAACGCCATGTCTCCTCTTAGATATTGTATCACCTGCCTCATACTCGGTCTAGCCCGAGGGTCCGAATGCGAACACAACAGGCCGAGTTTCAAAACCATTTCAACCTCTTCAAGATCGTAACCATCAGACCCAAGTTTCGGATCTTTCGCTTCCATTATGTTTCCTCTGAGCCACAAACTGAAAACCCATTCCACAAGCAAGAACGTCTCGTCGCTTTCGCTATGGAGCTCGATGGGTCGTCTTCCGGAAACAACTTCTAGAAGAAACGCACCAAACGCATAGACATCGGTCGCGGTCGTGGCGCGTCCGGTCCGAGAATGTTCAGGTGCTAAGTATCCCAATGTTCCAACAACGTGAGTGGTCTGAGGATCCGACCCGTGATCATATAAACGGGCCAACCCGAAATCGCCGAGTCTGCCGTTGAAATCAGCGTCTAACAGAACATTGCTAGCTTTCACGTCACGGTGAATCACAACTTGTTCCCATTCCTCGTGAAGGTAGAACAATCCGGAAGCAACTCCTTTGATGATCTTAGATCTCTGTTTCCAGTCTAAGGTTGTCTCTGGATTGTTGTATAGATACTTGTCTAAGCTTCCGTTGGGCATGTAATCGTAGACCAGAAGAAGCTCTCCTCTCCGGCGACAATAACCCAAGAGAGGCACTAAATTCCGGTGACTCATCCGGCCGATACTCACGATCTCCGCCACGAACTCTTTCATACCTTGTTTGGAATCGTGTGAGACTCTCTTCACGGCGACTTCGAGCTTCGTCGTCGGGAGAATTCCTCTGTAAACCCTCCCGAAGCCGCCGGATCCGAGAAGATCCTTCTCCTTAAACCCTTTCGTCGCGTGGTACAGCTCCTTGAACCTGAATCGGTTCTTCCCGAACTCTGTTTCCCAGTCGTCGAGCTCCTCTTCGAATTTCTTCTTCCTCCTCACGATGTAGAAAGCGAGGAAGATCATGGAGAAGATCAGAAATAGGGAAATCAAAGGCATACCGATTTTGTAGAAATCGGAGATTCTTCTGGGCTCGAATCGAGGAAGCTTCGGGAGCTTGGATAACGAAAGCATCGGAGCTTCGCCGTTAACCCGGAAACTCCACCCGACAACGAAATGCTCCGAGAGAACGGAACCAGTCGCAGACGAGAATCCTACATACATATCTTGCAGAAGAATCGAAGAAAGATCTCTGACATACGAAACAAGCGGTTTTCTGGGTTTATCGGAATCGAACGGAGCCATCGTGACATCGATTCGATGGCTATGATTGTCGTAATCGACCCAAACTTGCATCCGTTTGCGACTAATCAAGCTCAGATTCCGAAACTCGTCTTTATCGTCCCAATATCCGGCCGTCGAGTAATTAGCTGATCTCAAACCGTTGATGTCGATTCCGACGTGATTATCGTTTGGGTCTCCGAACTCGCTGCTCTGGATTGTGTCGAATTCGACGGCGAAGACGTGATTCGTTTCGTTGCCGTTGTTCAAGATGTTAAAGAGACCTATGTATTGACTGGGAAGTGAAGAAGGAAGGCCGAGCGTCGGAGATACGACGAAGGCGATTCCATGGCCGCTTAGCGTTGGGATCTGGGAATGTATCGCGAAGACGAAGGTTGTGGAGAAGGACGAAGCGTTGCCGTTTGGGGAATCTTTGAACCGGATCCGTTCGGTATAGAAGGCGTGACCGGTTCTCTGTACCGATGTGTTGGTTAGCTTCAAGAGACCGTTGGGTGTGACTGTGGCGATGCCTTGGAGTGAGATGTCTGTCGGAGGATGGAAGCCATGGTAGGTGAAATTGAGAAGTTGAGAGGAAGATATCAGAGTTTGACAGAGAAGGAAGAAGAAGACGAGCTTGATGAACATGGCTTCCGGTTTAATCCGGTTTAGTTTGCTCAATTTTACGAAGACGATGTGTCAACAAAAGATGAAAGATGAAAGATGAAGAGAAATGGAAGATTTAAAGATGAGAAGAAACAAAAGGAAAAGTCTGTGGTAATAAGGATATCTTTTAGGACAGGTCCGTGATTGAGTAATATGTCAGAGGTAGGTGAAGTGTTGATCAAGATAATAAAGCTTCAATTAATCTCATTCTATGATTATTTATTATATTCGTTTTCGTGAGGAGTATCTAACACCATCACTTCGAGTTTTGACTATTACATAAATCCAGTTTGTCTGCATGTGACTGCAATTGTTTGTATGCTTCTTCTAATAGTCAAATGGTCAATCCGTGAGATGTTGATAACTTTTGTTAAGTTTTTTTTTTTTTTCATTACGATAGAATAAATTAGTCAAATCCAATATGTTAAGTTTTTTTCGATTAAAAAAAAAAAACAGAGCTAGCTGAGACAGTTAACTGATTGATATATAGTTTGTAGAAAAATAATAAAACACTATAAAAAGTGTAGTTTAGTGTTTTTTTTTTTATGTCAAAAATTTCATATATTATTACGATGATTCGAGTATAATGGTATCGAAAGCCATCCAGATCGGAATCAAAAAATCTATATGGAAAAAGATAATACCTCGAACTCGAGCTATGTAGTTTAGCGTATAAATGGACTTTTCTAAAAAGTTGGCTGGATGAGTAATGTAAATTGTAAATGGTAAATAAATAAGAGCATGACATTCTATAAGCGTTTTTTTCTCCGAAATAGGGTTCTTTCATTTTTATTTGGGTTTGGTCTCCAGTATTTAGAAACCATATCTCGTTGACCGAATATACAAATAATACTATATATAAATTTAATTTTAAATATTACAAAGACTATTATTCTTTACATTTTCAAATGACGTAAACTTTCTGGATGTCGACAGAAGTATTATTCTTTACATTTTCAAAAATTAATTAATGTAGTGTGAACACTGAGAAGATATCAGAATAGATGTAACTTGAAAGGTGGAGATCGATGGGAAATAAAAAGGAAAAGCTGAGATTTACTTTGAATTATATCTTATCAATAATGTAACTTATGTTCGTTAATCAGAGAGGAAAAAAGTGATCGACATATAATCTTCCTCTTCATATATTCCTTTTTAGATTTTTTTAATTGCAATATAATCTAAATATATAGGGAATTCGAAATATAATATTTTGAAATGATTAATGGGTATTAAAAAAGTATTTCCGTGATGCAATAACAAAAATATTCGTCTGATATATCTCCTTGGGCATGTTGCAGAAACAAACTAATGCTGGGTAAGATTCAATGTGACATTTATGAAAAACGTGGACTTATCCATACATGTACTAATAATGTACACCAAAATTTGTTTGGTCATTTAGCTCTGACCGACACAAAAAAAATTGCGGACATACGAATGCATTGACACAAAAACGTAACATAATTGTTGTGGACATATGATTACTCCACGATCATTTGGAATTCGGTCATCTAATGGGAAATGATGTACAAACGAAGACACAGTTTGTTCTTCTTTTTTTTTCTTTCAATTTATTAGCATTTAAATTCGAAAATATGATATATTGTAAACAATTTTTTTAACAAATTATGCATATAAAGTTGCCCAAAATATTATTCACAGAAAATGAAATGATCCATAACTATAAGTACTTTAGTGACGTAAAATTCGTTTGAGTGTAGGAAAATGTGAATTATGAGAAAAGGAAGGTATGGAGGCAGAGAGAGAGAACAACGACTTTAAGGAGTAACGATAGTGATGGGTCAAATGGACCACTGGTCAAAACTTGTCCACTCTATTTCTTGCAAGGAACCTTCTCAATTCAATCTTCACCGTTGATCTTTGGTGTCAGTCAGCTACATACATAATGGTCGGTCTGACGATATATCGTCTTTTGAATTTTCTTGGACTTCAAATTTATTCCATCCCTACTCAAACTGATTATGGTTGGACTCGGAAGTAGAAACTACGAACAGATGAAAAAATAGCAAATGAAAGAGACACAAATAAATGGAAAATAACGAATTGATGAACAAAAAACAAAAATAGTATGGCAAAAATTATATAGGGTGTATTCAATCTAATATTTACGAAGATTTGAAAAGATTTGAGTTGTAGTGAGTTTTTAGATGATTTAAATGAATTAGATAAGTTGTTATAATTTGTTTTTAAAATTTTATGAAATCTCATATAAAACTATGAGATTTAGATTTTTATTTTTTTAATTAAAAAATTCCACCAAAACATTTTTAAATCACTAAAAATCTTCTAAAATCTACTAATTAAAATATTTTTAATAACAGTGGATTTGAAAATTCATTTACAAATTATTAGTTCAATAACATGAGATTTTAAAAGATTTTATGTGAGATTTTAAAATTTCATGTTTGAATAAAATAAGATTTGTGATTTTAATACAAATCACTCTAAATATTAGATTATAGTATCCCATATTTGAATAAAATAAAATTTATGATTTTAATATAAATCATTCCTATAATCTATTATAGGGCTGTTTCAAAAGTTCTTAGTCGTTACGACGTTACCTAACTTATAAGGAAAAATGATAGCAAAAAAAAAACACTTAAAAGGAAAAATAACAACGTCTTAGGAGAAAGTTATGAATGTTTTTCTATTTGTGGAATTAATGTATAAACTATTGATTGCAGAAGGAAAAAGAAATTACTTAAGCCCAGCCCAGCCCAGGCCCAGAGTTATTTTTGTAATAATAAGCTAAGCCCCATACATATGACTATGGGGAATCGAATTGAAACACAGTAAAGTTTGAACCCATTAATATAACCGACAAATTTCTTAAAGTTTGTCAATACACAGTTTCGTAAAACTAGTGTGTCATACAACTGTCATGAGCTTATTTTTCCGTAAGCGAGTAGCTTACGTACGTCTCGGTGAAAAATTCATAATTAACGTTTTATGTCTCAATTGAAGGTTATATATATTCCGAAAACGAGTATTATATCTTCCGTAAACGAGTATCGCGCGGTGAGAATCTCATAATGAACTTCCTTTTATATATATATATATCTCAAAGTTATATATTCTGAACAAAATTTGCATGGTATGTATATTGGTCAAAAATAATATTTTGGAAAGTATGATCAAACGTGTAACACTCATATTCGACACTTTTTCTTTGCGTTGCAGATAAAGGACTCATGTGAAACTCCAACATTGACAAGTTGGTAAAAGAAATGTTCAAATTAGAACTCTTCTTAGAAGCCATATATAACCCTTGACGCAGTCTAACCCATAGGGTTAAAATAAGCTTACGGAGATTGTAATGCATGTTTGTCTATATATATATCGATTAAGTATTTGGATAAGTCCAAGACACTTTTGCAGAATTGTTCTATAGTTTCTCGCTCAAGGAAACTATAAGACGTACAATTATAATACTTCTTCCTCTTTAACCACTTTAAAAGTTAGAAATAATGTTTAAGCTAACAAGTTAACTAAGCAAGTGTCGTCATCATTTATCTATGATGCCGGCTTAATTATAGTTTTATGACTTTATCTCTCTAACCAGATGAAAGTCTAATAGGAACTCATTAAAAATATAGTTGTGTAATTGACTTTCCTATAGTGTATGTCTCTAATTAATGACACTTAATGACACTGATTTTAAAAAACTGTAAAACATATATATGTCGTCGACCGCTCTCTCATACGTATGTGTATATGTTTTCTCGGAAGGCATTGTTTATTTAGAGATCACCCATTTGTTTACATTTTCGTTTCTCATTTATTCTAACATTTACACAGAGTGTCGTTTTAACAACTTCGTAATTCTAAATGTTTTCATATACGAAAAATTCAAATACATTTCAGACGCACATTACTCACTTTTAACTCGAATCATGATACAACGACATTAATACATCCTTTAGCTACAAACCAAGTTGGAGAAGAAAAAAAAACTTACTATATATTTATAATTAATATGGTGATAATTGTCGGCTAGACATGTTCGAATTTTATAAAAATGTAAACGCTAATTAAACCAATAAAATAACCAATCATCACATCAGTTTTTTTTTTTTGCTAAAAGCAATCATATATCACATCAGTTATCTATACTTTGTGTCGGTTGAGGAAAAAGTCGGCTCTGACTTTTAGATCCCAATGTATATTTATTTGTTCTCTTGACCTAATTAACATCACCTTGTGATTTATCAAATTTACATCTCTTCACAAATTAAAACACTCCCTTTAAATTCGATTTGTTTATCTACTCTCTCTCGATCATATACAAATGAATAGAAAATACTTGGATCGTCGATCATATTCATGGTCCGGGCAAGCAAGACCATACATATGCGATTTTTGCGAGAGAGGTTTCTCCAACGCACAAGCTTTAGGAGGGCACATGAACATCCACAGGAAAGACAGAGCAAAGCTTCGACAAGCAAACCTAAAAGAAGAAGATAGTGAAGACGCCATGTCCATCACTTCGAGAAATCCGTTCGAGCAAGATCTTATTGAATTACCTTTCTTCGTTGATACGGTCGGTCCAACAACAAAAGAAGACAATACTAAAAGTGGATACTATTTGGGAGATGAAGAAGAGAAGAAAATGAGGATACTTCAAAAGGCTTTATCCCAAGAAAGTGCAGAAGTGGTAGATCTCGAGCTTCGTCTAGGATTAGATCCTTGTAAGAAATCACCAAGTACGAAATTAATTATGTGAATAAGTTAATCACCAAGTATATATGTAATTATGTGAAATAGTTTAAATTTGTTTGGTTCGGTTGATTAATTAGTTATTGATTTGTTAATATTACACTAAAACTAACATTTATGTAAATAGTGGTATCTGATTGTGATGAGATTTTAATCATTACTTTGTTACCAGGATGGTTTATTTTCCAAGAATGCGTCGATGGTGGTTACGGTTTAAGCAATTTTATTTATTTTAAATCCTATGAAACACAAATACAAGATAATAAGAAAATATGAAAGAAAACAAAAAAATATTGCGTAGCACGGATATTCTTACAGTGATAATGATTAGAGATTATAGTAGTAATAATGATTACAAAACAAGAAGGGAAAAAAAAAATCATCAACGATTATATAAAAAGGACTATTTCTTTTATCTAGACCATCTAACATGTGATAAAATGGAGAAAACTCTACAAAAAGCTCAATTTCTACAAGCAAACGGAAATTGCAAGCACTAGGAAGAGAAACACATAAATAAGGCTGCCAAAGAATTGTGTGTATAGTGTGAAAGTTAATGTAATGACATTCTTATCCGACAAACGAGTGGGAGCTGTTTACATGAACACAGCGGTTCCGGTTTCTTAAATAGGAAGTTGTTTACTCGCAAGTGAAGAAACATAATTAAAAGAAGAGCAGAGAAACGAAAGAGAAACTAGACAGGGAAAGTGGAGATATATATGTAGTGTCTTCATTAGGTTTCCGGATCGGATATGTTACAGCTTTGTCTCAAAAAAATTTAAACAATTTATAAACTATACCTTTGATGCAATCATTACGTAAAATATAATATCAAGATTTTTTTTTTTTTGTTGCTAAATTTGGATCAAGATCAAGATAGTTACGATAGATCATTTGTTATTTTGATTAAGGAGTAGTACTAAACAAGGTCATTACTCATTTCCTTCCAAAAACTTCTCCGACATTTTTTGGTTATAAAGAAATAATCACGGTCTAGATCATGCCACGTGTTTTATACATCCGATGTGGCACTCCCGTAATTGATTCCTACTCACACGCTCATTTTTCATTCCCACTGAGTCGACTCGTTCTCTTTGTTTTTCCGTTTCGATCTCCTTCTCTGTTATCAACAAACGGAGAAACGCTTTGAATTTGTTGCTGGTGTCGATATCTTTGTTTGTGTGTGGTTTTGGGATAATCTCTGCCATGAATGGAAATAATGGAAAAGTTCCGATTGGGGAATGTAAAGCGAGTGTTGTTTACATGTCCGGTTACCTACCAGGAGCTGCGCCGGAGAAATCACCGATTCTCTCTCCTGTTCCCGTGCGGTTACCGGATGCTTTTCACGGCGGAGATTCTTGGAAAGATGTATGTGGCGGCGGTTGTGGATTCGCTATGGCTATTTCAGGTTGGATTAAAAAAAAGCTTTGTGTTTTTCTCGGATTTAGTGAATTCGGAAGCTTTCTTTCATTTATATGAATCAAAACTTGTTTTTTTTTCTTCTTCCCTTTCTAATGTGGCTGGGTTTTAGATAATGGGAAGCTTATAACTTGGGGTTCTTCTGATGATGAAGGACAGAGCTATGTGGCTTGTGGAAAGCATGGGGTAAATTTTCATTAAGAGATGATGGAATTTTCTTCTTCTTTTTTTGTGACGAATTGATTGATTCCATTATTGTTTTTCTTGAATGCGATCGGTTAAGGGAACTCCAGAGCCGTTTCCTCTTCCCACGGAGGCTCCAGTCATACAGGCTTCTGCAGGATGGGCACATTGTGCAGTTGTAACAGGTAATTTCTGTGCTTTGATGAAAATAGACATGTTTGAAATGCCAAGATCGAATATTTAGGATTGGTCAATGAAACACGAAAAGAATCAATGATATTTGTAACCAGGGTGGGCACATTGTGCGGTTGTAACAGGTAATTGATTAGCCTTCCCTTCTATTCTTTCACTCCGAGACAATTTTTTCGCAAAAGTTCTATGTTTGAAGTGTCAAGGTGGAATATTTAGGATTGGATCAGTTGAAACACGAAAAAGTATTTAATGATACTTGTAACGATGTCCTTTTTTTCTTTTTTCTGAAGACCTGTGTGTTGGTGTTATAGAGGGTGGTGAAGCATTTACTTGGGGTTGGAAGGAGGGCATTCCATCAAAGGATATTGGTGGAAAGCAGCAGAGTGGATCGAGTGAGCAAGGTGAGATCGGTTGGAATATCATCCGTTTTATTGCTGTTACTTGTTTATCATTGACGGATATGGTATGCTCTCAATTGTATAGTGAGTCCACTGTCCCAAGGTTCAATTGTATCCAGCGGTATGACATTACAGAATGAGAACAGAAAGGTTGGAGAGGAACCGGTGAAGCGGCGACGGGTTTCAACCGCCAAAGATGAAATGGAAGGCCTTACATCTGGAGAGGACTTCTTTGCTACAACACCTTCACTTGTGAGTGTTGGCCTTGGAGTGAGGATCACCAGTGTTGCTACTGGTGGTCGGCATACTCTGGCATTGTCAGGTGAAGTTGTATAAACGACTTCTTTACAAATCCGAGATGAAGCTGCTTCCTTGTAGTCGCAGCATGTAGTTTTTTAGCCTAGGTTATGTGAAGCCTGAATATTTCATTGAGGATGATTGCATCTTATGTGTCATGTTTCTGCCGAAGTTTCAGATATAGGACAGGTTTGGGGTTGGGGATATGGAGGCGAAGGGCAATTAGGATTGGGTTCCCGGATCAAAATGGTGTCGTCTCCTCATCTAATACCTTGCTTTGAATCACCTGGATCTGGAGATGAAAGTTTTTTCATATTACATCAAGGGACAGCAACCACATCAACTCAAGTCTCAAGAATTCCTGGTCAGTATATAAAGGCGATTTCTTGTGGAGGGCGTCATAGTGCGGCAATTACAGGTCTGTTGTGCCTTCTAAGTTATTTCTCTGTATAGTTGATTTAACTGGCTTAGTATGAAAAAAAAAAAAACGTTGCTTTTCAGTATTTGTATTTCTCAAGTTGGTATTCCAGACTGTTTTAGAAAATTTTAATGGTGTGATCTTGATTTCTCGTCCTTCCTAGTTGCAGATGCTGGAGGGTTAATAACTTTTGGCTGGGGACTCTATGGACAGGTGAATGTTGTACTTCTTATTAATCTTGTCTGATTTTCAAACTGACGGAGCCTTGAATAATGTGCTAATGCTAACCTGAAAATTTTCCTGGCATTTAGTGTGGCCACGGAAACACAAATGATCAGTTAAGGCCTATGGCTGTGTCAGCAGTGCAGAATGTTCGGATGGAAAGTGTAGCAGCTGGATTGTGGCATACTATTTGCATCTCTAGTGACAGTAAAGTGTTTGCCTTTGGCGGAAACCAATTTGGGCAACTGGGAACTGGCACTGATCATGCTGAGGTACATCTCTTGCAATCCAGAATTACCGACTTCTGCTTGAAAAAGTCTGAAAATTTTGTGCAATTCATGAACTGAAACATCTGGTATACTCAACTATTGTATCACCACTCTTCTGATTTAGACGATACCGAGGTTGCTGGATGGCCAGAACTTGGAGAACAAACATGCAAGAGTAGTTAGTTGCGGAGCGCGGCATAGTGCGGTTTTGGCAGGTATGTGTTTCGAATATTAATGGCAGAAAGGGACCTCTCTGAACCGAACTGAGCCCTAGCAACTTGGCATTTGTTTTCAGTTGTTTTAACGAGAAGAAACTAAAGAGCCCTAGCTTGTGAGATGCTGCACCTTGTCTTCAGGTCTCCTTTTGAATTGTTTTAGTTTTAATATGTGGTCTCTCTTTTAAGGGAGAAAAGTTATCTCCTTCCTTTCTAACACATATGACATGTTCGTGAAACACTCTCTGTTCTGTGATATATGCCTTAATGTTGATGATGCTCCCCTAAGTTTAGTTCACGATAATATCTTTGAAAGTGGTTCTAAATGTTTTATCTGTTTTACTTATTCGTGCTGCTGTTTTTTTTTTGTTTATGCAGAAGATGGCCAGTTGCTATGCTGGGGATGGAACAAATACGGACAGGTAAGATGTTGTTCCTGTTTTGGTTTGGTAAGCGGTTATGGCTCATTATCACTGTATAGGCATCTCATTTTGGCATCCCTCTTGTTACTCAACAGCTGGGTCTAGGGGACACGATTGACCGGAACATTCCTACACAAGTTCAGCTCGATAGCTGTAGACTGAGAAAAGTGGCGTGTGGATGGTGGCATACGTTACTACTAGCTGACTCACCCACTTGAGTTTTCCCAACCAATTCACCAGATCCTCAATACACACATTTGTGAAAGAGATGCTTATAGGTTTGACGAAAGCTGTACATACATACAGGCTTTTTGCTGTATGTGTTTTCTTCTTCAATCTTTCTCTATTTTCGTGTTTTTTTTTCTAGGGACAGAGCTTTGACTTTGCATTGTATCACATTGGGAAGTTGCGGAACAGAACAATAAAACTGTTTGGTATGAAAGAATCTTAGGGTTTCTTAAGATGAATGTAAAAACAGTTGATTTTTTTTTTTGAGATTTGTCAAGAACAAGAGTTCATGTCACATATATAAAACATTATTTCTAACTTTTAAAGTGGTTAAAGAGGAAACGAGCCAAGCTCGGGAACAAGAAGAGCATATACCAGATCGTCAACGAGGTTCAGATCCTTTGCCAAGTTAGCCATAAGAATCTGGTGAAGCTTTTAGGATGCTGCATCGAATTTGGATATGCCGATTCTGGTTTACGAATTCGTACCGAACGGAACTTTGTACGAGCACATCTACGGCGGCGGATCGTACAATCCTTTACCGTGGCGGCGCCGCCTCATGATCGCGCATCAGACGGCACAAGGACTTGATTACCTCCACTCATCCGCTACACCGCCGATTTACCACAGACGTCAAATCGAGCAATATTCTCCTCGACGTTAAGGTCGCCGATTTCGGATTATCCAGATTGGGCGTGAGCGATGTGAGCCACGTGACGACCTGCGCGCAAAGAACCCTAGGGTATTTAGATCCAGAGTACTACCTCAACTTCCAATTGACGGATAAGAGCGACGTGTACAGCTTCGGTGTGGTGTTGTTCGAGCTTTTGACTTCTAAGAAGGCGATCGATTTTAAGCGAGAGGAGGAAGACGTGAACCTGGTGGTGTTCGTGAGGAAGACGTTGAGGTAGGGGACATTTGCGGAGATGATAGATCCGGTGATCGGGAAAGTAGCGACGGAGAGCTTGGATTTTTGGCGGAGCGATGCGTGAAGGAGACGAGGCAAAGTCGACCAACGATGAAAGCTGCAGCGAAGAGATCGAAAGCATTTTACAAGGAATTGCTTCTGATTCTGAAACATGAGAAAGGCCTTTTATTTTTTTTTCAACAATGAGAATTCCAATTTTAAAATATTGTATAACGACGTTTTGTTGTGTCCGATAAGAATTTCGTAAATAGTATGAGAAAGAGAATTAGATATATATTTTTTTCCCCTATTCAAGATTCTTCGGTTTATTCCATTGTTTACATTAGCTCGATCCAAATGGCTCTTATCGAGTTTTTTTTTTTTTCCTTTAGTGATGCATTTTGCCGAAAGATGAGTGTTTTGCCAATATCAGAAGAAAGGTATAAAAAACGGATAAAAGATTTTACAGTTTCAAGTTTTGATCAGTGCTTTTTTTATATAGTTTAATGAGAGCTGTCGCAGAAACTGAAATTGAATTTGCTACCAAGGTAAATAAAGAATTTGGTTTTCTTATGATGGCATTGTTTGGTTGATTTCTGGAAAAAAAAAAAAAAAAAAATTGACAAGAAGCTAGCTATAGCTGTATCGATAAAACTCATCAGTGGAATATCAGTTGCATTAAATGATCTAATTTCACAACACTTATGGCAATGAAGGAACAATAACTGTGACCAAGGAAGGTCCTAATTTTGCGTTTCAAGTGCTCCTCACTGTATAACAAGATGATGAGTTTTCTAAGTATGGTGTGGTGGATTAAGCCATAAATACAAATACTTGTATGTAATATCAGCAAAATGACAAGAAACATTGATGGATTGGATCTGAAGCAAAATGTTGTCATCAAAGCTACAAGATGTTCTCAACATTCCAAGAAAAAAAGTTGGGGTTGTTTTCCGAACTAAACCGAGGCTAAGATCCAAAATGTGACATGAGAAGAAACGGCGATTTGAACCCAAGTGACGAAAGAAAGCGCTACAGCTACTTCATACCTAGGACATGAAAATTGGTCTTGAACATCGCAATACTTGAGATCTTTGGCATATAAGACTACAACTCCTGCTGATGAACATGCAGCTGCAAGAGATAACATTGCAGTCACCTGCAAAAAAAGTTCCACAAGAAAACGATTCAATCCTTCGAAAAGATTTGAGTCCAAAGTATGGAGCAAGAAGCAGCTCTCTATCATTACAGATCACTAAATTGGAAAAAGAAACTATAAAAAACGTGGTTACATACCCAATCACCAACGACGAATAAGCTAATCAAAATCTGGTTTTGGAGATCTTTCTTGCTCCTCAGAGCATAAACATCAAGACATGCAAGCCCAAAGCTCCACAGCAATTGAAGACCCATTGAAGCAATCAAGTAGCTGAAACCAACCAAAATTGATACAACATTTCCTATTGAGGTCAATTTCTTTCTTTTCACAGATGATTTACACCAAGATTGCATAGAAATCCATTACCCTTAGCTCCTAAATATCTAACCGAACAAAAACGAGGTTAGAGCGAAACAAATCGAGACTTAAAAGAAGCGAAAAATCATACCAAAAAGCAGTGCGAAGAGAGAAATCTGTCGAAGAGACCATAACGCCGATGGATGCCGCAGCTGAAGCACATTGTCCGATTCTCAGTAACAGGCCACACACAGTTCCTGGACCTCCGAAAATCTTCTTCATCTCAATGTTAAATTAGTCGATTTTGTCTTCCCAACCCAGAAAATTCCGAAAAAACAGCGAGGAAAGAGGAACACAATCGAGGAGCCACCAAAGAAACCCTAGTTTCGCAATTAAAAGCTACATTTGCTTCAGGAGGAATTTTGGCGGGGAATAGAAAATGCAGAGGAACTCCATAGCTAAGAACCCTAGAAGATGACTGAAACCTACTAATAGGAGTTTCCGAAATTGCTCTAGATTCGATTATAAGCTTCTTCGTCGGACATTTCCACTTTTTTGCTTGCTTTTAAGTTCGTGAGCGAGTGGACTGAGAGGATGCGTCTGACGTGGCAGACAAATATATCTATTCTATTAAAATGAGAAAAACAAAATTCACTTTTATAATGATTTTTTAGCTATAAAAGGAACGATTTTAATTTTTTCTTTCTTATCAATTAAATTTCGGTATTTGAATTGTACTAATTAATCGTAATTACTGGAGTTAATTAAGAAATTACTAAAATACCAGCTCGGAACCGTTTGGATTCATCCACGTGTTTGAAATCTGGCCGTTGTAAGAATAAATTTCCCACGATTTTCCCGCTCTATCGACTCCTTTTTTTTTTTTTTTTTTTGGTTATGCTCTCAACAAGAACTGAGATCTATAATCGCACACCTAAAGATCTGACAATGGCGAACGAAATCGGATACTTCGAACTGAACACCGGAGCAAAGATCCCATCCGTCGGTCTCGGGACATGGCAGGCAGCTCCTGGCATCGTCGGAGACGCCGTCGCCGCCGCTGTGAAGGTTCGTCACTGATTTCCGTCTCATTTGACTGATCCCTAGAGGTTTTTGGTTAGATGTCAGGGTTTGATCTCAGATCTATAGAGAATACTTTCTTTTCCCTCAGTGTTGATTGATCTCGGGATTTTAGGGATTGAATAATTGGAGATTCGTTTCATTAGTAGAAGAACTGAAACATCATTTTTCGTGCTGCAGATTGGCTATCAGCATATTGATTGTGCTTCAAGATATGGCAATGAAATGGAGGTAAATCCATTCTATGGCTCACCGATCTGAATTTTTGCATCTCTGTTAAATTTGGTAATGTGATATTGAAAACTTTTTTGCACCTGCAGATTGGGAAAGTTCTGAAGAAGTTGTTTGAAGATGGCGTAGTGAAGCGTGAGAAGATGTTCATCACATCAAAAATCTGGTATTTTGTTCATAACGTTTCTGTTATCTTTATATCTCTTACGTATTTTCAGTTTCCCTTGCGTCTGCTTAGCCTCTTAACCTTTTATAACCTACAAATTATGCCGTGACAGGTTGACTGATCTTGACCCTCCGGATGTGCAGGAGGCATTGAACAGAACTCTACAGGATCTGCAGCTTGATTATGTCGACCTGTATCTCGTAAGCACTGCTCCTTTGAACGAACAACTAATTTTTATTTCCCAACAGTTTTCAAGATGTGTTCATATCTTCAATAACTAGCCTGAATCGTGCTTTGTGAAATAGTTGGATCTCTGGATTTGAAACTCTAATTATGCTTGCTGATACTTCAATTGGATCTTATTTTCAAGATGCACTGGCCTGTTCGGTTGAAGAAAGGCACTGTTGACTTTAAGCCCGATAACCTTATGCCTATTGATATTCCTAGTACATGGAAAGCTATGGAAGCATTGTATGATTCAGGCAAGGTACGAGCCATTGGCGTAAGCAATTTCTCCACGAAGAAACTCTCGGATCTCGTGGAGGTTGCTCGCGTTCCTCCAGCTGTAAACCAGGTGGAATGTCATCCTTCATGGCAACAACATAAGCTACATGAGTTCTGCAAGTCCAACGGGATCCACCTGTCAGTAAGTTTGAAACTAACATTGGCCAAATCATTACAAAACTCGAGGAAACGGAATCAGAAATTTCATTTTTATACACTTGTGAAATATTTGATTGTCGCAGGGATATTCGCCATTGGGTTCTCCAGGAACAACATGGGTGAAGACCGATGTTCTAAAGAATCCGGTTCTGGAAACGGTTGCAAAAGAACTCGGGAAGTCTCCTGCACAAACCGCCCTTCGATGGGGTCTTCAAATGGGTCATAGTGTGCTTCCCAAAAGCACAAACGAAGGGAGAATCAGAGAGAATTTGGAGGTACTAGGATGGTCAATTCCAGAAGAAATGTTTGACAGGTTTTCTGAGATACAACAGGCAAGTAAAACCACAACCACAAACATCTATATGCAAATTGCGAATCTAGATAAATATTAAACATCATTTTTGGCGTTCTCTTCACTGTGCAGGCTAGGTTAGTCCAAGGTACATCGTTTGTTCATGAGACGTTGAGTCCTTATAAGACACTTCAAGAGCTTTGGGATGGTGAGATATGATTCAAAAAGACGTCTTTTGTTGAATGTCAAAACTTAACCAATTTCCTCTAAATACCGAGAAAACTATTTTCCACTTTTTTTGTGCTTCTTGATCGATTGCAATAACGTGTAAAACATTTCAATATGAAAGTAAAGATAAATTTTGCACATTTATGAGGTTACTGTTTCTTAAGTTCACTAAGGAGTAATTAATTTTTATAGAACACATTAAAGATTAGAATTGAAATGTAGAATCAGTTTCAATTGGCATCAAAACCATCTTTCATAAACCAGAAAACCAAAAATACGAGTACGCATATAGAGAAAATTCAAAGAAACATTCAAAAACAAACAAGAGGCAGCTTAGATTATATCTCTCACACTAATTCTCACTGTTGTTTGGTTTCGACCTTCTTCTTCTGCCAGAGCCTGTCCACGCCACTGTCTGCGTCTCCCTGCAATATATGTTTCACTCAATCAGAACGTCAATAGACAAACACAATCATACACTTTGCTATAACAATTGTGGAAGACTAATTTAAGCATTGAGATGATTCCAAAGTAATTTCAAGTTGATTAGGGGGGAGTTATCACAAACCTGAGCTCGGACAAATCCGCAGAGAGCAAATGTGGTGAATTGGCCATTGTAGGTACCATCGGCAGCAAGATGACCAATGTTAAGCTGAACAGAAGCATGATCCTTGGAGGTGATCAATCTGTTTGTGGCCGAGCTACAGATTACAACCAGACAAGAGAATCAGCTTAAGATAATCAAAAACAGACAACACAATGTAAAGAAACAAAAAAGCTGATATACCATTTTCTCGGAATGTATAGCTCAGTAATCTGCCCTTCTTCGTTTTGCATGATTTTAGCCAAAAAAAATACGATCTGATCTATAAGAAAACCGGTAAACAATATTAATAATAATATCTGGTGAGCAATTAGAATATCATTTTAAAGAGAGAAAGATTCGTCAGCAGAGTAATCGCAGGCTCCAAATAAAGAGACAACAGATAACATTTCTAAAAATCGACAGCGAGTTCTACACGAAACGCTTCCAGCACAGCAATATATATATATATTTCACGACATCAATATCTCAATGATTCTGACGCGTTTATCAGCAAAACAGAGAAGGATAAACGCATAATCAGCACGAGATCACTGGAAGAAGGAGATTAGGAGCCTAAGGAGAAATTATCACCTGAGGGGAAGAAGAATCTGAGTGCAGTCCGGCGGCGATGGAAAAAGGGATTAAAAAGCAAATTATGTTATTTATAGTCGCGAGCTCTTAGGGTTTGCTTATATCACAGGGGATGTTAAAGACTACTATACCCTTCATGTTTTGAAATGAGAAGTAATGTTCTAAGAACCGAACCAATTAAAGCGGGTATATAAAAACGAACCGAACCAAACCACTAAAGTTTATTAACCAGAATTAAACCGACATGTATTTGTAACTTGTTAGGTATTCTAACCATTCTCGCTTTTTGCTGAATCATCTGAATCGAAACCAAGCCAAACTGAGACTGATTTAACCGAGTTGAATAAATCTAAATTATAAAAAGAAAACTGTCCCGGTTTATTGGTTCTTTTTAGGTTACTTTTAGCGAGTAAGAACGTAAAAATTGAATTAAATCGTACCAAACCAGAAAAAATACCGTTTCTGTTCAATAATAAAATTTTCAAATCGAATTAGCTAAAAACCCACTAAACCGGATTACAGTCCATCTCAGCTGGGCATGGGCATTCAGTTATCCGTTCGGGTTCGGATCGGTTTTTTTGGATTTCGGGTTACCCAATTTTAGAAGTTTATGACCCATTCAGGTATTTCTTTTTTTGGATCGGATTCGGTTCGGTTCCGCGGGTTCGGGTCAGGTTTCGGATACCCGAAATTTATCCCAATTTTCGAAAAAACTAAAAAAATGATTAATCTAAATAAAATTTGGTTAAATTTTGCAAAAAATATATAATTTTGACAAATATAACTAAATTTTTTTGATTATTTCGGTATAAACATAACTAATATATTCGGTTTATAATTGTAGTTTTTAGTATTTTAGTTATTTCAAAACTAAAGATACATAATATTTTTAGATATATAATTGTATTTCGTATATTTCGGATACCCGTTCGGATTTCGGTTCGGTTCAGTTCGGGTACCCGAAATATTTTACAAGAGACACCATTTGTAACTATTATATTCGGTTCGGTACCTTTTAATTCGGTTCGGTTTCGGGTATTTTATCCGGGCGTAATCTCAGCCTCAGGCAGGGATTCAATTATACAGGTTACTTTTTTTTTTTAACATCTAACGAACTTTGATTGGCTTGAACTTGAAGAACAGTAATAATGACGTGGTTTATTTGTTATAGAACGATTAAAAAGTTGGATTTATCTGGACGAATTTTTTAAAAAAAATTCCGCACAAATTTTTCAAAAAAATAGTTTTGTAGACAAAGTTGTTTCACTAGCAGGCGACAATGATACACATACAAATCTCGACGAAGCAAAACTGGTGTTTACAAATTTCTTCTTTGTTTCGTAATAATGAGGAATTTCATATTCTCCATGTGACTCTTCTCATAAACATCTCAATAAACCTGAGATCGAGACACATCAAAAACAAAGGTATTTAAAGAAACCACACAAGAATCACTTCATCAAAAGCTTAACCCATTAACACAAATTGGTTTATGTCCCGAAACTGCGGTCTCCAGCATCTCCAAGCCCGGGGATTATGAACCTAATTCATAATGAATGTATTAACGACATTAAAATTCAATCTATTTGCTACTTTACAGTGAGAAATCAAGAATCCAATAAAGGAAACCTGAACTTTTCATATCGCTACAAAGTGCATAAAAGCCAGCCTGACTTACCCCTTTTCATTGACTTCAGGATCGATAATTCCAGTATATACATGAAGTCTGCAATGTTGCAATCAGTCACCAAACAGTTTAGTAATCCCGCCAAATGTCAAACAAGTTAAGAGTTTTGGTATTGATACCCGGGGTATTTCTCATTAAGCTTCGATAGTGCAGGAGGCGCAGCAACCGCACAAATCTGTAATCAGGGAGATACCGCATAAAGCAAAATATATAACTAACGGATATTCTTCTGTAGCCAACATTTCATAGAAAAGCTGCCCCCAATTTATATGCTTACCACTTTGATTTGCTGAACAGACAAACCACGTTCCTTCAATAGATCCATCGCCGCAATTATGGTACCGCCTAAAATACAAATAAACCCATGTTATGAAGCGTAGAGAAACCAAATTGTTACCAAACCTACACTTCTAGTTATGAAGAATTCGGTATTACCATGTCATGCGTTCACATTTACATTTGAGACGCATCAAAATACTAATTACACTTGTTCAGTTATGGTGGTGGCTAAAATGATTAAAAACTCGCTACATTGCAAAAATTGACAAGGCTACCTTACCTGTGGCAAGCATTGGGTCGACCAAAAATACTCTTGAATTCTTGGAAAATTCATCAGGCAACCTAAAGAAGTTGCATCAAATCTGTTATTTTAAACACTTCAGTGACTACATAATACTGCAGAGAAGTTCTTACTTGTTAAGATACACCGAAGGCAAAAGTGTTTTCTCATCCCTACTTATTCCTGGTAAAAAGGATAAGAAGCACGGTGACATCATAAGTTATAGATAAAAGTCTCTATTTTGACATCCTATCTTCAGGCAAGAGATGATATAATGAAAAATACCTACCTAAATGATATATTTTATTCGCAGGTAAAACTGATGATGCGTGTTCCGCAAGAGCAAGACCAGCTCTTAAGATCGGAACAACCTACACAGAGACAAAAACCAAGAATAAGAATTGTCTACTTCTTGGATTGAGAAGAAAATATAGAAAAAGGGTAAGAGTTTTGGGGATAGACAAACCGCTATAGGCTCTCTAGGATCAATGAATTCAACAGAAGCAGCACCCATTGGAGACATTATTTCTCCAACAACGGTTGGCTTGTACCACATAAGAAAAGAATCAAGAAACAATAAGCAAGAACCGGAGAGAACGAATTAAAGAAGAAAACAAAAAAGAGAGATGTGAAACTTTGTCTAAACGCACCAGCCACTCTCGTGCTGCTTCGTACATCAATAGTCTCCCTAGTTCAGCTATTGCATTCCCTAAGATAATTAAAAAGAAACTCAGATTTAGAAGAGCAACACAGACTTTATTGCAGCAAAATGAAAACCTGTCCGTGAATACTCATTTTTTCAAACGCAATTTAGCGGATAACACAACCTAACAGCTAAATTGTTAAAAAATTAGGATCCAACTAATCCGAAAACTAATAAATTGATGTGAATTTGATCCTAGATACTAACAGTGGTAAAATCTGAACAAATGCTCATCAAAATCTTATCTACTCACTGAAAATGGGACAAGGAGTTTGCTCATTTCTCAGGACGGAGATCCAGTGTTTGATCAAAGGATGTGGTGGCACGAAGACCTGAAACCAGAATCAATTCCATCTCTTTCCCTTTCAAACAAACAGAAAAACACCAGAATCTATGATTAATCCGAATCAATTTACCAGCATCCTATTGCTTCCGTTAATCGAGCCTTCCGACGCCGCCATTCTTGCTCGAACCAGAATATTCCGCCGGGAAACAGGCGAAGGAGAAGCACCCAAAATCTATAGAATCCGAAATTCGAAATCCGAATCAGTTTGAATACTTAAAAGGGTTCACTCGAAAAGTGTGGTTCGACATATATATAGTGGTTACCTGACCGAGAATGGGGGAGGAATTAAAGGAGAGGAGAGAGGAAGGATTAGGGTTTAGGCGGCCGCATAGTTGTTGTCGGGGAGCAAAACGCAGCGTTTCAGAGTAACATCGGAAAGCGTTACTAACTGAGCACGCCATTTCTCTCGACAATGTTCGAATAATGGTTTTAAGAATTTTAGAAAGACGATAGAGCGCAAGATAAACCGGCCGTCACAACTGTACCGAACAATTTTGGGTCTACGATTGGGAAACCCATTGGGCTTTATTTATAAATCATTTTAATTATTTTTTACCGATACTAGTTGAGCAGGAATACAAAAAAGGAGAATAATGGATTTGATCATCTGTTAGCAAGATGATTTACTGCAAGGAAGCATTTGTACAGGGCGTTTGGAGGTTCAAACACAATTTTAGTGGTGTCAAAAAAATTTTTTTTTGCTAATTAGTACACTAAATCTAATTGAATATAGACTAAACTTAATAATTTTAGGAGTGTCACATGACAGCTCTTATTGGGTCCGCCATTGTGTGGCCCCATTACAAATAAAGATGTCATTAGTTGTGTAATGCCCATAGAATGCCTAAAAGTAAATCATAATTTGTGAATCTCAATCCTTTTGAAACTAGAGTATTTTTTCATAAACATTATGTTCTTGTTTCATAAATGATTTTACTGAAAATAAATGTTCGAATTTTTGTTTTGTATGGGCCCTTGATTATTGCCCTCTTTGTGGGAATCTGTATTGTTGGCGTACTATTGTCTATCCAACCTTTGCTACATTTTCTATTTCTACTACAGTCTCGAGAGTAACATAGTTATAAATCTAAGAAATGAAAACACTTAAAGCGTCATAAACTAAGTGGGGGATATGAACCTTATGCAAGTGCTTAGGACTTCACAACTTGAGATGTAATATTCAGTTTTGATAGTAAATGTCTTTATAGGATAAAATCCAAGATGTGTAACTGAGTAATCCAGCTGTTCTCAATGTTGAATATATTTCCACTTTAGGATAAATCTCTATTTTCTCTATAATATAAAATATACATAACTTTACACTCGCGAGATCTCCAATGTTATTACAAGCCATAAAAGCCATTGGTAACAAAAATCTATCTTCTCACGGATTCAAATAAAATCTGAGATCCTCGGCGTTGGGGTGGTCCCTGAGTTTAACCATTGCTCTCCGTTCGATCTTCCGAATCCATTCTTTGCTAACTCTAAGAAGCTTCCCAATCTCTTCTAGAGACTTGGGCCTGTAGTCTTGAAGTCCATAACGTAGAACCATCACTTGCTTCTCTCTTGGCTCTAGTCCTTCTAGAAGATCATGTACGTCTCTCCTTGCGCTCTGCCTCATCACAGCCTCCTCGGGACTCTCCATCGTCGTGTCCGGTGTAAATTCCTGCATGCACGGAAAACAAACATTGAGTCTCAAAACCGAACCAAACTTTTTAATAAACCGGACGGTAACAGTAGGTTTATATCCGATTTAATTATACCAAAAAGTTTCAAATCGAACGGTGAAAAATTTTGGTCCTTGTTCGATATACGTTTCTAAAAACCAATAATTGAACTGAAACAAATCCAAAAAAAAACTGAAACTCCACGGTCCACATGAATTGCTAAATATTCATAGTTTCTGCGCATTTTGGTTCAGAATGACATACCAGGAATTTTGTAGTAAAGCAATCCCCGACTTTCTTGTCAATTGAACCAACCACTTTCAGGCATTGGTTAGCTGCTCGAATCTTCTTCAACGAGTAGCCTGTTAGTTTCGAAATCTCCTCATCAGCAGGATATTTTATCCCGTGGCTCGTTTTTAAGGTCTTACGAGCCTTTTGTATCTGACTCATAGTTCGGATTATTGACGACTGCCAAAAGAAACAGAGACGATAAACAAATAAGAAAATGAAAGAAACTATTAAATAAAACAAGTACAAAAAAAAAAACGATTGAAAAATCAAAATGCACAAACAGGAATATGGACGCCTCTTGCATGCCGTGACACCATCATGGACATCGATTTCCTTATCCAATATTGCACATATGTCGAAAACTTGTAACCCCTTGTGTGATCAAACCTCTCTGCTCCTTGTAACACTCCCACATTCCCTGCCTATAAAACCCACAAGCAAGAACATTACAAAAAACGAACTGCAATCACAAATTTAAAACTTCCCACTTGAAAAGTTTTATCATTTGTGTACCAAGCAAGAAGCTTCCCGTTTTTTAATTTACGAAATCATAAACTTAAGCTAAAAAGTTGGATTTTTGCAGGACACTTAATAGTTAATACAATTCTAAGGAGACAATAAGAACCTGAATTAAATCTTCGTGGGCTATCCCCAGTCCACGGTAATTTCTTGCGAGGAAGAGAACCAAAGACCGGGTGCTTTTCAACAGTTCATCTCTACAGTACCAACCGTAATGTAAATTGCGCATCAGAAGTTTCTCGTTCATCCCTGAAGCTTCAGCCCAACAACTCATACTCGCTACCTTACCACTTTCCTCTTCCAGTTTCGTTCTGATTCTCTCCATGTCCGCCACTATCTTCAAAAGCCACATGAGAGTGTCATAAGAATTTCTTGCTAACTAAAAAGTGAAAAAGGATAAAAACAGTTACAGGAAGATTTCACACTGAACCTTGACTCCTGTTGACATCTCAGCCTCGTTTCTAGATATCCTCTCTCTTTTCTTTCTATATTTTGATGACTTTCTCACTCTAGGGACATCAATATCGTTCCATGTGGTTCTTGAAACGATTGACAAAGAACGCTGATCACCTTTTCCGGTACTCAAAGTTGACCTTCTTGCTTTCTTTTTCAGTTTTCTTCTCGAAGGCACAAAGGTCTGCTGTTCTGTTGTAGTAACCACCAACTCGGTTCCTGTGTCAGATAAGCATGAGGTGACTGAAGAACCACGGGACCTAGAAAGACAGGTCTTGAATAACTCAGTAGCCCCCAACTTCCCCATTTGCAACATAATATCTCTTTCCATTCTTAACGAGTCCAAGGCGACAAAAGTTTCCTCTAGTGCCAAAAGGTTCTTCCCTAGTAAATTGTATTGCAACATGCTACGAGATGAATGGGCTTTTTCTGCAGATGACATTTGTTCTCCAACGCCAATACTTTCCTGAAAAAATGAATACATGGCAACGGATTCTGAGAATCACACCGAAGGAAAGAGCGTACAAATAGTGTTCCATCTGCATTGAACTTCCATACACACCTTTGGATCTTTGAGCTCTACATACACATTTTCTGCAGTGTAAGGAGTTGCAGATGCATAGCCACATGCTTTTAGAGGATATTTCTGGTGAAATCTGCTTTCCTCTTTGACTGAGGATAGGAACGACCACCTCGTTGCGACCAAAGAATTCACCGGAATTCTAACTGAAACATCAAAGTAACCAAGAGATCATATCTAGGAAGAACACTAATCTATGCAAAGTGTGGTTCATCATATTCGTCAATTAGAGGGGCGACATACAGTCTCTAAAACTGATAAACCGAGATTTAGCAAGGAGTAAGCAGCTATATCATCTTCGGCTACATTACAACATCGATGACAAGAGGGAACGTAATCATAGTATCGAGTGATTCTTGTTACTTGGGATTACTCACCGAAAATGGGGAAAGAAGTTTGCTCGCATCGCAACAGGGAGAGCCAATGTTTAATCAAAGGATGCGGAGGCACGAAGACCTGATCCAAAGGAAAATCCGCGAGAATTCAATTTAATATTTCAGTGGCAAATGAAGAGAGAATTCAAGGAATTCAGACAGCATTATCGAGAGCTAATGTAATCGTTACCAGCATACTGTTGGTCGAGCCAATCGACGAAGCCATACTCGATCGCAACAAGATACGTGGCCGAGAAGAAGAGGAAGACGAAGAAGAAGAAGAAGAGGGAGAGGAAGAGGAAGAAGAAGAAGAAGAAGAAGAAGAAGAACCGACAATCTATAATCCGAAATCCAAAAAACGTGCCTCTATAGATATATACACACAAGAAGTATGCACACCTGTTTGGGAATGGGGAACGAATTGAAGGAGGAAGCCATTGACGCGAAGGGAGAGAGCGAGAATGGAGATGATTACGTCTTGTGTATTGTATGGTCTACGTCTTCTCTCTCCCTTGTAATTTTGCCTCAATTCGTTGCCACACTTTTTATTTTTCCTTTTTTGTTTTGTGTGTGTGTGTGAATTGTGTTTTTTTTTTTTCACTTAGTTTTGTGTAATTTTAGTATTTTTTTTTTTGGTCAATACGTAGAGGAGAGCAGTTACCATGGATATCAGACAATTTTTCTTTTATTTTTATAACGGATAAATTTATTGCCAAAATCCATACTAATTTATAGAGTTTGTGGGAGAAGCAGGTTTTCTTATTGTTGAAACATCTCGCAACAGAAGAATTCGAGTTATTCCTAAATTTATAGCTGAAATCCATAATAGTTTTTAGAGTTTGTGGGAGAAGCAGGTTTTCTTGTCGTTGAAAACATCTTGCAACGGAAGAATTCGAATTATTCCTAAATTTATAGCCGAAATCCATAATAATTTCTAGAGTTTGTGGGAGAAACAGGTTTTCTTGTCGTTGAAAACATCTTGCAACGGAAGAATTCGAGTTATTCCTAAATTTATAGCCGAAATCCATACCAATTACGATTGAAGATCTCGCAACGGAAGAATTCGAGTTATTCCTAAATTTTCAAAACAAAAAATTTAACCAGTTGGATCTTGGGTCAACGGACCATGAGCGCCGACTAATCCCGGAGCCTCAGGTGGATAAGCCTTTAAGCTCTTTCCCCCTTCCTTCTTACCACCAGCCCACGCCCGCGCCCGCGCGGGCTACATGTTTCTTCTTTGTTAACAACAATACCTTTTTTAGGGTTTTAACGGTCAAAATATATTCCAAAAACTTACCCTGTAGAGAGGAAGTGGAATTGTGGAAACTGAGAGAATAGAGGAAGACAACAATCATATATAATCAGTTCATTGCTAGCTGAAGTTCATTTAACCAGAATCGCAAGCCAAACTAACGTTGTAAAACCTAAACATATCATTTTAAATGAATATTTACCATTTAGCAAAAAAAAACCAACGTTACTTATGGCTACGCCTTTTTTTTACGTTTACATTTTCGCTTGCGTTTTCTTATTATTTATAGTTTCCTAAATCATAATCATTATAACATACAAACGCAAACGTAAAGAGATAATCATGGCCTATATTAAAAAAAATAAAAATTACAAGAAGGTTATGCGTAAGTTCGTAACCAACGAATTATGAAAAAAAAATATAATCCATGACGATGTGTGTGTACAAATCTACCAAAACACCCTAAAACCATAGGATTAAAGAACAAAAGTAAAAGAAAGAAACAGAGGATGATTAAAACCTAGACTAAAAGGCAGTATGTCCTCCATCGCAGCCGGCACAGCTAGCATCGTCATCGTTTTCCCGATCAGGTTTGGTGCTGATGCAGCAACACACGAGAGCCACCAGCAAGATGAATCCCCAAACAAATGCAAATGATTGCGCCAACTTCAAGTATTTCTCCATTTTGTGTTCATATACTCTCCTTTTCATCATCACATCACTATATATAAACCCAAAAGCCTTGGAAATTTCATTTTAATTTTCCGCAAAAATGAGAAAGATGTGGAAGGGTTTATATATATAGAGAGAGAGAAGAGGAATCAAAGGCCAACTTGATTGAGAGTATAAATGACCTGTGATTCCCTTATATTTAAGTTTTGATGGGATGTGTTGTTTGAATGATCTGTGGGCATGTGGGATTTTTATGTGTGTTTAATTACCTTTTGCTTTTTTTTTGCCACATCGAATCATTTTGTTGGTTGAGTTTATAATTCATCATTTTTTCAAATTACAATTTAGCTGCATATGAATCTTTTTTTGTTGGTTAAGTTTATAGCATCATTTATGAATCTCTGTTGGGCCAATAAGATAAAGAGTAAGGCCATGAAGGACTTTGCAAAAAAAAATAAGGACATGAATTAAGGAGAAAAAAATGTATAGCCCAATTTACAAAGAGAAGATCATACATGGTTCCACACACAAAAAAAAATGAAAAACCCCCAAATCAGGATCAGTGTGGTAAAAATAACTTGAACAAATAGTCAGATTTTGCGGTACATAAAAATATCAATTATCTTGCAATCCTATTCGGAGATTCTGAATATTCTACTTTTCGAGTAAGAAAAAAAAAGAACTCTAATTTTCAGAGGAATTACGGGCTGAATATCAAATGTATAACATGTAACAGGTAAAACAACGAGAGGGTTGGTCTCTTAACTTTGTCTAAAACGCTGCCAATTGTCCATACTTTTTTTTTAACAGACGTGATTAATGAGAACACACGTTATGCATATGCATGACTTCAAAGGAAACATTTGAATTTAAAATACTTTTTATCACTTTCGTTCTGTAGCTTTAATTTCCTATTCTTTCTCGTCTATGTTTTAAATTCGACAAGCCCACACATAAGAGCACACCAAAGCAAGATTCCATCGATAAGAGAACCCTATACAGAGCTTTAATGTAGGAGTGTAGGACCAAATCAAAGTTGATAATCCTAAAACTTTGTCATGTTTTTTATTTCCTACTAATGTCAAAAAGTTCCATTTTCCACTATTTTCTTTTACCATGATATGTGTTAGTTGATTATGCTTAATTGTGAGCTCCAATAGTTTGATGTTTGACAAACTTATAAGGATTCACCCTATTTTTCTTTAGAATGTCAATTCTTCTTTTCTCTCACACAATAATTCATATTTTCGTTATTAACTTGATTCTACCGTTCTTAACTTCTTATTACATCAATTTTTTTTTTTTTTTTTAATCTTTTGAAGATAATATTTGGTTTCCGGATAGCAATAGGATTCATGAGTTTCAATACATACCATTAGTCATTTAAAATGGGTCACCGACTCACCGGTCACGTGTCAAGTTTTGATATGGCGATAAGTAAACAAATCAATACTTCCTCTGATTCAATTTAGTTGATGTTTAAAGATTTTACACACAAATTAAGAAATCACACAAAATCATAAATTTTTGATTTTTTTTTTCTAAATTAAGACATCATTTATTTATTGTCTAATTAAAACACAATTCAACTAATGATAAAAAAGACCGCATACTATAAATGGTCAAAAATAAATATAAAGACTTTAATTTTGCATTAAAAATGTAAACCATCAATTAAAATGAAACATTTTTTTTTTGCTTAAACATCAACTAAATTGGATCAGATGGAGTAATAAATAAAATAAAAAAAGAGAAACAATTTCAACCGTTGTCTACGTCAAGATGTCGAATTCAGAATTCTCTGCTTTTTCAGTATTTGCTTTTTCAGAGTTCGGCGTTACGAACTATTTTGAGTTCTACACAAATCGTCAATTTGACACCAAACTTATATCATTTAAGATATTTTCGTATTTTTTTTCTTCAAAATTGAATATGTTAAGTAGCTCAAAAATAAGTCAAGCACAAAATTTGGGCTATAAAATCTAACAATATCAACACTACTAAACATGTTTGTTATGTTTTCATAACATTTTATGGAAAGATAACCATAATAATTCAACATCTTCAGCACTGAAATATTCGTTCATCAATCGTTATAACATTATAACTACGAATTTAATGCGCACCCCGATTATAACTGCCATAAAATTATTGACGAGTTGGATATTAGTGAATGAAATTTTATTGTAATACATGCTTCTAAAGGCTCAGAATTATGTTTAGATCGTGCCAAGACCGAATTTGCTTGGATAAGCGTTTTGGGAGAGTAAAGGGAAATTTTGGTCAAGAATATTGGGAATAAAGCACACAAGTAGAGAAAAAAGGTCAAAGAAGAAACTGAAATATAACCGTCAGGCAAAGAAGGAGAACGAAGATGCTGAAATACATTGAATATTTTATGGTCTAACTAAAACGTAAGAATTTTGGAAAGAAATCAACGGCCGATAATTTTAAGCAATAGCGGCTAGTCGCAATCAAGCAGAAAAAGCTAGTGGGCTCTTACAACAGCACGCTATAGCGGTTTAGGGCCCTAAATAAATTTGTGTGTACTACTTACGTTAATTTTATTTAATTATATATATATGTCTTATTATATAAACCGGAATGTATCAAAATAAAAAATTTAGAAAATTTTTATAACCGAATACTCATTTTAAAAGGTAAAATCACTAAAAAAATTTATATTTATCTTAAAAGAACAAAGTTAATAAAAAATAACAATTTTTTTTTTCTGATTCTGTATGAAAAAATAAATATATTAATGTTTAAATAATACAAAATAAATCTCATTCGAATAAGAATAAAAAAAATTAAATGTTTGAAAATATACGACAAAATTTAATTAAAAACCAAATAATATAATAAAATAAGAGAAACAAAATGAATAAATAATTATTAGGTTTTTTTATAGGTGGTTTTGCGTTGGCGGTCTCAACCTTATATTATTTATTTTCACATTATGTTTAATTTTGTGTTTTCATTTTTTTGTTTATAATTTGTTTTTCACGGATTATAAAATATTAAACTATAAATTTGTGTATACGCGGATCCTAATATAGTATATAATTATATATTCATATTCACACGTAATCTCATCTTCACACTTCATTTTAAAACGTTTTACACTTCATCTTTCTATCGACAAATTTTTTTCCACGAGAGTTATATAATCCACAATTCCACACTTTAATCCAAACGCAGTATTAGTATATATATATATGGAAGTCTGTTTTGAAAAGTATGTAGATTTGTAACGGACACCGATACTTTAAATAGAATACACAATAATCAAGAAATAACAACAGTTTAGAAGATGGTAATGAGTGCATTGGTTTTACAAGCACACATAATCACATGATGTCTTGATTTATTTCCTACCAACAAAAAATGAATTATATAACGGAGAGATCTTTTTTTTTTTTTTTTTGCATTTGTAACTTGTTATGTTTACTCTATTAACATGATTGGTGTAGTAACGATGAGTTAATAAAAAAAAAAAAGGGTTTACCGTGACACACCCCGCAGCATAACAGGTTTCTTCTCTGTCAACAATCAACGTTCGGAATCTCACACCACTAATCTGTAATTTAAGAAAAAAAATCATATATAATTAGTACAAATATCTTTATCTTATAGTCAGAAGTAGGCATCATTACAAGTTGATTTCCTTGTTATTGGTTATATAATAATAAAAAAACTTTGATTCAATTCAAATTAAACCTTCTCTCTCTTTCTCTCATCATTTACCTGAATACGCCCAACTGAATCCTTTTTTTTTTCAACCCAAAGCGGGTTTTTAAATTCCAAAGAAGATTCAATTTCTGCAACTTTTAATCAGCTCAATTTCGGATCTCCGTAGTTGCTTTTTTTTCTCCGTTGGATCCTCTAGATTTTTCTCGGCGCCGTTTCCTCGGAGGAAAATGGCCCAGTCGACGGCGGCGGCGGGGAGAAGCGGGCGGGTTATCGGCGATTACGCGGTGGGTCGACAAATCGGGTCGGGTTCGTTTTCGGTGGTTTGGGAAGGGAGGCATCTTGTCCATGGCACCGTGGTTGCCATCAAGGAGATCGCCATGTCTCGGCTTAACAAGAAGTTGCAAGATAGTCTCATGTCGGAGATTTTCATCTTAAAGAAGATCAATCATCCCAACATCATCCGCTTTATCGACATGATCGAGGTATCCTTTTCTCTTGTTGCTGGGTTTTCGTTTTTTTTTTTGGTCTGCTCGTAGTCTAGCTAGAAACAATTCAAATGCTATGAGTCTTCGATGTGGAACGAGGTTAGCTCCTATGTTTTGGGTTGGATTTTAGGATTTAGCTCTCAGTTTCTGATTCTCTCGAGTTCTCTTTGGTTGCCTTACTAAAATAGAATCAGAACAGTCAGGATATGGAATGATCTAGCTCGTATAAGCTGACATTGGTGGATGAAACATCCAAATATCTAAGGTTCTTTTGTTCTTAATTATCTTCCATTTGGTGGAATACTAAAATGTGTTAGCTTTGTTGAAAATTACAACAACAAAAATAATGGGTCATATGCATGAAGCCCTAGATGTAGCCCTTTTGAACTCCATGGACGATGTAGGCTGATGATAGTTAGTATTGGAAATGGTAAATGATGCTTAGAGTGTGTATGGGTCTAATTGTGAGAGGACGGTTTTTTTTTTTTTTTTTTCTTTCTGAAATTTGATATAGGCTCCCGGGAAAATACATCTGGTATTGGAGTATTGCAAAGGGGGTGATCTGTCTATGTTTATTCAGAGTCATGGAAGAATCCCTGATGCTACTGCTAAACATTTCATGCAGCAGTTAGGTAAATTCTGCAGAAGAATTCTTCCTTACTCTCTGTTTTGCTTTGATCGGTAGAACCGTGTTCTCACTCTTAAATGATTTTTTTATGTAATAGCGGCTGGTTTACAAGTTCTCCGTGACAATAATATCATTCACCGAGATTTAAAGCCTCAGGTATGTCTGATTATCGCACCCAGGAATGGTTAATCATTCTTCCATGACTCTGAATAAACATGGTCCTTCTTAAACGGTTAATCGCTCGGAAGGTTGAAAGGATGCCTTAGAAAGGGGATGTGTTAGGCTCCACTAAAACACGTTTTATTCTTTCTCACAGGATATGATTTCCGAGAGTTTCTTGCCCTAGCAGAGATAGAGATCTTTGTAAACTGAAATTCAATTGCTAAGATTCTTTCGTTCTTGAAACAGAATCTTCTTCTATCCACAGATGATAATGATGCAGCTCTGAAGATTGCTGATTTTGGATTTGCAAGGTATTCTCATCAGCTCCTTTGTTACAGAAATAATTGAGTGTAATGTGATGATCAGAGTTGGTCTTATATGGTTTCATTCTGCTTTTCATGTATATATACTATCTAGGCTTAGGTAATTGCATTTGTTTTGACTGTGGGAGTATGCTTATTACAACACTTTTGAGTTTGTAATTTGCACTTAAACATCACATTTTATTAGCTCAGATCGTTGCAACCTAGGGGTTTGGCAGAAACTTTATGTGGTTCCCCACTGTATATGGCCCCAGAGATTATGCAGCTTCAAAAGTATGATGCAAAGGTGCGGCTTTTTTCTCTAGAAGCCACCTAGACCTGTCTTATACTATATCCTGCTTAAAAATTTCCCTTGATACACAGGCAGATCTCTGGAGTGTTGGTGCTATATTATTTCAACTTGTGACAGGCAGAACCCCTTTTACAGGAAACAGCCAACTTCAGGTTTTGTTATACCAACAAGTGTCGTGAATTATTAAAAGATTTAAATGTTTATGTTCGGTGAATCATTGGCTAACATGTTCTCCATCTGATTTCCACAGTTGTTCCAGAACATTATGAGATCAACTGAATTGCATTTTCCAGTAGACTGTAGAGATATGAGTACTGACTGTAAAGATCTATGTCAGAAACTGCTGCGCCGTAATCCAGGTAAACATTTGTGTGAATAAAGCCCCGATTCTAATAGCATAGGCAGACCCATCAAATTCTGAAGAAATAATAAATATATAGAATTGGCAATTCAGACTATTTCCAACATTTGTCTTGTTCACAGCTTTTGTTTTGTTAAAGTTATAACTAAAATTTGAAATTATCTGTGCTTCCATTTTTCATCCCGTGCATGCAAGTTGGGGGTTTGTTAAAAATTCTGGGTATTGATTTGAAATGGAGGCTTACAATTAATTTCCCTTCATCTCTTAAGTGTATGTGCTAGTTACACTTAAGACTTTTGATGGTCCTTACCTGTTTGTGTTTAACGTTTATTTTTGGAATTCTTCTGTTTCACAGTGGAACGTTTGACCTTTGAAGAGTTCTTTCATCACCCTTTTCTTTCAGACAGACAATCATATGATTTGCCAAGGTTGATGCGGGGATAAACTATTTTCTTCTATCATTTGTGGTTAAAACTGTTGTACTGATTATAATTTTATGTTGCAGGAGTAGATTAGGTTCAAGAACGATGGATGGTTTTAATTCATCCGGAAGCAGTCCCTCAAGAAACATGGAAGAAATTTCTCAAGAGGACTGTTTACCGTTCTTTTTAGATGATGATTCTAGTGGACCTGAGGGAAGCCCTTCATATATTAAACATACATCCCCGATGAAGTCATCTTATGGATTTAGTGTTGAGACCAGAGGTGAGAGAAAGGAGGCAGCATCTAGTCCTTTGAAAAACGAACTTACTTCCAGATATAGTAGAGTTAGTCATAGAGCAGAAACTAATAACTTCAAGTTTGAAAGCCATAGATTATCAGATAGAAACCAATACAAACCGTCAAGCTTGCCTGATTCCAGATCATTTAGTACTCAAGGAAGAGGTAATTGAATTTCTATCATTTTCTTTTTGTTTTTTTTGGAAAAGTTGTCTTGCTTGGTTTCTAACATTCATCGGTTCCACAGTAGGGGATTCGCCAGACTCAATGGATCAAGATTATGTTCTGATATCTGGACCACCAGTGGATATACCATCATCGTTATCTGGTTCTCCGAAGCCTTTCAATTACCCATTCAAATCACATTCTCCTCCTGTAGAGTTTATAAAAAGAAACGTAACTACTTCAACGGCTCCTATGCCAATAGCTGGTGCCACTGGCAGCAACATTGGTCGGTTTGAAAGCTTGGAGAGTCAGGATTCTCTCCTCGGTACTTTCCATGGGTCTCTGGACCTTGTGGATGCTTTTGAACAGCCGTCAACTCACAGCTTGACAAGAATCCGGTCTTTGCAAAAGTGTGCAGCAACGATTGCAGAATTGGTTCGTGAAAGGGTAAGAAACTTCAAAAATTATATAAAATTGCGCACAAAACCTTGCCAACGTGGGTTTCTGAGCCTTTGCTTTTCATGCTTCCCTTTCATAGATTGAATCAGGTAAACAGTTAGAAGCTTTCTCGATCCAACTGGTGATTCTTGCAATCTGGAATCAAGCACTGCACATCTGTCATACTCAGGCAGTCTCAGGTGTAGAAGGAAGTCTGCGCCAAGACATTAACAGAGTAAGAAGAAATATCAGCCATGAAGGATCAGAGAAGATATTGTCTCAGATTCAGAAAGAGTTTGTCCAAGAGGTTGAGCGTGCTGAAGAACTTGCCAAGTTTGTTGAACCTGGTATGCATTTTCTTAGTGTAACAAAACTGCTGAGACAAATCTCATGTTTCTTTTTTTTTGGTTAATCAAAATTGTTAAACTAACAGAGAACATGATTGTAGGGAATACAAAGATGCCGGATGCAATGGAGATAATATTCCAAGCAGCTCTTACTCTCGGCATACGTGGAGGGGTAAGCTTCTATTGCCCTGATGATCAAATCCTAAACTGAAAACCAAACTGGTTATTATTGTTTGTTAATTTCATATTACGCTCAGAATTCGGAATTTGGGGGGTTTTTGAAACTGAGACTTAATAAATTCGAATTTTTGCAGGTAGATGAGGTGGTGATGGGAGAGGCAGAGAACGCAGGAAACCTCTACTCAAAAGCGGTGCGTTTGCTAGTCTTCCTTGTAGTGGAGGCGCAAACGCTGATTCTAAATCCGCCTTTGACGCTCACAAACTCAGCAAGGTATCGAATCAGAGCATATATTGATGCCCTCATAAGCAGATTAAAACATCTACAATCTCATAAAAGAACTTCGGGTCCTCAGAAACCGTGAGAGGAGGAAACAAACGAATCCTAAATGTTTATGTTGTTTATTTTGTTCAGTGTCTGTAAAAGTAACCATTTGTTTGTACAGCCAAACAGAAAAGACCATATTCTTAATTCTTTTGGGTGTTGAATCCAAAGGGACTTGTAGCATTCTCTCTGTTGTGACGTGATTAATGAAAATACACGTTAATACGCTATGCATATGGCTTCAAACGAAACATTCTTGAATTTAAAATACAGAAGCCGTTACTAAGGACCTTTGTCATTAATGCTCTTTTATCACTTTCGTTCTTTAGCTTTCTTATACTTTCTCTTCTATGTTTTAATTCGACAAGCACCCACATAAGAGCACTCCAAAGCAAGACTCAATCGATATAAGAATTTTTTTGTGTGCTTTGATTTTGCTTGAAAAGCTGGGTCAGATTGAATGGGTTTTATTGTAGCCAAACGTTGTACAATGTATTATCCGTGAACTCTATTCTCTAAACATTAAAATTGTTACTCAACAAAGCAGGCTCTTGGAATCTGCAGATTATGATCATCATGCTATGTACAAAGTAAGATAAAATAAAACAGAGCAGAAACCAAAACTTTCTGAAGATACAGATATCAAGAATCCATAAATGAAGAAAAAGAAGAGAGATACAAAAAGCATAGAGCTTGGATCAATGGAAGAGCCCTAGAACAATGCAAAACTGTTATCTCGAGAGATGCTAATAGAGGAGGAACAAATTGTAAATCTTAACGCCTACGACTGCAACTACTATACACTGGAAAATTTAAGAAGAAAAAAACTGCTACCAAAAGATTATTTGTTTCTTCTTCTCCAAACTCTATAAAGCAGCTTACACTAAAGTATATAAGACTCTATTAATTGGGGACAGGCGATAAGAGTTTCTTCAATCTCTCATATGCCATGAAGGCAATGCCAACACCAGGAGCCACTTTATAGTATTCTGGTAAGATTCCTCTATATAGCCCTCTCATGCCTTCTGTCTTAAATATATGTTTGAATGTTCCAAAGAGTCCTGTTTTATATACTCGCTCTCGCCCACCAGCTCCTTCCAACTGCATTCTTCTTCTCACCAGGTCCAACGGGAATGTCGCTGCAAAGTTATATTGGTATAATATAACAAACTTTCATGTAATGCAAACACCAAAAAAAAGCCATGACCCATATTTTATTCTTAACAAACCTGTCGAGGAAGCAATTCCGGAGAGACTTCCACAACTAAGACTAACCATAACTTGTGAATCACTAGGTCTGAAAAAGGTTTGAAGGAGAAAATATTACGATAGGATGAGTTAACTCTTTTTGGACGAACAAACTCACTAGGCAATACTGAAAGTCAAATCCCAAAACAAAGAGGCCCTTTACCTATGAGATAGCCATAATGTTTTCAGAGAGTCATATGCTGAGAAGCTGATTGCAAGGCTTGGACCAACACCCTGCAATACAAAAGAGGTAAAAAACACAAACACATCAAATATTATTATATCCGTAGATGAATATATGTATAGCTATATATAACCACTAGATCTCAAATAAAATAAGAAAAATACAAACTTCAATATTTTACTTCACATAACATTAGTCACCTACTTCTTCTATTTCTTTCTTTATTATAATGTGTCATTTATGATTTATCCAGACCAAAATTAACAACCTCAATTTCATCACCATCAGACTTAAAGGTTAGATTCATTAAATTCTCTAGCCTCGAATAGATCATCCTTCTTGGTTGTTTCTTAAAGTGTTCTGTAAGTAACAGTCTCACACTCACTCCAACATCTTACGCAATTTGACCGTGAGCAGGAAATGCATCACCAATTATGTCTCTATTCTTAACTGAACAGCTTACATGACAATAAAAATGCCTAGTGCATATACGTCCATTAATCAGCCGTCTAGACCACCTAATTAGACACTTATATCACCAAAGAGACTCCCATCTACTCTAGCAGTCTAGGGAAAATCATAGTGGCAGGTATTGGCTAAATGGCTACCTACACCGAAAGGAGTTAACAATCAAACACAGATCGTTCAGAAGAGCTAGAGGATGCGAATAAAGCGTACCAACAATGTAGCACCAAGTCCTTTATACAGACCCCAAAATCCCTCTTCTCTGCAAATGGTACGGAAAGCATGCCCAACACCCTGATAATAAATTGAGCTTCTCTGGAATAGATCAAATATAATGTATTCAGGCCAAGGGAAGACAAGGTACACTGCTTAGGTAATAAAGTAGATAACACAATTACCTGTGCAGAAAGCCGTGTCCTAACAAGATCGAGAGGGTAAGTAGCTGAAGCAGCTGTAATTCCAGCCAAGCCACCACTTACAAATCGCACTAAAATGTCCAAACTTGCATTTCCTTTATAGCTCTGCAAGACTGGATTTGAGTACAAAAGCTGCAAACGGAAAAAAAAAAAAAAGCAAGGCGAGGCTGAGTGACAGATCAGCATGAACTACTACCGACCAGACTCTTAAGAAAGACTTGAATGCAACTCACAGTATTGTATTCTTCATATGCGTAGAAGTTAACTGCAGAATAGGGAAGCCGGTGAGCTACAGTAACCAGGTTTCCTTTCCAAAAAGCTCTAAAACCTTCCTCGTTGACAATACGGGAAGCTTCACGCCAAATGCTTGGACTGCTCAGAATTGCAGCTTCCGACTGCATACCTTGTATCTGAGTAAGAAATAACAATTTGTCATGCGATTCCTCACCGCTCACGCATTATTCATGTTTGTGGGTATAATCATAAAGTCTTCAAATTCAGCTACAAGTGAAAGTCATAACTTTATAAACTTACCAAACCATTCCTAAGTTTTCAGCTTTGTTTCATAAAAGAAAAAAATTATCTGGAGCCATCTCAAAGGTTATATTTTTAGAAACCCAAATAGCCTTTTTACGCTTATAAATTTTGCTTGAATCCGTTAGCTCCAAAATTTCACAATTGACCTGTAAAGGGGACGGAAACTTGATGATCCGAGAAAAAGAAGATACCTGGAACAAGATGGTGAGGCGAGCGAGAGGAGCGGTGCACGTCTTACTGAATGCGCCGGAAATTCCGCCGGCTATGAGATGCGCAATGGAGCCCCCCTGCTTCTGATTCAGCGACTGTTTATTGCTTTGATGGCAGCTTTGAGGTTGCGTCTGCGGTTGTTGCTGTAACAGTTTCCTGTTTCCGGCGTCTACGACGCTGTTATGCACGGCGGATGCGGTGGCCGTATTAAGAGCCCTCTGTCCTCCTTCCACCACCACACCGACTCGAGCTTCCATAGTCATTTTCCGATATTAGTTTGTGGGTAGGTCGACGGAATCGGAAGATGAGTTCGCATCAATTAAAAGCGAAATTGGATTTTGAAATTTGCGATTGAGATATTTGGAGAAATCGACGTGGAGAAGGAAAACCCTAGAGAAACCCTTAAACCTGTGTTCGATAATGGAGAAAGGGTTTATTGGTAAACAACTAACAAATTAAGGTGTGACGCACACACGTGTGTATTTTCCTAATTTTTTTTTGTTTTTTTTTCACTGATACGATTTTGATACACAAAATAAAATACTAAAGTCAAAAGTAAAACTCTCAAAACCACCGGAAAAAGTCGGAAGAGCATAATAGACACGGAACGTTTAAAGAATTTATGCATCAGTAATTTGCATTCACATCTCGTAAAACTTGAATGCTAAGGAAGTAGCTGAATTCTCAATCGATGTTCTTTTGTAGTAGTAACAAATTATAGTTTCTTGGATTTTTTTGGGCTAGATTGTGCGTGTTTGTCAGTACATGTCAATGTTAAAACTTCATTTTTTTTTTTTTTTAATAAGGATTGACATGTGAATGTTAAGCCATAAGTTTCTAACGATTAGTAGGATTGACGTATTAACGTCCTAGTTGTTTAGGGAAATAATTAACTACGAACAGGTTCAATTTGTAGGTGACAAGAAGAAAACTAAAGAACAATTATAAATGGATGATACTTTTTGAAACCAGACAGCACAACACAAAAGTTTATCAGCTAATCATGTAAAAGAAGTATCATTTCTTGTTGTTGTCCATGTAGAAGAAGCATCAAAGATATGATCATTAGAAAAAGGAGAAGTATGGAGAAAAGATGAGAAAAAGAAGACGTTAACCAATAGGACTAATCATTCTAATGAACGGCTGTGTGAATTGGTTGGTATTGAGTTGTAGAGAGAAAGTTTTAAATTATAAAATTGGATCTCGTTATATTTTTCTAAACAAGTTTTTGAGCTGAGTTGAAGGGAATAATCTACTTTCCCAAGTTGTCATTATTTTTTCCATTAGGTTTTTGGAGTGGGATTGAGAAGATAGCAGTATACATATTTTAAACGTCGTTCGACGTATAGCTAATTTAGAATATATACTTATGACTAGTTTATAACTGGCCAGTTGGCTGTATAGCTAATTTAAACCACGTTCTTTTACTAAAAAAAAGAAGTAAGATTTTTATATCTCCCCCAAATCAACGGCTGTAATCAATTTACAACTTTTCCCCACTTAATCCTCTTTTAAAAAATGTCAGTGAAGCAGAAAGCTTCCAAGCTTAGCCGACAAAAAAAATGGCAGAACTGGTTCCTTTCAACTCTCCAGGGATCGTAGTTATACTTCTACCAGTTCTTCTCTTGTCGATCGCACGTGCCGATTTACCAGGCACGTGGGAGCTCATCGTACAAGACGCCGGTATAGCCTCTATGCACACGGCGGTAACCCGGTTCAACACGGTGGTCCTTCTAGATCGGACGAATATCGGATCGTCGAGGAAAGCTCTTGGCCAGCACCGGTGCCGGAAAGACCCAAACGACGCCGTTCTGAAACGTGATTGCTACGCTCACTCGGTTCTATTCGACCTCGGTACAAATCAGATCCGACCACTGATGATACAAACCGATACGTGGTGCTCTTCGGGTCAATTTTTATCCGACGGTTCTTTGCTTCAAACGGGTGGGGACAGGGACGGGTTTAAAAAGATTCGGATATTCGAACCGTGTGATCCGAACGAGACGTGCGATTGGGTGGAGCTCCAAGATACCGAATTGAGAACCGGACGCTGGTACGCTACAAACCAGATATTACCGGATGGTTCGGTTATCATCGTCGGTGGGAGAGGAACCAATACGGTTGAGTATTACCCTCCTCGCGAAAACGGCGCCGTTCCGTTTCAGTTCCTTGCTGACGTGGAAGACAAACAGATGGATAATCTCTACCCTTACGTCCATCTTCTCCCCGACGAAGGCGGAAATCTCTTCGTCTTCGCCAACAGTCGCGCCGTCAAATACGATCACCGGATAAACGCTGTCGTCAAGGAGTATCCCCCGTTAGACGGCGGTCCGAGGAATTATCCGTCGGGTGGATCATCGGCGATGCTAGCGATCCAAGGGGATTTCGTCACGGCGGAGATATTAATCTGCGGCGGAGCTCAATCCGACGCTTTCACCGTGCGTGCCGTCGACGCTCCGGCTCACGGAACCTGCGGCCGGATCGTCGCCACAGCGGCGGATCCGGCGTGGGTGACGGAGGAGATGCCGTTCGGGAGGATCATGGGTGATATGGTGAATTTACCGACGGGAGAAATTCTGATCATAAACGGAGCTCAAGCAGGGAGCCAAGGATTCGAAATGGGATCGAATCCATGTCTTTACCCGCTATTATACCGACCTGATCAGCCAATTGGTTTGCGATTCATGACACTGAATCCAGGAACTGTGCCGAGAATGTACCATTCGACGGCGAATCTGTTGCCTGACGGTAGAATCCTTCTCGCCGGAAGTAATCCTCACTATTTCTACAAATTCAACGCGGAATTTCCAACCGAGCTACGGATCGAAGCGTTTTCTCCGGAGTATCTTTCACCGGATCGGGCCAATCTCCGACCCGAGATCCGAGAAATCCCGCAGATCGTACGGTACGGCGAGGTATTCGACGTGTTTGTGACGGTGCCGTTGCCGGTTGTGGAGACGATTCAAATCAATTGGGGAAGCGCGCCTTTTGCGACACACTCGTTCTCTCAAGGTCAACGGCTCGTGAAGTTGACCGTTGGGCCGTCAATACCAGACGGAGTAGGTCGTTATAGGATTCAGTGTACGGCTCCACCAAACGGCGCCGTTACTCCGCCAGGGTATTACATGGCGTTCGCCGTTAACCAGGGTGTTCCCAGCATCGCTCACTGGATACGTATAGTTTCTTGATTAAAAACCAGAGGATTTTCGATTTTTAATCATCAGTATAACTTTGTTAAAAATGTATTTAAAAAAAAAAACACACACACACACATGGTGTGATATAAATATTTTCATGGAAAAACTTACTCGGCAAAATCTAACCATATAAGTTGGTATGTTTATTGTTAGACCAAAAAAAAAAGTTGGTATGTTTATTTGGTTTGGTCATTTCGATTTTTTTTTTGTTTATTTGGTTTTATAAATTCACAACCAAATAAAAGTACTTTTTATAATTTGGTTAGGCTTTGGGTTTAAAAAAAAACTTCAATATATAATAGATATATCTCTGATTTAAATAGATAATTTTTCATAAATTTTATGTGTGGTTGGTTTACGATAAAACCATTTTAAGTTTCTTTGATTAATTTAGATTGGTTTGGTTAGGTTTCTTATGTCCACATTTCGATAAGTCGTTATTATTAGTTTATTACGTATCGACCTAAAGGCACACTAAATACAAAAGAGTACAAAAAACACTTTTCAAAAGTACAACAAAACATACAAACAAACAAAACATAATATGGTGATCATACGATGTTATTGTTACGTATACTTTGATGTATTGCGCACCGAAGCCATCTCGACGTCATCACCACCGTCAGCAACCGCCAGACTTGGCTGGACACTCTTGTAAGTGTATCTCTTAGCTACAATCACAAAGAAGCATAAATTTGCAGCGGTCAAAACGGATAGCGTCCAGTAAAAGCGGTCCAAGCGGCTGCTATTAAGGTCTTTTCCTAACCAGCTCTTCCCTGAGACTTCCTCGGCTAAACGATCAGTAACCGTCATCAAAAGATTGTTGACAAAGCTAGCTGCTCCAATCACACTGAGGTAAAACGCTATGCCTAAGCTTCTCATGGAATCAGGGACTTGGTCGTAGAAATACTCTTGAAGACCCACAAGGGTAAAAGCGTCCGCTATGCCTATAACTATGAATTGAGGAGCTAACCATATAGCACTCATGGTCATGTGATGTTGCTTTGTATAATCCAATCTTTTTTTCTCAACTAGAGCAGCAATGATCATGGTGAGTACGGAGAAAACCATACCGGTCCCGATTCTTTGTAGTATGCTAATACCTCTTTCGTTTCCCGTGGCGCGTCTCAAAAGAGGCACGAGGAGTTTCTCGTATGCTGTTACGGAGATGATCATGGAGAGAGCTACCAGGGAGAACATGGACGATGGAGGAACCATGAAGCTTTGACCGATGTGTCGGTCCATGATAATGGCTTGTTTGATGAAGAATGTTGTGCTTTGAGTGGCGCATATGCCAAAGGCTAATGTAAAGAACCAGATTGGAATCATGTTGATGAGTAGCTTCACTTCTTCCACTTTTGTTACCGTTGCAAGTCTCCATGGACTCTCCTTCTCGGCCATAGCGTTCTCGCTTCCTCGGTCTTCGATAACCGCAGCTTTGTCTAGAAATCTGCAACTCGTATAAGAATTAGTTCCATGTATGGATGCTAAAGAAACCTGATTTGGGTTATAGCTGTAAACTAAGTGTTTAATAGGGATAAACCGATGAAACTGATAAATAAAAACAAAACAAAACCAAGTCCTTATATACTTAAAACTTAAAACCAAAACTAATTAAATCGAAACAATTGAATAAAAAAGGAAAAAAAAAGAAACGATCCAAAACTTCTTCTTAAAACAAAAAAAAAGAATGTGAAAAACCTGGATTAAAATAGAACATGTGACATATCTATCCGTATATTGATTAGAATTTTACGTTGTTTACTATTATTATTTTGTGACAAAGACCGAACCTAAATCGGAATTGAACATATATATCTCTAGTTGTAATGCACTTACTTAAGATTCTTTGTGTTGGACAGAAGCCGGCCTTTAGTATACTCTTCTCTAGACAACTCATGAAGAAGAGAAGAATCATTGGGACAAGGAAGATGTCTTTTGGCAATGGCGGCGACAAAAACTTGCAACAACGGGGTCAACGGGCTACCAGAAGGTGCTCTATAACGATAGAACGGTTTACCGATAAGGAAGATCAAAAGCGATGTAGCCATGACTATTGTGAGTATGATACCAGCCACACCCCAACCAATCTGATCTTCGATATAGACGATTACAGTCACCGCGGTTAAAACACCGGCGCATAGACCGGCGCTCCACCAATTAAAGTAAGACATTTTCATCTTTCGTTCTTCCGGATGGCCATCTTCAAATTGATCAGCTCCAAAGCTCTCAAGGGATGGCTTATGACCTCCAGTGCCTATGGAGATCAAGTAGATTGCAATGAAGAAGGCTATTTCGTGGGCTTTTCTTGGCTCAACACACATTTCTTCATGACAAGCTTTCAATCCCGGTATAAACCAAGACAGTGTTAAAAGGATCAAACCCTGTAAAATTGAACAAAGATAAGAAACAAGAGAAACAAATCATCATGCTTTGACTAATCTAAAAAAAATAAGAACCGGTTTTGAGAGTGTGTAAAGTTCAAACCATCAAGCTTTGACTAATCTAAAAAAAAATTACGTTGTGTATAAAGGTATGAAGTTATCAGGACCGGTTTTGAGAGTGTGTAAAAATGTGCTACTGCACCAAGACCCACAACAAAATAACAAAAAAAAATATATATAGCAATTAGAAATATTTTGATGTGTTACATTTAAAAAAAAAAAATAAGGATCCCAATAATAATATTAAAAGCGGAGTCCTCTTCGAATGTATCAGTCGCACATGCTAAAAGACATATCGTCTTTTTATTTAAAATATCAAACAACGCTCCTAACCTTTTGGAGTATAACTGAGTCAGTATGCAAGGGTGCTAACAAAATAACTAAATTTTTTTTATATAAATAAGGTTTTTATTAAAAAATATTAAACATGGTACATAATTTTCTCGAGTAGAAGTTAATTATTACCATAAGGTAGATGATGGTTGCAAGTATAACGGTTGCATAACGACCGAGATAGGCATCGGCGACGAAGCCTCCAAGAAGAGGCATCAAAGTAGTAACACCAGACCAGTAGTTTGCATTTCTTACAGCCATCTTTAGGTCTTGGTGAAGAATGGTCGTTAAGTAGACCACTAAGCTCGTAGCAATCCCAAAGTAACTTAGCCTCTCACTGAATTCGATTGCTGTACACATATATCAAACCATAAGATTATAGTGTAAAGATAGTTCCACAAAGATATAATATCAAGAATCTCTTTACAAAGTTTGATATACATACCAATGATGAAGAGTGCAGCTCTCCAAGCTCCGGTTCTTGCCCGAAGCGGAACCTCTCCTCTACTATCGAGAGAAGAATCAAGAACCCATTCTTGTTGATCATCGTATGAGTCTTGAAGCTCTGTATCAATCTTGTTGTGCTCCATAATTGTTTGTGTGTGAGAGAGAGAACGGGAGTGGAAGAGAGAGAGAGAGAGAGAGAGAGAGAGAGAGAGAGAGAGAGAGAGAGAGAGAGAGAGAGAGAGAGAGATGATTGTTGATGAGTGATGTGTTTGTGGAGAATCAAGCTTGGTCCTCTTTATAATGGATAACATTCGCTATGTTGACTCTTCTTGTTTAGTGCTTCAAGATTCTTTCAATGAAATTTACCACAAAAAGACACGTTAGGTTAATGACAAATAGAAGACACGTAAATTAAAGAACTTAACTACTATTCCGAAATTCAATAATAAATATGTACATAAAAAGCTAAAATTTAATTTTACCCGACTTTCCAGTTTACGACTATAGCTTTAGCTTTTAGTATAAAGTTTATACAAATAATACAGGGAAGAAAATGATAGTGAAGATTTGATTACGCTCAGATAAGTACAATTCTCGGTGTGATGTAAGACTCATCTTTTTTCAATCGGTCACTTTCTGATTATAACTTGTGTGGTTTTGTCATTTTGTGGACCTAAGGAGTCCCATAAACGAAGTTGATTTTTCCATCAACTCCAAATTTTAAAAGAGAGAATTAGTTGATGACAAAAAAAAAAGAGAGAATTAGACAGATTTACCAGATAAAAGAGACATGGAGACAGAAAAAAAAAACTCAAATTTGATCGAAGCTTTCTATGTGTTAAAAAGATTACTAAATTAATCAGAGAGATGTGATGACCAAATTTGATTCTTTGTTCAACAACTTTGAGCTACATATGAAGCCAAAAATGAATCTACACTCCAACAGAATGTGAAACCAAAGATAAAGTTACTGTCCTAGCTCAAAAAATAATTTAGCATGCATTTGTCGTGATACAAATATTTACAAGAATCTTGTAGATCCTGAGAAATCTTCATATCATATGGATTTGATCATTTGATGCCTATAGTATAAAGATTCCCTCTTTGTATCTATTTGGAGATATCTCCCTCTTGGCTACCACCAAGACCAAAGACTTGTAAGAGTCAAGTGAAAATCACCACATTATTAATGCCTTACACAAAACTTCTCATTCAAATGATTCCAGAGTACCACAGGTTTTGGTTCAAAAGATATTGGATTAACCCTCGTGTAGCCCTCTAGGATCTGATCCTTAATATCTACAAACTCTTAGAAACTTTCAAAATTAATGTCAATTCAATAAAACAACGACCTTTTTTTATTTGATTAATTGACAAGTTCAATCATATAATCTCCTCATCGTGATCGAAGCTACTCCTAAGCAAAGTTCGAATCTCTAGTTTCTAAAACGGAATCTCTTCTGGAGGATAACAACGATCAGTAAAACTATTTACACTTGGTAAAATAACAATTTTTGTCATTTAAGGATTTTCCTTATTCTTTAATTACTTTACAAAACAATCTCAACTCCTTATTTAAGAAGTAAAAACAAAATCCTTAATTAATTAGGTAATATTACCCAAAACTAGGTAAGATTACCGATTGATGTATCATCATTTCTGATTTCCCGTACGTATCTTCTTAAGATCATACCTAAATTCAGCAATGACAAAAGCATTCTGCCGCTGCCGCCACATTTGAAAATTAGTTTTTAATCACATAGATCTCGTTCTCATCTATTAATGGTGATGTTAACCACTACCACCATATATTACAAGATCAATATTGTACTCTAGTACTACTACTATATGTATAATCACTCCCGAAAAAGGAAAAAAAAACAAGGAAGAGATATACTTAAGCGTAATCATATAAGTCCAACTGTAACAGTAATAATCACATGTTAAAAATGGGGGTCAATAATGCTTAAGACTGTAACCACCATCAAAATTAATGACATTATACGATCATTATCCTCTACTTCTATAGGGATCCATATAGCCTTGTTTTCTAGAAAGAATGAATTTCTCATATAGATAATGTGGTTAGGGAGTAATCAGACCAATTCAAGTTTTAAATAATGACTTTTAAGTCGCTGTGGCTATCTTATTGGTGATCATTGCCAGGAGAAAGTTGCGAATCTTTAGTGGATTTGCTACCAAAACCAAAAACAGCATTCCCAAATCTTGTATATTTAATTAAGGATCCAACAGTAATTAAAGAAACAATTTATGTTCGGATTGAGAGTCAAACTCTTATCATGTATGATGAACTAATGGAAAATTGGGGCTGTGGATTACCTTTTCCGATAGTGCTGCTACCACCATTGACTGATTCCCATTATCTATTACTATATCACCAATCCCAACCCAAAAATAAATGGAGAATTGAATCTGAATCGGATTATTTTTGTACTATGTTATACGAGTCATCAGATCGTTGATTAATATATTGGTATTTTTAATTTTAAATTCAAATTAAAAATGTTATGTATTTTGTATAAATAGATCATATATTTGAAATCATTTTCTATAATTCAAATTCTTTTGTTTTCTATTTTGACCACAATTCAGTTTTCAATAATATATTCAATGTTATATTTTAATGAAATCAAAATGAAATATAAGAACATTGAATAAAAGGGAAAAAGAACTCTGAATTAAGTATTGTTAATCACAGTTGATTTTCTCACACTTTAAAAACACTCAGAGAAGAAATCTCCTAGCAAGCTACTTTTTTTTGTAACATCTGTTCATAAATAAAAGTAGATGAAACCGAACAAGTGAAGTTACCCAATGCTTCGTTTTGGGTAACAAATTATAGCATATCTTATTTTTCTAGTCCATAAAAGAGCTTTTAAGCTAAATATAGCAAGGATAACAAAATGACGTAAATACGTGGGAATAATCATGAGTGGTTCGCAAGAATTAAATTGGGCACCGTAAGCTAACTATCAATTTGTGGGTGTTGAAAATTAAATCAACCATCTGAATTTCATGTCCTTTTTTTTTATCACCACCATATACAAGTATACAACAAACGTTGATTATGCTGTGGCGATAGGACCACAAATAAGATTACTCGGCGAAGGGAAACTCAAAAAAATAAAAAAATATATATATAGTGCATGCTTTCACAAGAAGTCTCTTGTTGAGGTCTCTATCAAGAATCGATACCGTTTCTGTCCAAGCGAAGAATAAATAGCACATGATGCTCGTGCTTGTTTTTTAGAAATTTGTAATTTACCTTAGAGATTCTGCTCTGCACAAGCCATACTTCCTTTTCTGATCAAATACTCTTAAAAGTCTTCATTTTTATTCTTGTTTGAAAATGATGTTAGAGAGAGAGAGAGAGAGGAAAAGATATCAGATTTCACATGATAATTGATTGAAAAGACTACTAAACTTCTTCCACTAAGCGGTTCTTGTGTTATGCACTGACGAAAACAGAAATAGTATAAATCAAATGGATCATAAGAAACACATGTTATAACCAAAATGAAGCATCAACGTATTTGGTTGAAAGAGTCAAGATAGATCATCATTACCTTATGAAATTTTACGTATCAAACGGAGCAGGTCGACCTACTCTGACGTGAGTAACTAAAACCTTAATGTACTGTTCCTAACGGATAAATTCAATGGTACTATTGGTGTACACGTATATTTAAAATAAGTATTATTTTTGATAAACAATTTTTTATTACTTAACATAAACATTTCTTAAACATATTTTCTAAAATGTTAGAATCGGAAATGAACTTTTAGAAACTCCTATAAACATATCTTAAGTCCTACACGAAAAAAGAAAACGCTACTGTCCTAACGGCCAATAGCCTAAAGAGTTGAAATACTTTAGTCAACACTGTGTTCAGTTAATAAAATGTTATTAATAAACGCAACTAATAAGCACCAGTGGTCTAGTGGTAGAATAGTACCCTGCCACGGTACAGACCCGGGTTCGATTCCCGGCTGGTGCATGTTTTTTGTAATATTTCAGATTTTAGGCCTTTTTTCTTTATTTGCAGACGAGCCCGAAACTGTTTCAAGGTAGGCCCAAATATAGACAGACGAATCCCTCCTAAGCTTGCAAGATCGATTTCTCGAAATTTTGCAAGGAAAAAACTAATAAACAATAATAACCAGTTTGGTTTTCAGTTTAGGATTTGATCATCAGGGCAATAGAAGCTTACCCCTCCACGTATGCCGAGAGTAAGAGCTGCTTGGAATAGTATCTCCATTTCATCCAGCATCTTTGTATTCCCTACAATCATGTTCTCTGTTAGTTTAACAATTTTGATTAACCAAAAAAAAAGAAACAAGAGATTTGTCTCAGCAGTTTTGTTACTCCAAGAAAATGCATACCAGGTTCAACAAACTTGGCAAGTTCTTCAGCACGCTCAACCTCTTGGACAAACTCTTTCTGAATCTGAGACAATACCTTCTCTGATCCTTCATGGCTGATATTTCTTCTTACTCTGTTAATGTCTTGGCGCAGGCTTCCTTCTACACCCGAGACTGCCTGAGTATGACAGATGTGCAGTGCTTGATTCCAGATTGCAAGAATCACCAGTTGGATCGAGAAAGCTTCTAACTGTTTACCTGATTCAATCTATGAAAGAGAAGCTTGAAAAGCAAAGGCTCAGAAACCCACGTTGGCAAGGTTTTGTGCGCAATTTAATATAATTATTTGAAGTTTCTTACCCTTTCACGAACCAATTCTGCAATCGTTGCTGCACACTTTTGCAAAGACCGGATTCTTGTCAAGATGTGAGTTGACGGCTGTTCAAAAGCATCCACAAGGTCCAGAGACCCATGGGAAGTACCGAGGAGAGAATCCTGACTCTCCAAGCTTTCAAACCGACCAATGTTGCTGCCAGTGGCACCAGCTATTGGCATAGAAGCCGTTGAAGTAGTTACGCTTGTTTTAATAAACTCTACAGGAGGAGAATGTGATTTGAATGGGTAATTGAAAGGCTTCGGAGAACCAGATAACGATGATGGTATATCCACTGGTGGTCCAGATATCAGAACATAATCTTGATCCATTGAGTCTGGCGAATCCCCTACTGTGGAACCGATGAATGTTAGAAACCAAGCAAGACAACTTTTCCAAAAAAACAAAAAGAAAATGATAGAAATTCAATTACCTCTTCCTTGAGTACTAAGTGATCTGGAATCAGGCAAGCTTGACGGTTTGTATTGGTTTCTATCTGATAATCTATGGCTTTCAAACTTGAAGTTATTAGTTTCTGCTCTATGACTAACTCTACTATATCATGTTTTTCAAAGGACTAGATGCTGCCTCCTTTCTCTCACCTCTGGTCTCAACACTAAATCCATAAGATGACTTCATCGGGGATGTATGTTTAATATATGAAGGGCTTCCCTCAGGTCCACTAGAATCATCATCTAAAAAGAACGGTAAACAGTCCTCTTGAGAAATTTCTTCATTTACATGATCAGGAAACCCTTTATAGGTCCTCTCTCCGCCTATAAATATATGCCTTTAGTCCATCATAAATGCATCCAAAAAACACAACACATAAAGTTTATAGGCAAGAGAGAGAAACCTAAAACTCCTATCTCAGAGATTATGCTCCATTCAGGATACCGTTCAGGAATACCTCTCTGCAACAATTAATGGAGGTACTCCGCTAACCCTCCTTATGATTCTATTATGTGATTAACCTAGATGTTTAAAAGTCTTAGGGTTCATGTAAAATTATGTTTACATGTGGTAGCAGATCTTAGGTTATGAACATCTGTTTAATCCATTAAGTGTAATAGATTTTTGGCATGAATAATTTAAACTAAGAAATCTGTAAATTAGGGTTTTGTAGATCCGAATCTATGTTTATTTTTCGTGCGTGCATGTGTGTTTGTGAATGAGAAATATGATGGAGATAAGAATCCGTGCAAATTTTGGGTTCCTGCGAATTAGGTTTTATTTTCGCAGTTCCTATTCCGTGCAAATTCTGTGAGTCTGTGAATTAGGGTTTTTCGTAGATTCTGAATCGTGCATAATCTGTGCGAATTCAATCGTTCTGTAGTTGATCTGTGCAAAATCGTTCTGTACATTCCGTGCAGAAACAATCTGTACATAAAAGTTGCAAAATCGTTATGTGCATTATTAGTACAGAAGCGATTTATGCTTAAACCAACAAACTGTTATGTGTATGATCCGTACAGAAACAGTTTGTATAATTTTTACAGAAACGAATTTTGCACAATTTGTGGCAGAACATTGGTTTCATATAATGTGCAAATTAGGGTTTAGACATCACCACAATGACTATATCCTAAAATGATTTCCGAATGGAAAACAATTGTTTAAGTAAGTTTTGATCTGTTTATGTAGTAATTAGTTACCCACAGGTAGACTATGAACATAAGATATGATCAATAACTTATAAGAGTGTTTGTATATGTGTAGACCAAAGATATCCACAAATAACTTAGTCTAAATAATTCAGTACATCACTTAATAAAGTTTCCTGAATCCATGACTTTTCATGAGATTATGGTGATTTCCCACATGAGCACTATAATTTCTTGTCATGTGCATTCTATTTCTTGGTGTTGCTTATGTTTTGAAGCCTAATAAGCACTTGTTGTATCTCTAAATTGCAGATCTTTTCTAGCTAATTTGTCATATATGGTCTTTGCTGTTCCAATTCTCACTGAAACCAACTTCTCATAATGGAAAGAGAAAGTTGAGTTCACATTAGAAGTACTAGACTTGGATTTGGCTCAACTTCACGCTTTAAGTTGCTAGCAATTGTCATCCTTAAGAACATGATGCTCAATATGTTCGTTTTCTCCCACGCTTTATGGAGAACATTTTCTTCCTCAGTACTATCATCAGTAAGTGGATTTGGCTCAACTTCACGAAGTGCCAAATCCACTTACTGATGATAGTACTGAGGAAGAAAAGGTTCTCCATAAAGCGTGGGAGAAAACGAACAGATTGAGCATCATGCTCTTAAGGATGACAATTGCTAGCAACATCAAAACTTCCCTTCCAGTTGCAGAAAAAGCTAAGGCTTATCTTGCAGCTATAGAAGAACGGTTTAAGACTGCAGACAAATCCCTTGCTGGGAAACTTATGGCAGATCTTACAACCATGAAACATGATGGCACAAGGTCTATGCATGAACATTGCATTGAAATGACCAACCTTGCGGCTAAGCTAAAGAATTTAGGAATGAATGTGGACGATTCTTTTCTTGTCCAGGTTATCCTAAATTCTTTACCTCCTCAGTATGGACCATTCCAAATCAATTACAACGCCATTGATGAAAGGTGGACGTCATAAAGATTTTTTTTGATTTTTTTGTTTTTTAACAAAAAATATAAGTTAAATTTTAATTTTTCATAATTTTTCTTGAATTTTTGTAATATTGTGAAATTTTTTAGGTTTTTAAAGATTTTTGGGATATTCAGTCAATACTCAATAAAAGAAAAGTATGTTATAAATCCAATCAAAGTGCTAGTAGCTCAGTGGCAAGAAGTCTTTTTATGCGATCCTGAGTTCGCGAGTTCGAATCTAGGGAATGACATGTTTTTATTTTCGAAAACATGTAAAACGACGTCGTTTCGACAAGAGTCAAAATGACGTCGTTTAACTTAACTAACGGTCCGTTAATTTTTTTTAACGGTGTGTCTTAATTGGAAAGTCAACGAGAACTTTGGGTTTTAATTGGCAAATCAACGAAAATCCAATGTTTTTTCGGCCATACCGAAAGTTGGGGAATTTTTTGGCCATTCGTGTAAAGTTAATGATTTTTTTGGCAGAATTCCCCATAATAAACTCACATCCTTTTCTTTTCTTAAAATATTTTACCAAGTGATACTAGACTAGTGGTTCCCACTTGTGGAGGAGTTGTCATGTTGGTCAAGACCTTGGATCGATTCCCCGCAATCGTGGAATTATCTAACTTTTTTCATTTGATCAATCAAAATGGTGTCATACTTTAGACCCATTAAAAAATTCGGTGAATAGGCTACTTGAAAGCTACACTCACCCTGAGAGAATTAGTCGAGTTGTAAAATTCTGGATCTGGCTATACAAAAAAGTAGTTTATCGAGTGATTGAAATTAAAATCAATGAAATCAAAGAGGTTATTTGCTCCTTACTTTAATTTGTTTAAATTTCATCAGCTTTCGGTTTTTCTGTATTCTCGTCATCTCTATAACTTTCTATCAAAAACGAAAATTTGGTATAAATTAACATTTAACCAAAAAAATACTTTTTCTCCCAAACCCCATTAAACTCATGGGCTATTGGATCGGGTTTTGGTGTCCATCTAGCATATATTTTTTCTTATTTATTCTATAAACTTTCTCAAAATTTATTCCCATATTAACAAGAATTGCTTCTTTTTTTTGTTCAGTCAAATTTTTATCTGTTTATAAACGTTTCACTAAACTTTCCGTTGAACAAATAAAGCACAAAAACTCAAGAGTACCGGAGTTGTTGGCTCTACTTGGTAAACCGTAAACATATGTAACTTTTTGTAAGAAAAGGCTAAGATCTCCGGTTCGAATCACGGCGACGAAGAAGGGACTTATTTACTCTGTTTTACTCCCCGGCTTAATATGATAAAATCCATAATTTGTTGGTTAATCCAGGAAAAAAAATATAGATAAAGGCATGAAGCATGAAACAAATATATGTAACAAGACTTACAAAGATAGACGTGTTTATTAGAGGGAATAAATCTTTTTTTTTTTAACAAAAAGTTGAATGTAACAATTTCTATTTCTATTTCGACATGGTAAAAGAAATCAAGACATTTTAACATGGTAAAAGAAATCAAGACATTTTGACATTTCTATTTCGAATTTTGACATTATATATATNATATATCTATTTGGTTGAATTGAAACAAAATTCTGATAAAACAATTATGGAAAATGTTTAGAAACTTTTGGGTAGGTAAATGTCAGCATCGCGGGGATGGCTTTGGTGCAGCTCACACGAGAGTTGTCTTCTTAGTTTGTACGTGTGAGGTTTTAATTGCTTAGTAGAAGGATAAAAATCCCTGGTTTGAAAACGATACGTAGAATTTACTTTCTCCTTAATCTTAAATCAGGATCGGCCCATCTCATTTAACCAGGTCCGTTTATCCGATCAAACTCATCGCTACGATTAAGCCTGTTTAGTTCGGTCGTACGATTGGAATAAGCTGGTCAACTTGATCTGCCCGTCTCAATATTCCACTCTCACCGACATTCGACTTGCCCTGCCCCTATCGTCGATTTGTCCTACCCGACCGTACGATGTAATCTTAGTATAAATAGTGATGTGCATTCATTGTAAAAAGGGGAACCGAACAAAGAAGGTTACTTCGGAGTTCACAATTTATCCAAGAACATCGCTTGTTATATTTGACGAGCATAAACTTTATCCATAATCAAAAATCTCCGAGCTTCCCTTTTATATACGTAAGTCATCCGATCACGTTGACGGTTACAACAATTGGCGCCCACCGTGGGGCTCATAGATATTTCTCAACACAAAAAGCAACTCGGCCAATAGCAAATCGACGATGTCAGGACCTCTACCTGCTACTGCAACGAATGCAACGATCGTGGCACCCCGATTCATCGAACCAGAGCTTCCTCCGAACCAGAAGGAAGACTGCCTGCCAAATTCCAGCGCTGAGCTCGGCGCATCGCAAGTAATATCACCACCACCACATATCAACGACGTCCCAACTATCAAACAAATTGATATCTCAGCTCTCTTCGGAACGCTCCTCGCACGAATATATGAGTTAAGCCGAGGGACCAACCGCCGCTTCGACGAGATAACAGCGGCACAGATCACCTGCCAGGATCAAGTCAATGATCTACACTCCCAAGAAGGTCAATCACCCGAACGACAATCCGCCCCGGATAACACCCATCTGCGACGTAATCTGTTAGGAGATTGCCGATCTCCACCTGGTCAGGTAAACCAACCCCGAACATCCCTCAACGGGACCTATCTACGAGACACCAACGTTACATCATCAGAACATAAATCTTGGGCGAGAGCGAGAGATGCAAGAAATGGATGCAAAGCTCAAAGCAATGACGTCCCTGGTACACCAAGTTACCAGCTCGGCCCCAGAGATTGATCGTGTGCTGAAAGAGACGCAAAACACTCCCTTCACGACCCGAATAACCAACACTCCGGTCCGCAATCCGGGAAAGATCAATTTTCCAATTTATACGGGAGAAACATACCCTAGCCAATATATGACCGCTTTCCAAATAGCAATGAGAAGAGCCCGCTTCACACCTGAAGAACATGATGCTGGCTATTGCCAACTCTTCGTGGAGAATCTAAGCGGACCGGCCCTTGCGTGGTTCTCAAGACTGGAAGCAAACTCCATAGATAGCTACCAAGCATTATCTACGATCTTCCTCAAACGTTATAACATGTTCATCCCGCACCTAGTTACCAGCACCAACCTTTACGCCCTCGTTCAAAGCCCGAAGGAGTCTCTGAGATCTTTCATGGGCAGATTCAACGCGATAGCATCCCGAATCGTGATACACGACGACGCAGCAGTACCCGCGTTGAAGGCAGCACTATGGCACGAATCGAGATTCTGGGACAGTCTCAAATTCAACAAGCCAGCGACCTTAGAAGACGCATTACACCGAGCTACTATATATATCAAAGATGAATGTTGGGCTCGGATTATGCACTCTAGGCCCAACCTGAGTAAACGGGCTCGATGAGGAAGACTCGGCCCACGACAAGGTCTCTTGAGCCTGATTACGAACTGAAGTAAGCGAGGTCGCAAAGAAGAGCAAGCTGACAAACTAGAAGAACCGAGCACGAAGGAAAAGAGCGAGGTCGTTAGGAGCAGAAGCACGCATTCGACCAAGTCAAAGCACATCAATTTGAAATCTTAGAATCAAGCTCAACATTAAAGATGAAGATCATATATTTAATTCCGAATTTAATGTAAATAATTAAGATTAGACAGTTATATTTTCAGCTGGTATAAGTTCAAAACACTAGCCATATTGTAAGGGACCGAATTCTTGGCAAAAGAAATAATACACAACATTTTCTCTCAATTTCTTCTAAGTATTTTTTAGTGCATTCAACCTAAATCAAGCCAAAGATTGAGGTTGTGAGATTATGCTCTCACAATTTGGCGCCGTCTGTGGGGAAGGAGCAAAACAATTTCCTTCTTTTAACCCGCGAAACCGATCGCTCGAAAGAAGATAATGTCGGACACATCAAGCACAATAGTCACTGCTTCATCCGGAGTCATGAATACTTCCATTCCACCGTCCCAGCCTGGTATCACCGCTCCGGCGAGCTTGGATGGAACAACAAACGTTCCCATAACCACCTCGGAAGCGAATACCACGGTTGGGACCAGCGAAACTGTTGATCCTCCGGGAGCAACAATCTTAAACCAGCAGGCTCCAGATCAAATGGCTGAGATCCGGAACCTAATATCGATTCTCATAGAACAGAACCGCCTAATGGTAGCTCGCCAAGACGATCTAGAAAGAGCGGCTCGGATATGCGCGATTGGGCAATCTGTTCTCTGACCTGAAACACAAGCCCTGCTCGCACCGGGACAAGGAGGGTTAATGTTTACACCTCCACCCGTATCGAGGCTAAACTTTTCTGGTATCAAAGCCTCGACCAGCAGAATGGTTGGCTCGACCACCACCTCGCGGTTCAGCTCGGTAATATCGGACGATCCAGTTCGCGGAATGGTTGGCTATATTTACTCCTTCTACGATCCAGTTCGCGGAAAGGGGGATTCCTCCGATTACGACCTTTCCAAGAGCAGGTCGGACCTCATACCGACCCACCAGCCATGATCGTTATGGCATCGCCAATGAAGTTGAAGTTCGGGACAATCCCGAGATCGAAACGCATCATGAGAATGAGGTCGTAAACCATGCCCCGCTCACGGAAAGATTCCTGCTCCGGCCTCCGGGCAATAGCAAGAACGGTTTAGGATCTGGCGCTTTATATGGGCTTGAGTCAATTAAGAAATACTATGAAGACACCAGCGCCGGGCTCCATCGAATGAGATCGCAGGTCCACGCCGCTCTGAGCTCGGCATCCGAAATAGATCGGGTGATTGATGAAGTCAATCAGACTCCGTTCACCTCGCGGATTGCAAACCCCCAGCTCAAAGATGTCGGGAACATCCGATTTCCACGATATAACGGAGAAACCGACCCCAAGGCATTTATGAGAAGTTTCAAATTCTCCTTTTCAAGGGTGCGACTACCCGAGGGTAACCTCGAGGCAGCACACTGTCATTTCTTTGCCGAAAATCTAACGGATTCGGCCCTAGAGTGGTTCACCTCCCTGAAGCCGAATTGGATTGACAACTTCACCCAGCTTCAAGCAGCATTCTTGAAGCAATATTCTGTCTTTATCCAGATCGAGACCTCGGAGGCTGATCTATGGGTACTTACTCAAAAGCCAGGCGACTCGTTGCGTAAGTATATTGACAGTTTTAAAGCTGTTAAGGCAAAAATTGCCAATTTACATAACCCAACGGCACTGAAAGCTCTTCAGAACGGACTATTAAAATCCTCGAAATTCTTCGAGGAGCTCACAGTTCGGGAGCCGGTGTCGCTAGATGATGCACTACACCGTGCTTCGCGCTGGATCATTCTCGAGGAGGCAGGTGCAACTCAATCAAAGCAGTAGGCACCCGCAACCTCGGGAAGGCAAGCTCAGACGACAAACTCCCAGGGACCCAAAAAGTTTGGGAAGAAGAAGCCCAAGACCAAAAACAAGGCCAAGGGTTACATTCGTACTCAGTAGGGAGCCCACCTCATAACAGTTTGAAGCCGTATGACCCAAGCAAATGGTGTGATTTTCATAAAATCAAGGGTTATTCGACTAAGGAGTGCTATGAGGTGAAGAAGCAACTCGCTGCGAAATTCGCAGCAGGAGAGCTGGAGAAACCCTCTCCGAGGAAAAACTATTATCCAGCTCGAGATGGCGAAAAGCGAGATCGCTCATCTGAGGATGATCACAAGCGAGAACGTTCATCCGAGGACGCAACGAGGCGAGGGCGCCCCCAAGACAGGGAGGCAGATCTACCTCCTCCCAGCACGAAGAAAAGAATTGATTTTATTCATGGAGGATCCCAGCTCTGTCGCAACTCCGTGAACTTGATAAAAAAAATCAGCGTACGGGACCGAATCCCATTCAAGGGACCTGACACACAAATCTCATTCTCGGAAAGCGAGGCTGTTGAGCTGGATTCTCCACACGATGACGCTCTCCTGATCATGCTGGAGGTGGGTGGATGCGAGCTCACTAAGATGCTCGTAGAGACTGGGAGCTCTGTAGAACTCATCCTCCTAAGTGTCCTTAGGAAAATGGGCATACCTGATCACGAAATCGAGGGGGATAAGATGTTATTAACCGGTTTCTCCGGGGAAACTACGTTATCCCTCGGAACAGTAAGACTCCCCGTGATAGCGGCTGAAGTTAGGAGGATGGTTGAATTCACTGTGATATATAGGCCAGCCCCATTCAATGCCATCCTGGGCAGAACGTGGATACATTCAATGAGGGCTGTATCATCAACTTACCATCAATGCATAAAATTCTCTACCCCGCATGAAGTCGAAACGATAAAGGGGAGTCAAAAGGCATTCAGAATATGCTATATGGGAGGTTTTCAAATAGCAAAGGAAAGCATATTATAGCAATTACAGCATAAGGATGAGCTCGCAGATCGCCTGGCCAGAAAGAAAAATGGTCCATGTGCCATCGGACCTCGCAAGGACTTCATCGAGAAAGTCGTGGTCAACGAGTCACATCCTAACCAGAAGATAAGAATCAGATCCGAGCTCTCCAGGGCCCAAAAGGACCAGTTAATAGCCTTCCTCAAGGAAAATGTCGGTTCATTTGCATGGACAATAGCCGATATGCCTGGCATTGATCTAAGCATCATCTCACACGAACTCAACGTCGATCCGAATCATTTGCTAGTGTGTCAAAAGCGTCGAAAGTTCGGATATGACAAGACCGAGGGTGTTAATAGCGAGGTTACAAGGTTGCTAAGTGTTGGTTTCATCAAGGAGGTCAAGTATCCTGACTGGTTAGCAAATCCAGTCGTGGTGAAAAAGAAAAATTGCACCTAGCGAGTGTGCGTGGATTTTACGGATTTGAACAAAGCATGTCCTAAGGATAGCTTTCCACTACCTCACATCGACCGGTTGGTGGAAGCTACCGCAGGGCATCAGCTCCTTAGCTTCATGGATGCGTTCTCATGGTATAACCAAATACAAATGAACCTTGAGGACCAAGAAAAGACATCCTTCATAACAGAACGAGGAACGTATTGTTATAAAGTGATGCCATTCGGACTCAAGAATGCAGGAGCAACCTACCAAAGATTTATGAACAAAATGTTTGCCAGCCTCCTAGGCAAATCTATTGACGATATGTTGGTTAAGTCTGTGAAAGAAGAAGATCACATAAGTCAGCTAGGGGAATGTTTCGACCTATTAAATAAATATGGGATGAAACTGAATCCCCTAAATTGCACCTTTGGAGTTGCTTCGGGTGAATTCCTAGGTTACATAGTAACCCAAAGAGGAATAGAAGCAAACCCTAAACAGATCAGCACATTTCTGGAAATGCAACCTCCGAGCTCAACAAAGGAGGTGCAGAGACTGACAGGTCGCATTGCTGCTCTAAACCGGTTTATTTCCAGGTCGACTGATAAGTGTCTCCCTTTTTATCAATTATTAAAGGGAAACAAAAAATTTATTTGGGATGATAAGTGTGGGGAAGCCTTTAAGCAGCTAAAAGCATACCTTTCTGAGCCCCCCCATTCTCTCAAAGCCAGTCGAGGGAGAACCCCTCTACCTGTACGTAGCAATCTCCGAGGTCGCGGTGAGTGGTGTCCTCGTGAGAGAGGAGCGAGCCGAGCAGAGACCGAATGGTGGATGTTGAAACCAGGTACCCCCGAATGGAAAAACTGGCCTTGGCAGTCGTAGTATCAGCTCGCAAGCTCAGGCCGTATTTCCAATCACACTCTATCATAGTAATGACTACACAGCCGTTGCGTACAGTGCTACATAGCCCCAGCCAGTCCGGTAGACTAGCCAAGTGGGCTATTGAGCTAAGCGAGTACGATATTGAGTATCGACCTCGAACTAGCGCTAAGGCGCAAGTATTAGCTGACTTCGTTATCGAGCTTGCAGCGAGCAGTGGAATTGCTGAATCAAGCTCCGGAACCTGGCTGCTCTATGTTGATGGAGCTTCCTCGAAACAGGGGGCAGGTGTTGGAATTCACCTCGTATCCCCGACTAGCGAGGTCGTGGAACAGTATTTCAGGCTTGGTTTCTCAGCATCAAATAACAAAGCCGAGTATGAGGCTCTAATAGCAGGTCTCCGACTCGCAGCTGGAATAGGAATACTCAACTTGAGTGCATTCAACGATTCTCAGCTCATTACAAGTCAGTTCCATGGAGAATATGAGGCCAGAGATAGCAGAATGAAATCTTATCTAGCTCTAGTCCACGAGCTAGTCAAACGATTCGAAGTCTTCAGCCTGACGCGGATCCCGCGAGGTGAGAACACGATCGCAGATGCCTCAACATCGAATCCTCTTGTGAAAAGAGTGATTCCAGTGGAGGGAATCGAAAAGCCTAGCATTAACATCGAAAAAGATGTTGAAGATTTAATGGAAATCGACGTCGACAATATGGAATTGGATGTCGTGCTGGCTCCAATAGAAGATGACCTTCCTCCTGAAATAGAGGAAGCTGAGGACCCGGATCAAGCTCCGATTGACGACAGGCATGTTCCCCTCCGCGAAAAAATGGTTGCGAGAATTGATTGGCGAGCAACAATTATACAATACATTGAGGGGGGTGAGCCCCCCCAGCAAGTGGGAAGCCCGTAAACTCAATTCGCCGAACTCGAGCCGATCCAGATTCAAGCCAAGCCAAAGTAACCCAATTCGCCGAACTCGACTAAACATACTCCCCGCTGAACTAAGGGGAGGGCAATTGTTGGAGGTGGAATTTACATTCCCCTTAAAGCCCATCTTAAATCAGGATCGACCCATCTCATTTAACCAAGCCCGTTTACCCGACCAAACTCATCGCTACGATCAAGCCCGTTTAGCTCGGCCGTACGATCGGAATAAGCTGGTCAGCTTAATCTGCCCGTCTCAATATTCCACTCTCACCGACATTCGACTTGCCCTGCCCCTATCGTCGATTTGTCCTACCCGACCGTACGATGTAATTTTAGTATAAATAGTGATGTGCATTCATTGTAAAAAGGGGGGATAAAAACTTAGACAATATATATCTTTCAACATCGCAATTAATTCTGACATATTAACTTCATCGGAAAACAGAACAACAAGATCACTTCGGAGTTCAATCGAACAAAGAAGGTTGTTTCGGAGTTCACAATTTATCCAAGAACATCGCTTGTTATATTTGCCGAGCATAAACTTTATCCATAATCGAAAATCTCCGAGTTTCCCCTTTATATACGTAAGTCATCCGATCACGTTGACGGTTACAACAACACTAATGATTTTGGAGAATACTGTAACTTTGTTTTAGTTGGTAGATTTTATCAAAGATTACATAAATGAAGCCAGCTGAATCTTTGTGTGTTTTAAGTAGGAACATTTTACATTTTGGATTCGATTTGGATTCGGTTTTTTAGCTTTCAGATTTTGGTTTCAAACAATTATTAACAAAGCAAACTTTGATTTTTAGTATGGATCGGTTTCTCATCAGTTTTGAGTTTCTTCTCGGATAGGCAAAACGTATTGTGCCGTATGATCACGCACCTAGGAATTGGTTCACTGTACAAGTTTATAGATTTATAAAACATGGCAGATTTTTAAAAATATATTGAAGCGTCTTTTGTATCCTCTGAAGTTGTGAACATAGATACAAGCTTCTTCCTCTTCAGCAATAGGTAATATAAACTGACAATTCTTCTCCGACAAAAATAACAGTAGAATTCGACAAGATCATAACTTATAAGTTTTTAGCAACATAACTTAACATGAAAGCTCCAAAATTTCATTACTAAGGCAACAAGAGTCAAGTTCTTCTGAATCCCCCGCCTCTACCACCACCACGACCGCCTCTTCTTCCACCACCACCACCACGACCTCCCCCACCATGTCCATTGCCGTTAGCTCCAGGAGTCTTCATGTTTTCAGGCAATGGGAGGATGTGATCAACGCACTTCCTGAGACTTTACTATGAAACATGATACTGTCGTATAGCTCAATTTGTCCTCTTTTTAAAAACATTGCATAATCCAAAACCCGCAATCATTATAAACAACCAATAATAAGAGACAAAACAAAGTTCTTGATACAAACTCAATCAAAAATCAAATCATATAACAGATTAAGAACACAATTGTTTTGCCATGAACTTTCGAGCACAAGTAAAAATAACAGCTGCAAAGGAACCCAATCCCAAGCTGTCTCAGTTTGACTACAAAGCACCGCTTTGATTATATTAACTTGATAAATCCACTTCCTAAACAAATTGCATAACCCAGTATCCACAATCAGAGCTCATCCTTCGATTTGTACGAGATTAGGATCCTATATGTTGGCGCGGACAGAGAGCTCCATCCATAAACCTTAATTATGTCATTCCAAGTTTTATAGATGCTGAATCGAAACGTGTTTATTGATCTTAATTCGATATGATTAAAACAGACTTATCGAAACAAAACTAAAACAATCTAAAGTAGACGAACAGAAAAAACCACATATCGAAAGAATACAGTGAAAATATGCTAATTAGAATGCAGTTTGAAGATATAAACAAAGAAATTAGCATTCGTATTAGAGAGCAGGACATCGGTATTAATTAAAAACACATAAAAAGGATATTGAAACATATGAAAGTCAAACAAATGTATTAAAACTAAAACCGTAACCAATACAAAGAACTCAAAGAAAAAAAAAACCCAACTACGTTTATAAAACCTAAACTAAACCAAACGTGAGGACGTGAAAATACTTGGGAGAACGATCTATTTCCTCCTCAGAACTATGATATAGCACCAGTTCCACACAAAGTTTGACCCTCGTACTAGATCTTCACATTTTGAAAGTTTTAGACTTATTTCCCCGTTTCCCCGGCGTATGAAATTTTGAAACCAATTTCACCGTGAAAGTTTGAAACCAATTTACCCACAAACCAGTTTACTATATACCAATCCTTAGTTAACCAAAATAACACAAAATAAAACCAATACTAAACCAATTACAACCCGATTTAAAAGAATTAACCCAATTGGAAACCCGACCCATAAACTCACGCTCTTATGGATGACCCAAATCTTATGAACCATAAAAATTCAAACCCAGAATTCGATATCCCCAAGCTTGACAAATCGAACCCATAAAACTCGATTTTGTTGACGAAGATCCTATTCTCCATCTCCCTCAATCACGATTCTACCGTCCTCTCACTTCCTTTTCCTTTCGCCAATTCCCTCCTCCACCATCAAGTACACTTCAATCAGAGCCTCCTCGTCTCCGTCGCCTTCACCGGATCTCGATTCCTCCTCCTCATCGTCGCAAGTCCTTCTCTCTCCTAACGGCACCGGCGCTGTGAAAGCAGAGGAGAGATCCGTCGTAGCTACGGCGGTTTCGACACAGATTCAGGCTCGGATTTCCACAGCTCGAAGCCCTGATTTCGCGGTGGTTGTGGTGGGCTCAAGAAATTTTGGTACTTGGTGTCGATTCGGTTTCTTGGGATCCATCAAAACCAGAGAAGCTATGTGGGGACTTCAGGGTCCAAAACTTAAATTAACCAAAAATTAATCTCTCTCTCTCGGATTCAATTAAGGGTTTGTGAATTGTTGGTGTCTAGAAAAGAAAAGGCATCGACTTTGTGAAAATTTACAGTGTTTTTAATTAAAAAAATTTGTTTTTTTGAAATCCAATAAGATCCCGATGCAGAATGGAGAAGAAAAAAGTTATCATCTTTCGATCTCAAAATGAGAAAACACTAAAAAGTGTGAGACTTTGTCAATTTCTTCTTTTCTTTTTACTTTTTTTTCTTGTTTGGTTTGTTACGAAAACATAATAACAAAGAGATACTGAGTCACTTAGGTTTCTCACCAAACATTAAATCTTTAAGAGTAGTCAGACCGGGTTCGTATTTGTTTTTTTTTTTCTGGAATTTTTATTAAATCGGGTGAAGAAGAAGTCAAGTCGGGTCGGGTTTTTAACTGTGTTTATCAATGGTTTATGTGGTTTGGTTTCTGGTTTAGGTTGTAAACCGAGAAAACCAATGTTCGTGTGGAAATTGGTTTCAAACTTTCAACCCGTGGGAAAATTGGTTTCAAAATTTCATACAGTGGAGAAATAAGTCTAAAACTTTCAAAATGTGGAGATCTAGTACGAGGATCAAACTTTGTGTGGAACTGGTGCTATATCATAGTTCTGAAGGGGAAATAGATCATTCCCCCAAAATACTTTGAAAAATATCTTTGTAAACAACGTTCGTTGTCTTCCGTTGTGGCTTCCCCTATTGATCGTATTCGCCTTGCGCGGGCCGAAGGGTTTCAAAAACGTAATACAAAACTTTATGTTATAAACCGAAGAGAATTAGACAAAATAAAGTAAACACCATACAAAATTAAAAACTCAAAAAGCAATACTAAATAAGTGTATGAAACCCACAAACCAATTGAACTAAGACAGACGCGAGTTATTCGTCTTCGTATAATCGTTCTTCGTCATTTTTTTTTCCTCTTCTTTATCCTTTGGCTTTTCTTCTTTATCGTATTTTCTTTATTCTTTGTCATCGTCATCCACATTTATCTCTCCTTCTTCTCTCACGTCTTCTTTCATTTTTTTTTGTTTTCTTCTTCCGGTTTTTCGCTGTCACTTGTCTTTTCCACATATTTTCCTTCTTCTTCCTCATCGTCTCCGACTTCTACTTCTTCTTCCTCTTATACATCTTTTGATTTTCTTATTCCTCACCCTTTTCTTTCAGCTTCATCATCGTCTTTGACTTCTACTTCTTGTTCGTCTTCTATATTGTCTTCATCTTCTTCTTCCGGGTTATATTAATCTCTTTCTTCTTCTTCTTTTTTTCTCCTTCTTCATCACCTTCGTCTTCTTCGTTCTCTTCGACTTCCTATTCTTCTGATTTTTCTTCGTCTTTTTCCTCATTTTCACATTCTTCTACTTTGTCTTAATCCTATTTTTCTTCAAATTCTTCATCTTTTCCTCCTTTTAAAGTCTTCATCCATTTTTTTCTCTTCCCTATATTTCCCTTCTTCCACTTTGTCTTTTATATTATGGTTTTTTTCTCCTTCTTCTCCTTCTTTTTCCTCTTCTTCTGATTATTCTTCCTTTCTCCAATTCTTCAACATATCTTAAACGTCTTCATCTTATCCATCTTCTTATTCCTCTTCTAGTTTATATTTTCCCTTTCTTAATATTTTTCCTCGTATTTTTGAGTTCTTCTTCATCGTCTTCGTCTTTAACTTGTTCGTTTTTTATTGTCTTCATCTTCTCGGACTTATTATTCATCTAATTTTTCTTCGTCTTTTTCATCATCTTCACCTTCGTCTACTTTGTATTATTCATCTTCTAGTTTTTTTTATTCTTTTATTCTTCCACGTATTTTCCTTCTTCCACTTCGTCTACTATGTATTGGTTTTCTTCTCCGACTTCTTCTTTTGATTATTTTTTTCTTCTCCAAATTCGTCATTTCATTCTTCTTTGTTCACCATCATCGTCTTATCCGACTATTTTTCTTTTCTTCATTTTCTTCATTGGCTTCGTCTTTATCTTTTAGTTTTTCATATTCTTCGTCTTTTCCTTCTTATCCTCCATCGTTTTCAACTCCTACTTCTTCTTCTTTATCGTCTTCGTCTTCTTTGACTTTTTGTTTCATTCGGTTTTTCTTTGTTTTATTCTTCTGATTTTTCTTCTGCCTCATCTTCTCCGTTTTCTTCTATCGTCTTTGTATTCTCCTGCTTCTTATTCTTGCACATCTTCTACTTCTTCTTTGTGATCTTCTTCTTCCTTTTATTTGACTTTCGATTTTTCATCTTCCTCGTATTTTCCTTCTTCTAATTATTTAATTTTTTGGAAGTTTGGAATTTTTCGGATGTATATTTTCATATTTTTTATGGGCTTGGCTATCTTTACACAAACGATCAGTTTCAAAGAATCTTGTGAAGTAGAAAGCACATAGATAACATGGACACATATTATCCGACCGTTCTAACATGAACACTCCTTTTGAAACGAAGGAGAAATATAGTTTGAAATATAAAACAAAGTCACAATGTCTAATTGAAACACAATACACAATCATCTTTGGATTCAAATTTCTTCATTACAACTGTTCGTAGCAAGTATAGGCCACAACTGCTGAAGCAGCAACGCATACAACATGAAGAGTGGCATATATATGTATCTTATTGCTCCCAGCTCTATAATCATATTGGTATTCCGCACACCTTAAGTGTCATTATTAATTCTAAAAAAAGTATTTTCCGTAATTTATCTTCTCGGATTCCGGTGTACGCTTTTTAATGTTGTTATCACTTTCAAGTTGATAATCTTCTGAGGTGTCCAGAGATATAATATCTAATTAATATCACCATAAGATTGTCACATGACTTCGTCTCAAAGATTTTATATGGTTTTTCTTCTCCAAATTCATCATCCTCTTCCCCTTCTTATTCTTCAACATTTTTGTCTTGTCCTAATTTTTCTTATTCATTCTGATTTTTATTTTTCTTTTCTTCGGTCTTCTTCCTCGTCTTTTCCTTCTCTTCTTCACGGCTTCGTCCTCCTCTTCTCCCTCCTATTCAACTTTCGGATTTTCTTCTTCCTCGTCCTTTCCTTCTTCTTCTTCACTGTCTTCTTCTTCCTCTTATTTGTCTTTCGATTTTCTTATTCCTCAATGTTGTTTTCTCTTCTTCATCGTCTTCAACTTCTATTTCTTCTCCCTCTTCTGATTTGTCTTCTTCTGGTTTGTTCTACTCTTCTTCATATTCTTTATATTTTGGTTTTGTTCTTCTTCGTCCTTATTCTTTTTCCGGTTTTTATTCGTCTTCTTCTTCATTCTCCAATTTTAAAGTCTTTGTCAGTTCCTCATCTTTTCCTTCTTTTTCTTCATCGTCTTTGACTTCTACTTCTTCTTCATCCTCTTATATATCTTTCGATTTTCTTATTACTCACCCTTTTCTTTCATCTTCATCATCGTCTTCGACTTCTACTTCTTCTTACTATTCTGTTGTGTCTTCTTTTTCTTCCTCTTCTTTATCTTTTGGTTTTTTTTTCTTCCTTTTCTTTTCCTACTTCTTCTTCATCATCTTTGTATTCTCTCAGTTCTTCTTCTTTTTCGATTTTTATTTGCCTTCTTCATTCTCTACTTCTTATTCCTCCTTAGTCTTCTTTGTCTTATCCAAACTCTTCTTCTTATGGGTTTTCTTTGTCTCTTTCTCATCTTCACCTTCTTCTACTTCGTTTTCTTCATCTTCCGGGTTTTTTTCTTCCTTTTTTCCGGTTTTCTTCTTCAACTCCAACTTCCTTTCTTCTTTACTATTTCGTGTTCCCATCTTCTTCTTATTCTCCCATATTTTATTCAAATTTTTGTTTGTCTTTTTCGACTTCTTCATCATCAACTTCGTCTTCTTCTTTATATTTTGATTTATCTTTTTTCTCCTCTTCTTCTACTTCTTCTTTTTCCCCTTGTTTCTTCTGCTCTTTCTTCTACTTCTTCATCGTCTTCGTATCCTCCGACTTCATCTTTTTAATTTTCTTCCAGTTTTTCTTTGTCTTATTATTCTGAAAGGAGAGCCCTTACATATCACAAGTCTCAGCCATGCTATCTCAAAATCATGAATCCAATATGGGATCCACCAAAATATCCCAAATATTATTTTTTTTAATTATTGTTTTGGATTAACACGAAGGAAACTTGTAATCCACCAGCTCCTTCAAGAGCTACCCCAATGGTCTTTTTCCTTATTACATTCAATGAAGCAAGCCTCATATCTGCTCCACCGACTAAAGTCTCGAATAAATCACATGTTGGCTAATAAGTAATCCAATATGATTTGCAGATATATCCCCTGTGTCGATTCAATCGGTGAAACATCTAAACAAAAAAAAACTATAGGAAAATGATAGTATATCAAAAAGCTTCGCACATTGTGAGACTCAATCAAATACTGAAATGATCCTTATTACCTTCAATGTTTAACATAGTGTAAGCAGATACTTGTTCTCCATGTTAGATCCACCTTCTTCAACTCGTCATTGTGGATTTGCATCGAGTTTCTGTATAATTTGTGCATACAGTCCTGAAATAAGACAAAGCCAAATCATATAGCCTAAACATGGGAAACCCACAAGTTTAACTCAATTTCTCGGAAACAAATTTGAGCTAAGTTACACATAAACCCTAAGAGTCTAAAACACACCCAACTACAACAAATGGGCTCATAAACGAATCCGTAAATTTTCCTGGTGTGTGCTTTCTTCAGCCTCCAAGCGAAAAAAATATAGACCAATAAAAAAATGCATTACCTCTCGCAACCATCTTAGAACACAAAAGCAAACCTCCAGGACCAGAACACCTAAAAAGTGTGTAAATTCAAGATAAGTAAGAAGAAAAACAGGGTCGTGATCGGAATCCAGACCTCCGATGACAATTTTGAAGAAAAAACCATTTCTTGGATGGAGCTCTCTATCCATAAATCTTAATTATGTCATTCGAAGTTTTATGGATGCTGAATCCAAACGCTTTTTTTCTTCTCAATTCAGTATGATTAAAACAGACTTATCGAAACAATCTAAAGTAGACGAACAGAAAAAAAAACATAGATCGAGAGAAAACACTGAGAATATGCTAATTAGAATGCAGTTTGAAGATATAAACAAAGAAAGGAGGACTCTTAAAGAATATTGAAAGATATCAAGGTAAAACAAAGGTATTAAAACTAAATTTGTAACCATTTAAGAAGAACTCAAAAAAAAAAAAAAAACACACAACTACGTATATAAAATCCATTAAAAGCCTAATCTAAACGAAACACGAGGACGTGAAAATGTTTTGAAAAACATCTTTGTAAACAGTAACATATGTCTCCCTCTGTGAAAAACATCTTTGTAAACAGCAGGGCCGGCCCAATAGAATTTGGTGCCTAAAGCCCAAATTGTTTTTTTAATCCCATTATTATAAAAAAAGTGATAAAATGCCTTGTCCTTGACTCAAACCTACCATCCCACACACAAATTTTAAGGGCACAACCACTGCAATACACTACAATTTTTGTAAATTGATGTCCTTAACTTATTTATATTATTTTGGTGCCTAAAGTATGTGCTTTACCAGCTTTAGCCCAGAGTCGGCCCTGGTAAACAGTAACATGTGCCTCCCTCTTAGAAACATTATCTAAGGTAGCCATAAAATAAAAATAAAAGAAAAGTAAACATTATCTGTTTTTTTTTCTTCTTCTTCATCGTCTTCGTCTTCTTAAACTACTTCTTAAACTTTTTCTTCTTCTTCCGAGTTTTCTTCGTCTTCATCTTTGTCTTCTTCTTCTTTTTATGTTTTTCTTTTTTCCTCTTCTTTTCCTTCTTACTCTCTCTCGTCTTCTTATCATTCTTCACATTCATCTTCATCATCTTATCACTTTCGTACGACTCTTCTTCTTCATCGTCTTTATACTTCACATTTTCTTCGATGTACACAGTGTATCTTCTTGGATCTCTTCCTTGTTTACTTCTCCGATTTGTGAGAAAATTCTGTTTTTCTTCGACATTATCTTCCTTGATATCCCCTGCTTCTTCGTTACCACCTACCCGCCTCCATGTTTTCGTCATCATTGTCGCTTTTCGATACATCTTCAACATCACAGTTACCATCACCTTCATCACAGTAATCATTACTATCACCACAAACATCAGCTATAGCTTTTAACGAACCTTTTTTACATTAATAAAAACAAACCAAGCACAAAACACTTATTTATATCATTTAAATTAAAAAACAAAACCGATCAATGTACAATATGTCGTCCTTAACGGACATCCATAAGACATAATCTAAACCCTAAATTAGAAAGAGAAACCCAAACCGATCAATGTACAATATGTCATCCTTAACGAACATTCATAAGGGGGAATCTAAACCCTAAATTCGAAAAGAGAACCCAAAATAATCAATGTACAGTATACTGATATGCTCAAATTAATACCCTAAAAGTACTAAAGCAGTTGTTGTAATATAAGTAGGGGTCGAACACAAGAACTCCAGATATCACTCAATAGATTATATAGATTAGAATTAAGCTAAACCAAAAGATGTAATTGAAAGCAATGCGTAAATTAAAAGGTGTTGTAAGTCAATTGGAAGGAAGATAGGCTCAGGGTATTTCTCAGGAATTCAATGAATGTAGATAAACTAACTAACATGATTCAGATTTAGCGCGGTTCTTGAACTCAAATCACTAAAGTATAGCTAACCAACTCTCGTTACGAAAACTATCTAAATCAAATCCTAGAATTCCAAATCTCTTTGCGAATCCTAAAGTCTAAGCCAGCTTTTAATTCAGGTTTGATTTGTTCACAAAACAACTAAACCAAATCTCTTTGCGAATAGTTATTTTGCTCACCCTAGGTTCTGTCAGGTAATCAATCGCACTTGTGCCTAATCAATTATCCTAAGATCTAAGTTCTAGATTCGTCAACCTAGAATTAGCTATGAGAACAACCTATGGTGAAGAACTAATTCAGATGGTGAATCCTAATTAACTAATTAACCTAACATTCAGAGAAAACCTTTATGAGAACCCTGAACCTAAAGTGGATATACTCAGACATGATTAATGGAACATAAATCATAGATGAATAGAATTGCATAAAAGAAATCAATAAGAAACAAGGGATTCAGAATTGTCTCTCTCTAAAACCCTGTAATAAATCTCTCTGAGAGTATCAAGAATAAGAATAAAGCTTAGCCAACAAAAGTGGCTGAAAAACCTAATTATAATGTTAAAACACGTTTTGGGGCTTCTTGTAATTATTAAAGACTTTTGGACCAAGGTGCAAACTCTCCAGACGTGTAGAAAGTCGCGTTTCCTGTTTTCCTGCAGTGAGTATCAACCGATACTAGGGTGGTGTCGATCGACACTGTTCACTGCTTCTTCTGCTCGCTAGACTGGACTGTCTTCACGAAAACTGGCATAACTTTTGATCTCACCGTTGGAATGACCTCAAACCACTTCCAAATGAAAGCTAATCAGTTGATCTGTCTTGTATCAAAATTTGAGCTCAATCCATCGGTGGGAAGTTCTTCAACTCTTCATTTAAAGTCGCGACTCGTGCTGCTTCAGTTAGTATCGACCGATACTAGGGTAGTGTCGATCGATACTAAGGCTTCAAATCGGGTACTCAGCTACACGAACTTCTGTTTTGCTCCAAAATACTCCAGAAAGCTCCAAAAAGTTCCAATATCTCCAATTATGCTCCAAAGTGCTAAAACCTGTAAAAGACTCTAAAACACTACAAAATAGTAGAAAGACTCTATAAAAAGGACCTATATCATGGCTTAAAAGGGGTAAAAACCATGATATATCAACTCTCCCAGACTTAGCCTTTGCTTGCCCTCAAGCAAATAGAAGACTAAAACCAGAGAAAGAAGTTTGAAAACAAGGAGACTCACCTGTTCTTGAAACATTGCAATGACTCTTTTCCCAAGCACCCAAATGTCACCTAACCAGATCCAAATCTAACCACCATGTACTTCTCCGTAGACATTCGCAGCTTCCCCAGACTACACACATTATTTCGCAGCTTCATTCAATTAAACCCTTCATCGCCAGTTTCATCGCTGTGATTAATACCAAGAACCTTCTAGATTCTTTCCATACTATATCATGACAAGGAACCACCCAATTTCACACTTTTTGTATCATTTTCTCTCCCCCAGACTTATTTCTTATTTTGTTCTCTTTTTTTCTTTTTTTCTTTCTTTCTTTTTAGATTCGCATATACACGTTAAGGTATGAGACGCGAGTATTGATGGTGTTTGCCACCGAATCCCCGGTTCTTCCCTCTCAATGTATCAAAGGTTGTAGGCGAATAATGGCATCATAGGAAAATCCTAGCCTCGCTTCCAATCCTCTGTGTGATCATCCCTCACCAAGTAGAATAATGGGATCGCTGGAAATTTTCCTAACCCTCTACTCAGAAGAAAATCATTTCATCTTTTATGCTTTTATTTATTAACTTATAACAGGGGAGAGAGATACCATTACTTTAAACATATGGGTTCCTTTGTCAGATATGAATGAGGAATCAAGCTCTATGGACACTAACCACGTCGATGAAGTGCAGAAATTTGGCTCAGGCTTTAAAAGAACTCTGCTGGAAACATGTGTGTCTTCTAGTTAACTGATCAGCCTTTGGATTTTTCATTAGTCGATCTGTAACTGATTCTGTAACAGTGGACACTCAGAAGCAAAGTCAAGACAATAGATTCAAGAACAAGATCATAATCTCCAACAGGTTTTGACTCAATAAAACAAATTTGACACAAAACGACTGACTCTAAGGAAAACAAACACGTTGTCAGCAACTACCTCCCCCAGACTTAAACAACACTGTCCCCAGTGTTATCTAATCTGGAGTTGGTAAAAGAAAACAGAAGAGTTGAATGGATGGGTGAAAATCGAAGGAGGTACCCGAGATGGTGATGAGTGTCGACCGATACAACACTGAGATCGATCGATATTCGTAGCAAGTTTCTGCTCCTTCGTCGCGTGGATGGTGTCGATCGATACCAGGTTGGTGTCGATCGATGCTGCTCTTCTGAATCTGCTTCACGTGAAACACAAGACACAAAACATAAAACCAAAAACAAAAACAAAAGACTTATATATAGACTCACCAGTGGGTTGCCTCCCACCAAACGCTTGTTTTTGGTCATTAGCTTGACTTTGGCTCAGGTGATCAGTCAGGGCGAGGTTGAGAGCTTACTCCCATGCAAGTTCCACAGCTAGATACTTGCAGACTCAGAGATCTACTCAACATGCTCTCTATAACCTCCTTTCCTTTCTCTTTCAGCTCCGGAGTAAGAATGACTCTAGCCTTGGAGAATGGTTCTGAGGTTCCTTTGCACTTCACCTTGTACTCAATTGAGTCCCCATCACACTTTTGAGGGATTAAAGTCATAGAGTGAGCACCTTTCACTCCTTTGCTCTTCACCTTCTTCTTTGCCTTAGCTGTTTTGACGTCTTTCTTGGTGATGAAAGAAGGACTATCTAGAATGTCCATGACAGTGGGCTCGTCAGGAGGCTCTTCCAAAGGATCAGTTGTCAACGTCTCTCCTATGACAACATCGATGCAAGAGACACGTGTGGGAATTCTTCCAGAAGGAATGGCTTTGTAGTACACCTCCTTGTCAATGTATGAGAATGAGACTCTCTTGCTGGGTGTGTCCATAATGGCACCAACCGTAGCCATAAACAGTCGTCCAAGAATTAACTGTGTAGTAGATCGTGCACTCATCTCCACAACCTGAAAATCAGTAGGAACCAGACAATCTCCTAATGTGACCATCAAATCAGGGATTGTACCGTGCGGAAGTGAGGTGATACAGTTCGCGTATGTGATGGATGTCTTGGGCGGTCGAATATCAGCTTTCAATCTCTCTGCAATTGCCCTTGACATGACATTGACACAAGCCCCCGAGTCAACGATAGACTCTTTGAATTTAACTCCAGAGATAGAGCATGAAACTGAAAATATGCATGGGTCTTCCCTCTTGGTCAACTGCCTCAATGGTGGTGGTGTGCTTCTTGCCTTGATGAAGAGTGCCTTGATCTCTTCCTCAGTTTCTCTGCAATTTTGGAAGTAACACGCTATATGACAGTTTTCAAAAGCTTCTTCAAAAGATATAGTGCGGGGAATCCTCCTGAACATCTTCTCAAAAGCTAGCAACTTCTCCGCAGTTATGGGTTTCATGAGATGCCTAGGTGGTATAGGATATGGCACTTTAGGCTTGTAAACCCTTTCCTCGACAATCTTGGGCGTTTTCACAGTTTCTGGCTCAGTCTGCGAGGGGTGTCGATCGATACTAGAATGGTATCGATCGATACAAGACTTCTCTGTCGTCTCTTCAGATGTGGTGTCGATCGATACATGTGTGGTGTCGGTCGACACTGGGGCGATTTCGGGAGCCTCTTCGTCGTCATCGACGAGATTCTTTGCAGTTAGGCCAATTTTCACTCTTGGATCGTCCTCTTCATCACTTCCTAAGGTGATCGCATTGAGATGTTCATTCTGTGCATGAACCATCTTTCCCTTGACAGCTGCTGCAGTCTGAGCGACCTGAGTTTCCAGCATTCTCTGATGAATGCTAAGAGCTTCGATTTTCCCATTCAGATATGTGTACAGAGCATCCATCTTCCCATTAAAATCCACTGTCATCTTCTGCTGTCCCTGAAGAAGCTGCTCAAACATAGACTCAACCTTGCTCTCTGGAGTTTTGGGTGGGTGAGGTGGGTATTGATATCTTTGACTTTGAAATCCAGAGCCACCAATGTAGTTAACACCTTTCACTTCATCCTCATCAGCAAAGTGAACAGCTTTCGTCTTACCCATCAGAAGATTGTGCACTGAATCCAGCTTAGCTTGAACCTCAGCAATCTGCGATCCATCCAAATTCCCAGCCTGCTTTTTCCGCTTAAAGTCTGCATTCTTGGTGCTATTGCTAGACGCCAAGTTCTCAAATCAGCACATAAGCATCGTCTGGATACCTGGTGTTGAAATTCCCATTACTCGCAGCATATAGAGCCATCTAATACCTCCAATCAATCCCTCTGAAGAAGATACCCAGCAACTGAACCTTAGTGAACCCGTGATGTGGACAATCTCTCTGATATGACCCGAATCTGATCCAAGTAGCCTTAAGTGCCTCTGTCGAACCCTGAGAAAACTGAGAAATCTTGTTCCTGAGCTCTTCGGATCTCGCATCATCATAGAAATTATTTAGGAACGCATTCTTCATCTCCTCCCATGTAGTCAGTGATCCAGGGGGTAACTGCTTAAGCCAATAATCTGCATCTCCACCAAGAGAGTGTGGGAAGAGCTTACAGAGAAGGTAATCGTTGGACACTCCATTATACTTCATGCTAGTGACCAAGTCCTCGAATCTCTCAATGTGATCCATGGGATGCTCATGAGGAAGACCATGAAAAGGATGCTGACCCACAAGAGTGAAGTATGCATGTTTCATCTCAAAGTCATTCCTCTGAAAAGTGGGAATACGAATCGCAGACCGATTGGCATAGAACTGATCGGGTCTGTTGTACTCTCCAAGCGTCCTGGCACGATTAACCCCAGCATTCCCATTATTCACCTCGTTATTGAGCGCAGCTCACGCATCAATCTCATCGACAGTTATGGGAGGGATTATGATGTTTCCCTCTCCATCAAGTCGCTATCCCCTCTCATTGCACAAATGACCCTCTTGGTCTCTCAAAGCTCCAGCTTCTTTGTTTTNCTTTTCTTTCATCTTCATCATCGTCTTCGACTTCTACTTCTTCTTACTATTCTGTTGTGTCTTCTTTTTCTTCCTCTTCTTTATCTTTTGGTTTTTTTTTCTTCCTTTTCTTTTCCTACTTCTTCTTCATCATCTTTGTATTCTCTCAGTTCTTCTTCTTTTTCGATTTTTATTTGCCTTCTTCATTCTCTACTTCTTATTCCTCCTTAGTCTTCTTTGTCTTATCCAAACTCTTCTTCTTATGGGTTTTCTTTGTCTCTTTCTCATCTTCACCTTCTTCTACTTCGTTTTCTTCATCTTCCGGGTTTTTTTCTTCCTTTTTTCCGGTTTTCTTCTTCAACTCCAACTTCCTTTCTTCTTTACTATTTCGTGTTCCCATCTTCTTCTTATTCTCCCATATTTTATTCAAATTTTTGTTTGTCTTTTTCGACTTCTTCATCATCAACTTCGTCTTCTTCTTTATATTTTGATTTATCTTTTTTCTCCTCTTCTTCTACTTCTTCTTTTTCCCCTTGTTTCTTCTGCTCTTTCTTCTACTTCTTCATCGTCTTCGTATCCTCCGACTTCATCTTTTTAATTTTCTTCCAGTTTTTCTTTGTCTTATTATTCTGAAAGGAGAGCCCTTACATATCACAAGTCTCAGCCATGCTATCTCAAAATCATGAATCCAATATGGGATCCACCAAAATATCCCAAATATTATTTTTTTTAATTATTGTTTTGGATTAACACGAAGGAAACTTGTAATCCACCAGCTCCTTCAAGAGCTACCCCAATGGTCTTTTTCCTTATTACATTCAATGAAGCAAGCCTCATATCTGCTCCACCGACTAAAGTCTCGAATAAATCACATGTTGGCTAATAAGTAATCCAATATGATTTGCAGATATATCCCCTGTGTCGATTCAATCGGTGAAACATCTAAACAAAAAAAAACTATAGGAAAATGATAGTATATCAAAAAGCTTCGCACATTGTGAGACTCAATCAAATACTGAAATGATCCTTATTACCTTCAATGTTTAACATAGTGTAAGCAGATACTTGTTCTCCATGTTAGATCCACCTTCTTCAACTCGTCATTGTGGATTTGCATCGAGTTTCTGTATAATTTGTGCATACAGTCCTGAAATAAGACAAAGCCAAATCATATAGCCTAAACATGGGAAACCCACAAGTTTAACTCAATTTCTCGGAAACAAATTTGAGCTAAGTTACACATAAACCCTAAGAGTCTAAAACACACCCAACTACAACAAATGGGCTCATAAACGAATCCGTAAATTTTCCTGGTGTGTGCTTTCTTCAGCCTCCAAGCGAAAAAAATATAGACCAATAAAAAAATGCATTACCTCTCGCAACCATCTTAGAACACAAAAGCAAACCTCCAGGACCAGAACACCTAAAAAGTGTGTAAATTCAAGATAAGTAAGAAGAAAAACAGGGTCGTGATCGGAATCCAGAACCTCGATGACAATTTTGAAGAAAAAACCATTTTTTGGATGGAGCTCTCTATCCATAAATCTTGATTATGCCATTCGAAGTTTTATGGATGTTGAATCCAAACGCTTTTTTTAATCTCAATTCAGTATGATTAAAACAGACTTATCGAAATAATCTAAAGCAATCTAAAGTAGACGAATAGAAAAAACATAGATCGAGAGAAACACTGAGAGTATGCTAATTATAATGCAGTTTGAAGATATAAACAAAGAAAGGAGGACTCTTAAAGAATATCGAAAGATATCAAAGTAAAACAAAGGTATTAAAACTAAATTTGTAACCATTTACGAAGAACTCAAAAAAAAAAAAAAAAAAACACAACTACGTATATAAAATCCATTAAAAGCCTAATCTATACCAAACGCGAGGACGTGAAAATGCTTTGAAAAACATCTTTGTAAACAGTAACATGTGCTCCCTCTGTGAAAAACATCTTTGTAAACAGTAACATGTTCCTCCCTCTTAGAAACATCTTTGTAAACAGCTATTTAAACCATAAATTCCCGGTTATGGGTTACGACGCCATTACGACGATTATGTCTTAAATCGTCATAATGTCGTCGTAATACTGATAATGCGGAGATAATCGGAGATGAGATCGAAAGGACTCCCGGAGGTCTAATATTACCCAAACCATAAAATTCCAAGGTTTCGGTAATATTCGACCTCTGGGAATCCTTACGATCCCATCTCCGATTATCTCCGGTCATTTTCCGATTATCTCATTTTTATTATACAAATTAAGCAATTACAAAAAGTAAATCAATCAGATTAATCATCATCTTCATTGAGTTCATCATCATCGTCACTCTCTTCAAACTCATCGGAATCACCTTTTTCTTCTGTGTCGTCAGGTAGATATTCAAGTTGCCTGTTTCGGGGATCAATTAGAAGATCATTGTCCGTAATCTCTGGTTCTGTAATGTGCTGACAAAAATCTTGTTGCATTGGAAGATCGCCAACACCAACAATTTTACCCTTTTGAGCTATTTGAATAACCGATAACCATGTGGGCTCAGTGGTTCGAACTCGCGGATATGGAACGAACGTTACTTGTTCTGCTTGTGATGCTATGATAAATGGTTCAAACTTGTTGTATCGTCGTGATTTGTTGACGTTGACCACACCAAATTAGTTAATTCGCACCCCTCGACCGACTGTTGGATCGAACCAATCACATTTGAAGAGAACGCATTTCATACTAACCAAGCCGGGGTACTCCACTTCGATTATTTCCTGCAACACCCCATAAAAATCTATTTCACCCCTAACACATACTTCGTAGTTGATAGTTGTCCGACGATCGTCGTACTTGTATGTATGAAACACATAACCACGGGTGAAATACATGGGTGCAGTCGTTATCTTCCCCAAGGGGCCTTGGAGTAACTCATGAAACCATATTGGATATGCAGGGTCGCCATGATCCACCTATAAAAGGCATATCGATAAGTTTGCATGTTAGATTGAATATCGATCTAATTAAATGAAATATTTATAACTATATATATTACTTACTTGCGTCTTCAACCACTTAGCAAAGTGACGATCTTTACGATCGTTTATTTCATCATCTCAAACGCATTCAATGCATTCTCGCACTTAAGTAACAAATAAGCTACAAAATACATATATATATACATGGAAATTAACACCCTTATTTATATTATAATTAAAATATAATGAACTATATATCATTGATTATTAATTAGTGGATAATTAAATAGTTACGTTACCTCTCGTAAGTACTCACTTCCTCGCAGTTTAGGAGGATGTACGTATGTGCGATGTGCCTTTCATTCTCGTTAGACCACCAAACTTCCTTCAATTTTCCACTAAGAAGACCGATTGGTGAGAAGATGTCTGGGACACCCTTTACTGCATAAGTTCTTCCAACACCACCATCATCATATCATCGGGGAGCCGGTTGCGTGTGCGGACTTTTGTAGCGAAATAGTATGAAGTGAAGTGTGAAGTTTTTTCTGTCAAACTTCCCGCAACAATTGATCATTCAACCCTTGCTAGATTTTTTGCCTTTCCCTTTAAATATTTCATGAAGCGCTCGAATGGGTACATCCACCTAAACTGAACAGGCCCGCCTAGTTCTGCTTCATGAGGGAGATGAATGGGATCGAAGATGTTCTATAACATCAAAAAATGTCGGGGGGAATATCTTCTCTAAATTGCACAAAAATATTGGAATATTAGCAGCCAACTGTGCAATTATATCTTCTGACAACGTCCGTGTACTAAGATCCCGGAAAAACGCTCCGATGCCTGCACAATCAAAATTATATATTAATTGTAATATTTGAACATATATATAATTATAATATCAACAATTTTATATGTGATGATACGATGTATCTTACCTCCAATTGCTTCATGAACATTTTCTGGAAGGAGTTTGGCAAATGCGAAAGGAAGTAATCGTTGCATAAACACGTGGCAGTCATGACTCTTCATCCCTAAAAACTTTTGTCATTTCTCAACAGATTTAGCAAGATTGGATACGTACCCATCAGGAAACTTCGCATCAGATGAAACCCAATTGAACAACGATGCCTTTTCTTCTGCACCCAACCGAAATATAGGAACTGGTGATTTCCCATTGCTCATTTGTGCAACTCATTTCTGTTGCAAATATCGGGCAAGTCCAACCTTGACTTTCCGCTGTCTTTGGTTCTTCCTTTCACGTTTAACACTGTATGCATGATGTTATAAAAAACGTTTTTCTCAATGTGCATGACATCAAGATTATGTCTCAACAGATGATCTTTCAAGTGTGGAAGTTTCCAAAAAATGCTTTTCTTGTGCCAATTGTGATTGACCCCGTATACATCAATCAATTAGCCGGCGTGTGCCAATTTTCCCCACGATTCACCGTTTCTAGTCCCCCAAAATGATCTATTTGCGTTTCTAGATCTTCTCCAGATAGATACACTGGTGGGGGGACACGCACGATTTTGTTTTTTCTAAACAGCCACTTGTTTCCCCATATGGATAGAATTGATTGGTAGAAACTGGCGGTGACAGTGAAACCAACATGTTTTTCGACCATGTTTCAACTGAAACGCATCTGTCCGATCGACGCAATAAAGACAAGATAACCTCCCATGCGTTGTCCAATCTGATAGCATTCCGTATGTAGGGAAGTCGCTTATTGTCCACATAAGCACCGCACACATTGTAATTTTTTTTTTCTTTGAACAGTCATATGTACGAACTCCTGTATACCACAACTGTTTCAACTCATTAATGAGAGGCTGCAAAAACACATCAAGGGACCTCTTTGGAAAATTGGGACCAGAGACTAAAATATTCAGGAATAGAAATTCCCTTTGCATGCACATATTTGGGGGAAGGTTATAAGGCGTTACGATAACTGGCCACAAATAATATTGCCTACCAGACATACCGAATGGACTAAATCCATCAGTGCAAAGACCAAGATACACATTTCGCTTATATTTAGCAAAATCTGGCTGTATTGTATTAAAGTGTTTCCAAGCTTTTGCATCTGACGGGTGAGTCACTTCTCATTCTCTCTGTGAATGTTTTGCATGCCACCTCATCGATGCAGCTATCCTTTCAGATTGATACAATCGTTTCAACCTATCAGTTATAGGAAGATACCACATCCGTTGGTACGGTATCTTACTACGCCCATAAGTTTGCGGCCTAAATCTCGGTTTTTGGCAAAATCGACATTCCTACAGCTTATCGTCATCTTTCCAAAAAAGCATACAATTGTCAACACATACATCTATCATCTTAGAAGGCAACCCAAGACTAAACACCAACTTCTGTATCTCATAGTATGTTTCGGCAGCTAAATTATCCTCTGGCAAATAGTCTTTAATAAGATCAGCTCAATCATCCATGCAAACCTCAGCTAAGTTATGATCAGTTTTGATTGTCATCATCCTAGCTGCTAACGACAATTTAGACTGACCTTCTCTACATCCATCGTAAAGTGGATGATTTGCAGCATCTAGCATATCATAAAATCGCTTCGCATCTACGTTGGGTTCCTCAACACTATTATCAGCATTTGTTTCATAAAATGTATCAGTAACCATGTCATGCATCCTATCATGATCTTGACCCTGATCATGTTGACCATGATCTACATGACTTTGATAATTACTACTACGATCAGCTTGATTCCTTTCAAAACCCTCTCCATGTTGATACCAAACATAATATTGTGGCATAAACCCTCCATTTAGTAAATACTTCCACACCGTCTCAATAAAAATATATCTTGTATTCTTGCATTTACGACAATGACATAACATCTTACCGTTTTCCAGGGTTGTTTGCATATTACCGGCCTGATACATGAATATTTCAACCCCCTCTTTGAATTCTTTCGTCAACGCTCCCTCCGAATCCTTTTGCGTATACATCCATCTCCGTAGATCGTATATAGAAATTTTATAAAAAAATATTTTATAGTGTGTTTTTTTTAATTATTTTTTGTTTTTTGTTTTTTGAAATTTTCGTTTGACGTAAGAATGTATTTATAGAAATTTTTCAGAATTACCATCGGAATTACAATGGATTTGTATCGGATTTACGACGTCTATTTTCGATGTAAATTGATTAGGTGAACCTATTAAAAAACGTGTTGTACCTAATTGGAAACAATCGACGTCAAATCGTCGTTAATTTATATCAAATTCTGATCGTTGTAATATCGATGTAAAATTACATCGACTTTAATTACAACGTAATATGCGAAAGTCAAATTCGTCGTAAATCCGTCGTAATGTTACATCGATATTACGACGAATTTGAAAATCGTCGAATCTCGTCATCAAATTATGACGATATTACGACGACAACTATTTACGACGAATTTACAACGAATACATGATTCGTCGTAATTTCAATGTAAATTTACATCGATTTAAAATCGTCGTAAATTTTCGTTAGAAATTGGATGTTTTCTTGTAGTGTATATATAATTTCTGAGATTAAAAATGCAATATTTTTATATGTATTAATATTACAATTACCAATAAACACAAAGTAATATCTCAGTTTATATAATTGGTTACATATAATTTTTATCAAAATTATATTAAAAAATACTCACGCGTAGCGTGGATGCAAAATCTAGTATTTATAAAGAGGTATCTTGTAACAAAAACAAAAGTCATTAGGGTTTGCCAAAAAAATTTGTGTTTCAATAAGGGGTAATTTAATAATTAATATCACACTGACATAAGAAAGTAAAAAATCGATTTCATTAAGGGTAGTCTAGTCTTTTCAAGTCTGAGATTGAATGAGGATAAATTTTATTTCTCTTTTAATGTATATATATAGTTTACAGGTAAATCTAATTTTTTTTTAATTTTATAAAATCTGAAAATACGATTTTGAAATGATTTTTTTATTTTTAGTTAAAAATCAGAAAATATAAATTTAAAAAAGGAAAATACGATTCTTTATTATTTATAAATAGAAACTATGTTTTTTAAGAAAATGTAATTCATTAAATCATTAAGAGTACCTTACTAATCAACCAACCCCAATTTGCATTGTGGTGCAAGTTCACTCCTTATTTAATATATATTAATATATATATTCCCAATTTAAAAATGTTCTCTAAAATGATAAGACCACAACAATAAAATCGGAGAAAATATAGGAAAAAATTCCCAAACCAAGACATCGTTTTGTATATATTCATGGTCAATCATATACCGAAAGTATCGTTTTTGTATTTTGAATTTTATAAATATCTCCAATATTCTGTATATAATCAATTCATGAAATTGACCAAGAAACATCGTTTCGTATAAAGACCACAACTATAGAATCGGAAAAATATAAAAAAAAACCCCCAAACCAAAACATTGTTCTGTATATATTCATGGTCAATCATATACCGAAACTATCTTTTTTTATTTTGAATTTTATACATATCTCAAATATTCTGTATATAATCAATTCCTGAGAAATCTTCGTAAAATGATAAGATCATTATAATAGAATTGTTAATATAAACTAGGGTGATTTGTGTGAATATGATTAGTTGACCATATATTTAAGAATTTGCCAGATTTGCCCCTAAACGAGGTGACGACATCACAATTCCAGTTTGCGAAAAAACCATTAAATGCCCGAAAGCCATTTAATGCAGTGCAGAGATATTGTCATTATCTGTCTACTTGGGCGCCGCCTGCAACAAAGATTTTGTGAATCAAAAAATTGTGTGGTGGATAATAACCTAAAGCTTTACACTCATTGGTTGTCTTCTATATTTATGAGGGTGTAGTTACTGAGTGTTAGTCCAAAAAAAAATATTCATCTTCACCTGCTTCAATACTCACAACTTTGTCTCCACAGAATTAACTGCAGTGTCCAGCAGATCTAGAATCAAAGTTATCGACCTTCTGCAAAGGGACAAACGAGGAAGGTAATACTGATAGGTACGTTTGCTAACTGGTAATTTGTTTGTGCAATCGTATTTACGGTTTGAAGTGTAACTTTTTGGTCGTTAATAGAGTTATATATTAATCTGAATAACCCATCCCAAACTTACATCGCGCAGGAACCCCGACGATGTCTCTGGTCGTTTGTGTAGTGCATGGCGAATGGAGGAAGCAGAATGATGGAAGCTGGGACCACGAAGCCGCGATGAACACTTTCAACTACTCAGTCCTCCTGAAGGAAGGCGACTCATTTCGGGCCATGGAGGATGCAATCCGGGTGGGGTTGAACCTAGGACCGAGCCTCAAAATGGATTTAACATACCAATGGCCCCATTGGATGCTAGGCCCAGATTGGAAAAAATCACCACCGAAATTTGTTTTGGATGAAGATGATGAATCTTTATTCCTAGCAATTAGAGCCGACTTACACGAGGTGTTTCTGAGGGTTAGGGTTCGGGAAACAAGACACGAGAAGAACATTAACTCATTATGCAGTGTAATGGATGTAAACGCTGATTGCGGACATAACGGTGAAGGTGCTAACTCGGTTATATCGTTTGGAAAGATAATCGAGTTAACAATAACGCAGACAACCAATGTAACACCAGCCTTAACTGTTGAGGCACCTTCGCGAAACAAGGGGAAAGGTAATACACTTAAAAACCAAACACAAGCTGCAAAATTTGTTACATACCATAATATATTTGTTGTACATAATCGGTAACCTAGTTAATCAATGGTCATGCAGCTGTTGTCCCAGAAGAACATGGCAACATCGTGGAGGTGTACCGTCGATTGGACTTTAACCCTAAGGACATAGTTAGTCGTGGATATGATATTTCGGTTATCCCGTTTGGACCGATAACGCAATTATCAAGAAAAACATCGCGGGATCTACCAAGGGGAATTACTAGTGGAGAATCTTCGAGGGACAAAGGCAAAGGTAATACATAAACCAACTTACCTCCTGGTATAACAACTTGCTGCCTCCGCCTTGTATGCTTGTCTTACTGAGTTGATAACCAATTTAACAAATGAACTCGCAGGAATACTGTCAGAAAAAGAAACCCATTTTGCAGACGATATGGGGGCCAAGGCCGTTGTAACAAGCAGATGGAACTCCCGCGGAATATTTCAGAGCTTTGGCGGTTATTCCATGGCCCGCCTGGGCCTTTCGGAAGGGCAACAGAAGACGTTGTCGATAATGACCTCACACACCTGACGGAAGCGGTAGACCTAATGGATGTTGATGGAGCGGCGGGTGGAAACAGAGTCTCCTCGGCATACAGAGATGCCGGTTTGCAGCTTACTCTTTCGGGAGCATACGTGGAAACAGAGGGGGATCTCAACGTGGTCCCAATACATCTAGGTATAATATCAGTGAGGTCTTCGTCCTCGTCGACATCTAACCCTCCTCCAACAAGTAGTCACTATAACTCCCAAGAGGAACTCATGGATGCCCGCGAGGAGGTGGAAACTGTTGAACAGGTGAGGACCTCATAAGACGCTTGTTTGCATACCCCCATTCCAGATCCGGCAGTGCCTGAGGCATTTCAAAACAGAAGGGGGACAAGTGATCGTGCACAGGTGGTAGGTCCATTAGACAGGGGGTTGGCATTAAGGACAGAATTGGGGATTTCAAACGTTTAGATTGGGACATCTTCAAGGGACCCACCACGACCAAGTTCCGGTGATCCAGAGAGAAGGCAATACCCACTTTCATTATCCGGTAACCCAGTGATAATGACCTATCAACCTAATGTTGGTGGAGAAACAAGAATGGAACCAGCTTTGCACGATAGGGATGCCCCTCCATACTTTGACGACCCCATAAACGAAGGTAAAAAGGACTTGGTTGGCATGTATGTTTATAATCCATTGTTAATGTGTTATGGTGATAATTGAGCTCGTCATTGGTAATACGTTTTCCGTTATTCAACTGAAGGTAACGTAAGGAGTTAACGCTATTTTGTTAACATTCAGATCCGTTGGCGCGCGGTGTCCAGGACATTGATTACGAACGGGATGAAATATATGTTAGGCGAATTTTTAAGACACATGATGACTGCAAGCTAAAACTTGCTCTACACGCAATCAACCGCAGGTTCCATTTTACATACGTACAGTCATGTCCCGCGAATATCATTGTGGTGTGCGTGGGAAGCACGTGTCCATAGAGAGTATACGCCGTCAGGATGGAGGATAGTGAACGGTACAAAATAAGGTCAGCCACCCAGCAACACACTTGTAGTGTGGGCGCACGTGGTGATTTCCACCGTATAGCCACAACCGCGGTAATTGGAAAAATGGTTCGAGAACGTTATGGTCTAGGCGTAAAGGGACCGCGAGCATGTGATCTTCGCCGCTTGCTCCGTCAAATTAAAGCCTCCACGTTAGTTACTAAAAAGCTTGGAGAGCAAAGGAGATTGCTATGGATAGCGCTATGGGTAGCGCAGCGGGGAGTTTTGCATTGGTAGCGCCTTATTTTGAGAAACTACTCTCAACAAATCCAAACTCAGTGGTATCCTTGGAGACGGAGACGAGTCCAACGGGTGTAGTGCGTTTCAAATACCTGTTCTTCTCGATGGACGCCTGCGCCCGCGGTTATCGTTACATGAGGAAAGTTATCGTCATCAATGGTACACATTTAAGTGGACGTTATGGGGGATGTCTACTAGCGGCAAGTGCACAAGACGAGAATTTCCAGGTGTTTCCATTGGGATTTGCCATTGTTAACAGTGAGAACGACGATTCATGGGAGTGGTTCCTACGGAAACTAAGCGCAATAGTCCCGGACGAGCATGATCTGGTCTTCGTATCTGATCGCCACAGTTCAATATACGCTAGCATTCGAAAAGTAAGATTCCGTTAACCTAATTAAATTATAATGGCCGCATTGATAACAATAATATATTCGAACATATACTAACAATGTTATTAGAATTGAAGCAACATACGTTAACTTTATTATCTTACATCAAACGATAACAGTGTTAACGTTTTTATGTTGAAACAGGTCTACCCCATGTCTTCGCACGGGGCGTGTGTGGTTCATCTCCAGCGAAATATCATAACCCTTTTCAAGTTGGAGTATTTAAGCAACCTAGTCTCCCAGGCTGCACGTGTGTACCGCTTTTGTGAATTTGACCTTGCTTATGCCGAGATTAAGGCTATCGATAGTAGGTGCGCCGATTATCTTGATCAAATTTGTTTCGAGCATTGGACAAGGTCTCACTTTGTTGGAGATCGGTACAACGTCATGATAAGCAATATTTCAGAAGCTTTGAACAAAGTTATGATAATGTATCGCGAATAGCCAACCATTTCCATTTTAGAAACAATACGTACTACTCTTGTTTCATAGTTTGCCTTACAGGAGGGAGTCCGCCGAAAAGGAGGCAGATGTGGTAAATCTGAAGGTTCAAGAGATGCTGATTGAAGGTTTCCATAAATCCTCAGGTTATTTTGTTATGAAGATAGGTAATGTCATTTACCGTTATATATATGATAAGGTCTCACTTTTATTGCTAACAATGTTTGGTTATTTGGTTTTACAATAAGGTGATGGATTGTATGAGGTCCGGGATGAATATGATGTTGCTTACGCGGTACATCTATGGGAGGAAACTTGCAGTTGCATGGAGTTTCAGCTATTACATATACTATGTTGCCATGCCATAGCAGCCGCAATAAGAGAAGGAATCCGTGTGGATAGTTTAGTTGGTGTTCACTACTCCACCGAGTATCGCCGGCTGGCATACAGCAGCATTATAATGCTAGTCCTGGATATGGATCACCTAGCACCAAGTGCGGACGATGTTGGCGGTGGGAACCTGAAACCTCCAGCCGTTCGCCGTCCACCAGGCAGGCCACGTAAGCAGCGGATCTTGTCCCGGGGAGAGTTTAAGGTTAGCATAACAACTATGTTAGAGGACGTGGTGTTAACTAAGTTGCATTTAACTGTTCAATATGATATTAGAAGTTCCGCTAACTAGGTTGGCGGCTATGACTTACTTGTTCCTATCCCATTATTTGCAGCGTGTCTCCCAGAGAAAATGCACACGCTTCCGTGCCCGTGGCCACAACCGTTCAACATGCAAAGCCCCTTTGCCGGTAAAACAATTCAATTTGTATACCTTTTCTTATCATAATGTAGGTGGGGTTTGAATCTTAACGCTTCGCCATAAAACTTTCCAGGGGGTGTAGCATCAGGAATGGGAATAAGATAGAGGAAGGTTTTTTGTAAATATAAGGCTACTTGCGAAGATGGTGAAGGATGGTTATATCCATCTCATGTTTTATAAAAATGTAAATAAATAATGTAGGTAGGCGTCCTCTTTTGATGTGTTTATAGTGACGGCTACATAGGGCTAAGGAGAAGTTTGTTTTAAAACTGTACCACCATCAATGCACAATGTAAAAGCCATAACCTTAAGCAACTTTGTAAGATATTAATGTCATGTCGTTTGATAACAACGTTATCTGCTAACATGGTTGGAAGACGGTTCAATACTTACTCATAATAATTACCAAGAAGAATGTTATAATTCGGAATATAGGGTAATTTGTGAATAAGTATGGGTTGGGAATTTGTGAAGTTGTTAAATTTTTTGATGTGTTCTTAGTTACGGCAATGTAGGTGTAAGGAGAAGTTTGTTTCTAAACTTGACCACCATCAAGACACATACATGTAAACTCCTTTGAATGAACGTCTTCCTCGTTTGATAAATACGTTATCAGTGAACAATGTTACAAACGGATAACATGGTTGACAGACTGATAACATGTTGTCCGTCAGATAACTTGTTAGTAAGACGGTTAACTTATTAGTGCAGATGGATAACATTGTTGGCAGAGGTAGAAAAAGTTAAGAAGTTTTAACAAATCATTGACGGAGGTAGTTCAAACGAAATATGTCCTCACGTAACAAAGGTTTCACAGTAAAAAAAACATACCCTCCATAGATTATAATACATAAAATAAAAAAGGAAGTTGGCGCTTCGACGCCATAGTCATTGAACCAGAATGAAAATGTCCATAGGTTACACGGTGGTGGGGATTGAATTCTGGCTTGATTGAATTCAGCGATGGTATTGCTGAATGAGGACTACAATCAGTTTCTTGGTCTCCATCCCCAGCCTCGAAAGATCATACTCCATACAGCTCTCCATTCCAAAAATGGCATGATCAAGCATTAGGAAAAAGGCGACCATACCAGAGTCGATGGGGGACGTGATATGTGGGACTGTCATGATTCGTTCAATCACAAACTCAGTCGTCGCCACTTGACTCATATGGTTGTTCAGCGCCGCCTGGCGGAACAAATAAGGCAGCATGACTGCCACGGGGCGGATTTCAGAAACCATTCTAGCATCGGCCCTTAGGTTGGCGTTGCAGTCAAGTACAAGAATCTTCAAGGATATGAGGTCAACCACAAGAAACACCCAGTGCTTGATGTCAAGGTTAAATGGCAGGTAGAGGTAATCAGCATTAGAGAATAAAGTGACGGCGTCATCAACCCCCACCCCTTCTATTTTTTCTAGAGCGGCTTTGGAGAATTTATAATCACTCTTGTTAACAGCCTTCTTAAATTTGGGGTACAACCTCGTTAGCTGTGAGACGAACTTGGTATCCAACACATCAATTCTCGGCTTGCGAGAATCTACTATGAGCATGTGCCTTGCGAGTCTACACAGAGAATCCATTACCTATGTAAGCAAAACAAAAGGTTACTAAATACGTAATACATACGAACCATTGATTACGTAACAATTGAACAATAATACAAAAATGTCAAACCTTTGCGGGCATTGATTTCTGCATGGCCACTAATTCAGTGATATCTTTAGCCGTTAACTGAATTCTCTCTTCGATACAAATTGGCCTGCTAACCATGATAACATCAACCAAAATAAGTTGACGTATTGGAACATTTATCGGGATTAAAAATAACATTTAATATCTCACCCTTTCAATGATTTAATGGCCTCCTGGTATAGTATGTCGCCATCGTCGGCAACAGGCGCATTATGTGGAGTGTGCGCAAAAATAGCTTTGATTCGTTCGTCACATTGAAATGGACTTCCGAGACTTTGAGAAATCATCCGCGGGCACTTGCTTTTCCTCGTTTTCCTGCCTCCAAGTCATCCTCGGCTAGTGGAATCCCTTCTACGAAGATGACGTTTGACCATTGCCTTCTTGAGAGATAAATAGGTTATCATCATCTGGGATAACTTGGTTATCATGAAAGTTAGTTATCAACATCTGCGATAACTCGGTTGTCATCGAGAATGAGCACTAGAGCAGCTTTTACCTTTGGTTTTGTGTTGGGTGATTTGGGTGGATTGACCAGTGTTACCAATGGAAGTTAGCTGTTGCACAATAACTTTAAAATTGAATCTTTATTATACACCTAGAGATGACTAAGTTCACGAGACTTTTAACATTCTCATAGGGTTTACCACATTCCATTGTTAGCAATGGTAGTGTTAATGTTAACTATGTTAGCGATGGTAATGATAATGTTAACAACATCTAACTTCCATTGTTAGCGATGGTAATGTTAACTATCGGCAATTGTAATCAATATTTATAGTTCATTAGAAAAAAAAATATTACCTCATCTCTTGACACTTGCATGACAGATTCATGATCTACACACTCACTCTCTCTCTGGGAAATATCAGTCCCCTCCGGATTGGTCAAACCTTCGTCAGACACCTGAGTGAGGGAAAAAAGTTTCACAGAATGTATATTCTACGGGATTGCCGTCAGTGTATGCACCACGAAAGGGGGATAATGGAACATTCGTGTCTGGAGATTTTCTAGGACGGGTAGTGTGGCTACCATTTGGCTGCGTAGAAATGTAACGGCGTCTTTTCTTAGCAAGGAGGCTATCACCATCATCAACGTTAACCTCCTTAGCTTGGTGGTTGCTAAACCATTTGGTGACTCCATCTATAACCGTCTTATTGTTAGCAGCTAACAGGGCATCTATCTTCTTATTGTTCTCAGTTAGCAGGTGGGCTACGATCGTCTGGATTTTCTCCTCACACACCCCCCCCCCCCATATATCATCCTCTTGCCGGGTGGTTGACGATGATTGACCGGCTCGAGCAATAGGAGCAGACTTCCTCATCTTCCCTTTCCCCTTCTTGCTTGCCCCTGCCTTCGCCTTCCTACCTCCTTTTCTACTCCTTGTTTGCCCAACAAGCTGATCGGGATTAAGCCCAAAGCCAAACATTTCGCTCTTGAACTCAAAACCTTGATTAACAAGCTTGATCATATGATCCACCCTTTCATCAACCTCGTCAGCACTCCATGAGAGGTCTTCCTCTTCGGGGTTAAATTCAACATCAGGGCGTATGATCGTATCCACCTCAACCTGCAGATTTGTTATGCATTAGTCCCGACGTATGGAAATAATAGCATGTCTGCAAACTAAATTATAGAGTACATTGCTATAGATATATATCTCCTACTAACAACGTTACACAGACTAACCCAATTACCATATATTATCTGTTAACTTGGTTGATGTTCACTTTCATTTAACAATGACAAATGCAACTCATTTAGCAAACGGTCTAATATATATTGAATATATTCTATTAACCAAAAAATGATTTTTTTTTTATTTTCCCCACAAACTATCTAATTAACTACTATAGTGTCTACTAACTGAGTTGCATTGTTTTCAAAATAGCAATATGACAGGTCAACGATGTTAACGACATCAGACATACTAGCACCAGAGACACTGTTTCTCAATTTACCTGGCCATCTAAGTCCAACGACGTAAATAATAATATAGCCGTTCGCACATCACATACCTGCTCATCCGCGTCAAGCACTCTAGCTTTGTTTATCTGGAGTGCGTCTGCCACGAACCCACCACCGACAACATTCCTTCCGACACAGCTATCCTCCTCATCCGAGTTATCGCTGTCCTCCTGAATAGCTGGGACGGCCTCTAGGACAACCAATTGTAGAGCTGGGAAAAACCCAGATACGACTACATTGGCACATGCAATCTGCGCTAAATCCCTGTCCTTAAAAGAAATCATCATGACATCAAAGGACAACCTCCCCCAGGGGAAGGCAAGGAATGAATCAAGGTCTTCTACCATCTGAACATGGTCCATGCTCACCTTGGCACGGTTGAAATGAATAGACGGGACGAGTATAGCATCGACGATGGCAAGGCACGCATACCGTAGTCTCATTTGGGGGTCATCAACAGATCTATTTTGCAGTATTTTGATTACATGTTCTATGGGCGCATCTTTCTCGTCTCCAAACATGGTCTTGTAGAAATCAGGTATGACATGCCCTCTCTTTTTCTTCTTCTCGACAAGTGGGTATTTGCCGCACTTAAGACCAGTAACAATCTTGAACTCTCAGAGGGAAAAGCGGATGGGTTTGCGGGCAAATAACAGCCAAATCTCATTTTCTTTTTTCACATCCAGCAACCTAGTAAGCGTGAACAATCCGAAAGCACCTGACCACCCAGGTTGACCAGAGATTTCGAAAAGTTTCCTGAACTGTGTTTTCTTCATGAAATCTCTCTCGCGGTCGTCAAGGGCAACTTCGATATCAGATAAGACCGTCAATTTTTGGTAAATGTTAACACGGTTTCCAATCGGCACTTTTCCAGCAGGGAGAATCCTCTAAGGCAGATCGATATCAGCCATCTGATAAGAAATTTTCCGAATTTAGAACTAATGGACTTATTTATGTTACGGATCGGTAAAACAAAATGCAAAAATAGCCAACAATTTACACATGCAAAGAAATAGCATAAGCGAACCTGAAAGTAAAAAAGAATACAACTACTGTGTTCGTAATTTATATACATAAATCACCGGAATTCATCATCACCTGTTCTTCGGGTTGCTGCATTGAAAGTCTCTGTACATTTTGGGGGGGGGGGTGTGAGTGAACAGAAGAAATTATAGACCACGAATTGAGAGAATTACTTGGAAACCAACTGCTCTTGTCGAAATTGTTAAAGTTAAGGAGAGATTGTAGAGAAAAAAAAAAGTTTAGATGTTTTCTTCTCTCAGTTACAGAAAACGAAACTCTAAAGTGATGACCTTTCACTATCCCCCTTTTGTGCAATCCTCCATTTTCGTTTACAAGTCAAAATAAAACAACAATATCTACGGAAGATTTTCCTTCCTGACATGAGTAACCGATGGCCCACAAAAAGTGACGTAATCCGGAAATGCAAGTGCATTTGCGACTCGAGATGCGTAGGGGGTTAAATGACTTTTCCTAATGAACATGACGGATTGCACAGTGGGAAAAAGTCACTCTTAATTTTGACATTATTCAATGTCATTTGATACAATTATCCTATAAACTACGGGTTAAAAATCAAACGGATAAGATCATATTTTTTCCATTTTACATTTATACATATTTCCATAAATTGATAAGATCAGAATAATAGAATTGTTAATAGAACTACGGGTTATAAAAATCAAACGGATAAGATCATATTTTTTCCATTTTACATTTATACATATTTCCGATTCGGGCAATTCATAATATTGTTCATATATTCCATAGTATATATATGGTCGTATTACCAATAGATTGGTCAGTAGCAATTGTCATTAAGCATCGCTATATTTATAGGTGTGAAGGAGGCGGTCTAGGATTCACTATATTTCCATTTTTTTAATTCTAGATAATGACAATTTTCTATATTGTAACTTGTATCAATCAGGAAATTTGTGGAAAACGCATATTTTTTTCCACATGTTTAAACCGGGGCAAGTCTAAAGACAATGACAGTTTTACATTTTTCTGATTCTGCCAATAAGAAAATATTATGAATAAATCAAAGGAAAAGATATGTATCCAAAGTGGATGCAATCACCAGCGAATAACGATTTTTATTCTTTATTTGTTAATTCTAAAGAAACCAATTTACTATGATAATGGCACAAATGACACATATTACACATATGATTCTCTGATTTTGAATTATTTACAAAACGTTCACGTTTCTATTTCTATGATATTATTTTTGTTATTCGTTACGGGGAGATTATAACGATTTTAAGATTTTGTTTTTTGTTTTTATAATAGTCGTTGAAATCACAAACGAATCACGATTTAACTTTTTATTTGAGAATATAAAAAAAAATTCTTCACTTTGATAATAATCGCCTAACATACACAACCGATTCTCAAGTCAAATGTCAATTAATATGATATTATCATAAAATAAATACGGATATCATAAAAATCAATTCAACAAAGGACTGTGCGTGGAATCCAACTTCTAGGTTTGAGGTCCCAGACAAACTTGGTGACACAATATTCAACCTTAACACCATATCCACAATACGCACTGAATCCGCCTAGTAGTTTGATCATCCCACAAAAATTTATTACGTGTATCCGGCGGCGAGATCTGTTTGTTGTGATCAGCTACCATGTTTAATTCTACTCAAACCTTAAATACACCTTCGTTGTGAGAGGATGATACCTTTTCTTCACACATGGCAACACCTAAAATCCAAAAATAGTACGATGATCATGAACAAATAAACAAATCAAACTATTGACATGCATCAGAAGGCAAACCACTCGACGATTAGGTAAAAACAAAGAGGGTGATTACCAAACATGAAGAATACAACATCGCTACCGTAAGATCAAAAAAATATGTATATTAAAAAAATATACAAAAAATCTAAACAGTAAAAAGAATTTGCACACGTAAAGATGAGCAAACACACCCAAATCTAAAACTAAGAGAACGGTTAAACTATACGAAGAAATAGACCTTGAACAGAAAAAAAAAATCGTAAAAAAAGGAAAAACGAATCAAGAAATTTCGCAACCATTGTTTGAAGATGAACAACCTCTCGCAACCATTTTAGAACACAATCGCAGACCTCCACATCCAGAAAAAAGGGGAAAAATATACAGTAAATATTTTTTTTTTAAAATAACAAATCACGAGTCATAATAACATATATGTGATATCGAAGAAAAAAAGATACCTCGCAAGAACAGAGTCAACGGACACACCGTATCAAATACGCTAAGAATTAGATCAACCTACAAACAGAAAAAAAATCTTGTCATCAATAAGAACAAAAAACCACGAACAACAATCAAAACCAAAGTGAAAGGCAACCAAAACAGAAAGACAATGATGTCATCCCAACGAAATTCCTAAAAAATGAGATAAAAAGGCAAACAAAGTTACATGATATTATAAACGGAACAATCCGCCCCTTCAAACAAACAAACAATCAAACCAAACCGCTGATCAGCAGCGTAATCTTCAATAATAGAATTATCCACCATGCACCCTTCAAAAAAAAAAAAAAAAAATTCCATGATCAATTTAGATCGATGAAGAATAGGTAAGAACAAAATGGTGATTACCAAACATGAAGAAAACGACATAGCTACACCAAGAACAAAAAAATATACAAAAAGTCTAAACAGTAAATTTGCACACGTAAAGATGAGCAAACACACACAAATCTAATACTAATAGAACGGTTAAACTATACGAAGAAATAGACGTGACTAAGCTTTCGTATTTATAAGAGTATAATTAGGTTAATATTTTTGTAAAACAACGGCGGCCAATAATATGAACCTAGAGTTTTCGAGAATGGACCCAAAAACAAAAAAAGTTAAAAGCCCAAAATTCGATAATCGGTACGGCAAATTATGTTTAAACCGATTTAAAAGGTACTAACCGAATTTTACGGTTTATGATAAATGAAAGAGTGTTCCATTCCGAAAATATACTTCACTTTTACTATATATAATTAGGATGAAATTCCATGAGGATACGCATCTTCCACAAAACGTATCTTACGAAGATAGTTTATTCGCCGCTAATGTATCTCTCGATGGGTTATTTCCAATAGTTAATAGGAATGAATTGCCTACCAAAAAAAAAAAAAATTCGAGCGTGTTCGATTTTAGACCGAATAAAAAGTGTTTAATTAGATTAGCTGGAAATGATTAATTGTGGCCGAGATTTAGTCCTAATAAGATTCATGCTATTTGAACTAGCATTTTGGGTACTGTTATTTAGGATGTCTTAAGTTCCACCTGACTAATTTGACTACCGGTTTGTTTGGTATGTTGCAAACCAGACCTCGAATTGCATTTTTTTTTTTTTTGTAATTTCATAATCCCTTTTGTTAGTCGCTGGTGGTTCTACTTCATCTTCCCAGACTCCCAGTAATCCATTCCCCTATGCGGTTCCACAAAATTGGCAATAATTCAGATCACAATAACTGCATAATATAAAATCCAAAACTTGCAAAAGTAAACCACGGTGAGTGACAAATACATCGATAGAACAAGACCAAATATGTAAGAGAATGGAAAAAGAATATACTCTTTTTAAGTGCTCTGTAAAACAAGAACATATATTGAAGGTTTTTCTATGGAATTGGGCAAATATATAAATTACACAAAACATTCTTTTATAACCAATGCAACTAGGTCGAAGCGTAGATTAATCTCCGAGGATCCTTAAATGGGAGAATTCAATCTCTGCGTTATTCGACCACCACCTTTGGTTTAAATAACACAAAACAATACAAATTATAACAGAACAAATTGTACCTGAAGACTATGTTTTCTATCCATCTCTGCCTAAGCTTTTGTGCGGCCAAGTTCAACATCTTTCGACTGTGTAGTTTCTACACCTTCCTTCAAAAGTTCAAACTCTTCTTCTGTTAAGCTGTGTTTCACACTGTTCAAAGCCTTTGCTGCAAGATTAGACCGTTTCTCCAATTCCATGGCCCAACTGTAGATTACCATCCCAACAATCGCAACAATCATGCCCGCCACGTTTTTGAAAGTCATTGCAGAATCAAATAGAACCCATCCCAGTGTGAGGATGCACACCGTTTTCATGTGACCGATAACCTGGAACGATACTGCTGAAAATCGCCCGATGCAAAGGTACTGGCTTATGTTGCAGAAGACAGCTAAAGCACATGAGAGAAGAATGAATAGCTGCAAATGGTAGAATAAATTAGACCAATGATAAACATAAACAAAACGAACTATATACAATAGCAGAACATCGAGAGAGAGAGAGAGAGAGAGATATGCTTACAAAGCAACCAGAAGACATATTGTAGTTCATAATGAACTTCCCACTTAGGAGATAATCAACAAGAGGACCAACAACGAGAAGCGAAAGAGCTTGAATCGGTGCTGTTTTACTCAACAACTCAAAAGACCCAATTGAATATTTCTTCTGCAGGGAACCTATTAACTGGCACAAAAAAACACCCAATAGATCAGATTCCGAGCTTTTACGAACAAGATCAGAAATTTTGCCAAAGGGAACTTACAATTTGCTGCAAAGACGAGGAGAAAATCGCAACACATGCACAAATGAAACCTTTGGCATTAACCTTAACATCAGTGACAGTGCAAATACCAACACCTACAACAACAACCACAACAGATACTTTCACTTCTCTCGAGTATCTTTTGCTGTGGAGAATCCATTCCATGACACAGACCACAGGAATCATGCTCAGCTTCGAGATCTATGACACACACAAGGAGCCGATTTCATTCAGGAGAGAACAGAAAAAGAGATCACAATTTGATTCTATATGCAATGGATCGGTGGAAAAAAACCTGGTAGAAGCCGACGGAATTAAGCATGAGACTGAAATTCATGGCTGCTATAGAGACATTAGCGACGATGGAGAACCAAATTAGCTCCCACATAGGGACATGTTTGGATGCGGAGAACCCCGTAGCGTTCGAGACCAAACCGACCAATGCGGTCAAAGCAAAATGGAATCCGGTGAGAGTCGTTGCTAAAAGTAATCGAATCATCAGATCTCAAAAGGAAGAAGAAGAAGAAGAGAGAGAGATCGAGGGGACAAGAAGACGAACCGAAACTAAAGGCGAAACCAGAAGAAGACATTAGCTGTTTATTCGCCATGATAATTCCAACGGAGCTGATCACATTCATTGCCCAAGCTCCCATATCGGAGACCGCAGAAGATTTTCTCTCGTTCTCCGCCGCCATATCTGGTCAAACTGATCCAGATCCCGATGACTGATCACGACTCGAGCCGTCGTCGGAGAAGTCAAATGCGACTTTGAGATCCTCGGAGAAAGAGGAAGTGTCAGGCGTTGGTTGATTCACGCTTTATATGACGCTCACCTTCTTTCTTCTTTCTTCTTTCTTCTTTCTACTTTCTACTGTCTTTCATTCACGTCCCAGAAAATATCTGACTTCCTCAAAAAAAAGATAAAAAACACTTTAAAAGGAATTTCAAGTAGATTTAAAATTTACGGGGATGTAAAAGTCATTACAATATATATATATATAAAAGATAAAATAAAAAATATAATTTGGGAGAAATGACTTTAGCTAAATAGCTAAGTGGTTAAATACTTAAATGTCCAAAAATAATTTCGATCGCATAATGGAAGAGAAATTAAGTAAAAAGTTTCGATGGTCAAATAAGAATTTTTATTTATAATATTTAATATCTACGGGGATGTAAAAACCCATCAATTAATAGCAAATATATAATTACAAGGACGAAAAAAAGAAAAAATATAATTGTTTTTTTGTAATTAAGAAAAAGAATAAGAAAAATACATTTTTAACTTTTAAGGTTTTTTTATAAGTATTTGAATTAACTTTATGTTGACGAAAAGCTAACACATTAAAATTCATAGTTAATTTATTCGAATTCTAAACTTTCAAACTAATTATGTTCATACATAAAATTTCGAGAATATTATGTTTAGAAACACTTTTTAAACTTTATAGAAGTAAACATCTATTTTGCCTTTAAAGTAAATTTTCTTCTTCTCCAAACACACACTAAATATCATGATTTTGACAGACCAACATACAAAAATCATAAAAACATCGATCTGTCCCACCATTTGATCGAATAATACAAATATTTATTAATTTCTAATATTTTATTTTTTATTAAATTAAAATATTTATATTCTACCATCTAGTTAGAAATATCACAAAATAGCTTTAAATTAGTTTTGTTACAAATCATCAAATTTTAAAATTCTAAAACAACACAAATTATTGTGTAAAAAATATTTGTTTACCCTAAATGAATTACAAACAAACTTAAAACATTATGTTTGAGTTCATCTTTTCTAATTTAGGATTTAAATTTTCTCCATTAGAATAAAAATGTGTCATCTTGATATTATATTTGTGCTATTATTAAAAATTAAACTAATAGTGCTGAATAAAAACCCTAAAAATGTGTATTTTAGAAAACTGTTCCTTTGTGAATTTTTAAGGAAATACGGAATATTACAATTTGTATATATATATAAAAAACAATAGAAATGAAGGAAAATGACAAGTAGTGGTGCTTGTTGACCGGCAACTTATTAGGCAGATTCAGAGGGCGAGGGAACCTCTTTTCCTGCTGCCGTTAATTTTGCATTACGCAAAGTCAAAGTCAAAGTCAAACTCTGTTGGTAACTTTTTGCTTAAGCAGCCAATAAGTCATAACTCTGCATTTGTCTTCTCTCAAAGAGGACGAGAACCGATGGAGATCACAAAAATATTTTTGATAAATCAACTTGAGATTAGATAGTCACAATACAAATAATACACAAATTAGGTGATTAACCGCACTCTGTACAGAGTTAAAGTTAGCTCTAATTTTTTTATTGGAATATACGAATGTTATATATATGAATATAACTGCAAAACTGTGTGCTAATTAGGTAACTACAAATAATAGATACAATTACAGTTGTGTTATAACACAATTCCAAATATAAAGAAATAAGATTTTATAATCGATTTTAATCTTGATCAAGTAAAAAAATTGATTAAATTAAAAAAATTATAGTATTTTAATCTCTTGATCAAACTATTTCTTTTTAATATTTTAAATTTCCTACCATGTTAAAATATTTATAATATTTTAACCTTTTATAAATACTTTTAACATTTTATCGTTCAAATATTTATAATATTTATCTTCGGTTTAGTTATACAATTCGATCAAAAATTATATTATACCGAAGAAAAACTTTTAAGTTTGGACACCTATTAAGTCAAGTTTCCTATTCTTATGGTTTTTTTTTAATTATTTTAGTCATTTTTATAGTAGGTTTATCAACCACCAAAAAATTTTATTTCCGTCGTGGGACTTTCAAGACGCACTCATATTTCTTCACCATTTGAGTAATTTATATTTTAAAAAAAAATTTGAATTATAACATGTATGAAAAAATGTAGATTTTTTATTACGTGGATGATGTGATATTTTTTTATATAAAAATAAGATCAAACAAAGTCGAAAAAAGGATATAGTGTTTAAAAGGATATATATATTTTGGTAGGAAATGGAAGAGAGATAATATCTTCATAATTAAATGCTGAATATTAAATAATTTGATATAAATTATTTTCTGATCAAATTAATATGAGTGGTAGATGTTGTAAATAGTTTCTCTAAAGAGTCTCAGATCACACATCTAGCCGTTTGTTACATGTATAGAATGATAGCACATATGATCTTTAGTAGGAACGAGCATAGTTCGATTCTTAGAGATGAGTTTTTCATCCATATTGCTCCATTTGAAAAATCGCCTCAAACGACAAAATTTGGATCTCTCCAAGCTAGACGCCTCATCGAGATTAAGCATGATGTTACAAAGGAGAGAAAGACGCTTCTGGTAACTCCGGAGGCATCATCAATGCGATTTTACTATTTTGTGGAGTAGATTTGGCCAACCTCTACAGTATGAGAACACGCTCAACCTCGTTGGACTTCAAAGAAAGTCTTTCCTCGCTGGATGGTTTGAAAACTCCAAGTGTTTCAGTTACCTATTCACGCTACCCTATGAGGAGGACACTCAATGCATACTTCTCCCATGTGATTTCCTTCCTCCTTTGCGTGAAGTAAACCCTCCTTCAACCCTTCTCGCACTAAGCGGTTTATTCATACACCGAGAGATCCTATTGTGGGAATGTGACACTTTTATAAAGCTAGAGCTAAGGCAGCATGTTGGCATTCCGTCTGGGGGCCATCATCATATGTTGTCCCGCTTTTGGTTCAGCCTATAACCGCACCTATGCGGAACCGGACGGACCAATGGTTCTATGTCATGATTGCAGAGGAACACGAGGAGAGAGTACGTCTTAAAGAGCAAGTCCGCAAATAAAGAAAAATGATCTCTAGGTTCGTACATGTGGTTAAGTAGTTTTTGCCACGATTTCTTCAAAAGATCGTCTACAAGTAGAGAAAACGAGTGAGTTGGAGACGACCTAGGCAGCCTTTCACTTGTCTCGAGTTTCGATCAAGACGAGGCTGACCATGACGACACTACGAGCCATTTGTTACTTTAGTACCATGTGTCCCCTAGACGTGCCAACACATGACAGTACCATGAGGACGAGTATGCCGCTGATTCTGGGGAAACTTAGGTGTCTCATCTTGAGTCTAACGGCTGCGAGACGACTTCCTTCATCCGCTGCAGGAAGAGGATCAATTCATCTCCATCATCAGTGTTATAGACATTTTGATCAAACCTTCGTCAAAAACATTTCTTTTATATATTTTCTTTATTGTCTTTTATTTTATTGAGTTTGTTCACTCTCTTATGTCGCTTGTTGTGCGAAGTAAGTATGGTGGGAGAGTTTACCGTTTACTCATGCAATTTTTCTTTTTCTTGTATGTCATTTTTATTTTTCTTGACTCATTAATTTTAATGATTTTTCTTGAGTCGTTTTATTGAGTCGAATTGGAACTAAATGTGTACACTAACATTGACCATTCTAACATAGATTGACTGCATATTTCTACTGAATGGAAAACTTGTGGGTGGACATGTTTACCATTAAAACGTTCATGTCTCTCAGACATTGGAAGGATCTAGCGCTGGCTTCAACCAAATAAACTTAAATTTCTCATCTTGGGGCTTGGTATATATCGATAAAGACTCTTGTTTTAAGCCTAATAAGATAAGTATGTGTGAGTACGGTTTCATTCTCTCTCTCTCTTCAGTGCATAATATAATAAAAAAGGATATAGGTTGCATGAAAGTGACCCGGAAATTCGGCGGCAACCACCATCAATTTTCGCGTCTCATCATGGAAGCCTGTCTAAAGAAAGAACAACAATTCCGTAAAAATATGGGGAAAATTTGATAAAAAAACAATGATAGCCTAGAAAAGTAGGGAAGGAAATCTATCTGAAGAAGTGAGAAAAATGAGAGGAAAGAAACCATTAGGACATTCTGGGTGACCATGAAACAAAATAGGGAAGAGTCTATAGGTTCTTTGATTGATACTCCCTCGATGAGATCCCACACCCTTAAACTTAAAGAAGTCAACAATGAAGATTTCGGGTAATGATAACACCGTATTTTTACCCGTTTTACCCCTTATTTTAGAACACTTTAATAAGTGTTTCATTCGCTTTTACATGTTTATATCGTAGTTTTTACATATTTGTAGTTTCAAGACTCTTTTCAGGTTCCTTAGGCAAAACGACTCAAATTGGAGAAAAACCAGATTTTGGACAATTTTGGACCGTCAGAAGTTTGACATCCGATGGAGACCTTCTCACCGTCTCATAACGCCCAAATTTGGACACAAGATAGAAGGGAGAACCACCTTACATACCCACTTGGTTTCAAGACGATCCAACGGTTAGATCTCAAGATGTACCAAATTGACTGAAGACATATTCTGCAGTCTTGCGAAAGAAGCATTGAGTAGAATTAAAGTTTCAACCTCATAGGCCATCCACTGCGGGTCCAACACTCCTGGCCGCGAGTCGAGTCTCTCCAGCCGCGGCAAAACCACCTTTGGCCATGTGTCGAGCTCACGCACCCGCGATCGACCAAAAACGGCCCAAGACCATCTCGTTCGAAGCCCATCTTCAAGCCCACTTTATTTTCTCTTCAAATAAACCCTAAGGACGACCAAAGCAAGAGTTAAAGACCTATAAATACTTGTTTTACAGACACAATTTCGTGTGACCTCATTGTGCCTCTTTTAGTTTACTTTTTGCAAGTCTTTTCTTAAGTTTTTGTTCTACTTTCGAGATTGGTGAATAAGTTTCTCCGGACTTAGTTCTTAAAATCAAGAGGCTCCTTCATCAATCTCCTGCTCTTAATTTAATTATGATTTTGCTTTCTTCAATCGTGTCCGAGTAGTTCTCTTGTTGGACAAAGGGATCTCAAGGGGCTCTCATGGATCGATTTATCATTATGGTTTAGTTTAGGATATCGATTAGGGTTCTTCGTTCAATCCTTATTTTTAATGCATGTTTGCTTGATTAGATACCTTGCAACTGGACTTAGATAGTTTTAGAGCTAGGAAAGTACTGGATCTATATGTTTGACCTAGGGTAGACGAGCAAAACCGTCACAAGATACGAAAGTATACTTGTGGAGGGGTTGTGAGCGTTAACGACCTTTGCGTATCATCATAACTTTATGCGCGGCCGGAGACAAAAGCTACCGGTCGAGTATATAAGTTATCGTTGTATAGGATGTACGAAAGTAGGCTACACACAGTGTCTGTGTTCCAAGTTCAAGAACCAAAAGACGACAAAATTCGCACTAAAAATCCTAGCAAATTCTTTATGATAATCGACCATGATCCCTAGAGAGTTCCCGATTGCCCAACGTTTAGTTTAATTGTTTACGTTTTCGCTTTGCCTATTCGTCTAATTTACTTGCGTGCTTTCTTATTTTCTCATTTAGTTTACAATCTTATTTTGCTTACTCGTTTAATTGTTTACAACCTCGCTTTTAATTATTCGCTTGCTTACTAGTTTATTTACTCGCTCGTTTTATTATTTTCTCGCTTAGTTTCGTTTAAGTTTATTTAACTTTCTAGCTACAAATCGTGTCACACACCATAAATCTTATTTTCGTTTTAGACTTCCTTACTAACTCTCTTTCTAAAGTCTCGTAGAACAGCTTTCCCTCCCTGTGGATCGATACCTTAAGTCCTACAACGCACATCTGTGCACTTGCAGACTTTTATGTTTACAAATTTAAAACCTGAAGTTTCGGAGAACAATCTGATCGCATCAGGTAACCTTAGGAGACTTGGTGTGGTTTATCTTTGAATTTTTTGTATACCCCGTTTGGTTAATGAGACGTTTTCGTACTGATGTTGGAGTTTTTCATGTTTGGTTCATATTCATTAACTTATTATAACGTTTTTGTGTTTCAAGATATGTAATGGACTACGATTATTTCGATTGACTTTTGATTATCAATACAATATATCTTTAGTTAATTTCTTGTGTGTCTTCGTACGGGTTTCGCCATACTTGGTTGTGATTTTTCCGTGTTTAAATTTTTATTATTAAGCATACTTTGGTTTATCGGTTTATTTTAATAGATGTTTGTAAGATAAGGTTAACATTTGTACTCTTAGACATTGGGTCTCAACCTACTGCTATCGAGACATCAAATTACATAAATTATATTTTTTATGTTTCCTTATTGGTTGTACCTAAATTGTTAACGTTTGTATGGTCTTCCTCTTCTTTTTCTTCTTTCACCGTATTTGTAGGTACCTTAATGAGCAAATTTCTGTCGTTGCCATCTATTTGTTTTATAAATGATTTTCAGTTTCTGTGTTCGATAATATAACTTTTTCATACTTTGGAGCCCTATGGGCCATATCACTAGTTCAAATTGGGTTTCCTTTTTTTCCGGTATCGCAGATAAACAAGTGGACGATGAGTGGAACCTCGATCCCATCTCAAGTTCGGAGTTTGCGTAAGGGAATTAACGATCAAGTTGCCATTAGTATAGATGCAGATCAAGCTGATCAAAACTGTAGCTTAGAAGAAGATGATGATAAAGGTAACTAAACTAGTCCCTTAATATTTTTACTTTTTTAGTTAATCGGCTACACATTCTCTTTGTAACATTCCCTATTGTGTTTTTCTTTTCTCTTTTTGCGTTTGAGCTCATGGTTTCAGATCACTCTCTACATCAAGAATCGTTCCAAGATTCACAAGACCAGTGACTAACATGATCGATCGATGGTTTATGGTTAGGCTCTCTTCATCCATCGATCTCGTTCAATTTGGAAATTTTTCATTTCGGTCTAATAAAAACGATCCTTTTTTTTGTTCTTTTCTTTTCAGGGTCTCTTGTGACAGGACGCTCATGAGACAACCTTTTTTTTTTTTTTTTGAATCTAATGTTAAATTATATTCAAAAAAAAAACAAACATTTCTTACAACAATTCCAATCGTTTTGAAAATTTTTTAGCTAAAGGAAATCAAAAGCATTTAACTTCTATCGAGTAGAAAACCAAACTCGCAAACCATCCTCGTATTGATTATCCCCAGTCTTACGAATTGAAAGCAGTTGATTTCGAATGTTCTTGTTTATCATCTTGACGAGCCGATGAACTGTCGACGGAGACTCTCCATGCCGTCTACCATTTCTTTCTCTCCAAATCGTGTGAACCGAGATTTGAAAAATGTATTTTACCAGGAAAATACGAGTTCTATTTCGTGATGGTCCGGTAAGCAAAGCCTTAATCCTTTCCCAATCACTCACATATTGGTTAGCAAGCAAATTCTTCACCAACTTTTCCCATACCTTTTGCGTACGCAATCGAAGAAGAGGTGGTTGCGTGTTTCCATCGGGTCTGCACAAAAAACATAGCTAGTGCTTATATTCCCACTTTAATGTTGCATCCTATCTCCTGTGGATAAACGGTTACGCATAGCAAGCCATACAATGAAAGAATATTTTGGAGTAGCATGCACAAACCATACTCCTTCACTCCAAGTAACCTCTGGCGGAACCTGGCGTATTATGTGCCAAGTTTCTTTTGTCGAGAACTTGGGTTTGAAAATCTCATTCTTGCCCAACCATAACACCTCGTCAAGATCGTGCATAGGTCTATTTTGCTTTTTCTTTAATAGTTCTGCCTCAATTTCCTTAAGAATGGTCTCCGATGTCTTCTTCTCCTTGTCTCATCCATAACATCACCAATCGTTGCATATATAGATACTTCGAGATCAATGCTGCCTCGTTCACCAAGTTTATCGAAAATGCATCCTTGATTGCTCCAAGAGTCAAACCAAAAGGATGTGTTATATCCGTTTTTAACCTCAACCGCATGAAATCCCTTCGCTATAGCCCGGTATTTGAGAATCTTCTTCCACATCCAAGAGCCCAAAGTAGTTGTTTCCTTTACCATCCAAATCGAACCACGCCGAATTAGATATTGTTTAACCCAATTCACCCATAATGAGTTAGTTGGGGATACGATTCTCCAAATCAACTTCAAACAACAAACCTTGTTTGCTTCCTCAATTGTTGTAGCACATATGTCCTTCCATGCTACTTTTGCCCTCCTGGTGTTTAGGCATGGACCTGATCAGAGAAAAGCGGAACATAATTTATCAATATCTCGGATACAATCCTTCGGCAACCGAAAAGCTGATATCCAAAAGTTTGTAATACTAAAGATTACCGAGCTTATCAGTTGCAATCTGCCAGCAAAAGAGAGAGCCATCGCTGTCCAATATGTAATTTTGGATCGGATTCTCTCTATAAGAGGTTGGTAATCTGTTGATGTCATCTTTCGAGTCAATAACGGTAACCCCAAATATATCACCGGTAATTCTCCATACTCGAAAGGAAATTCTTGAAGAATATCGTCTTTTATAGCCGCCGGAATACCCGCCATGTACAAGGTGGATTTCTCGAGGTTTATCCGCAGTCCCGACTTCAAAGCAAAATCGTCAAAAATTTGCAATACACCTTCTATCGATTTTTCCCCTCCATTAGCAAAGACCATCAAGTCATCCGCAAAACATAAATGTGTGAGTGATACACCTTCACAAACAGGATTGTATCCAATCAATCCTTCCCTCGCCGCCTTATCTATTCTTTTTGAGAGGACGTTCATGCAAATGACGAAGAGATACGGTGATAGGGAGCATCCTTGTCTTAAACCTCTCTCACTTCCAAAATATCCCGCTAATTCTCCATTTACCTGAACCGAAAATGAGGCAGTCGTAATACATAACTTAATCCAATGAATGTACTTATCCGGAAATTCCATGGCTTTCAAAACATTCAACAAGAAAACCCATTGTACCGTGTCAAAAGCCTTGGATATATCAATTTTCATTGCACATCTAGGAGAGATTGATTCACCCTTATGATAATCTTTGATAATTTCCGTAGCTAGAAGGAGATTTTCCATCAACAACCTATCCTTCACGAAAGCTGTTTGATTTGGAGAAATGAACTTTGGGAGAATACCTTTGAGGCGATTGGCTAGAATTTTGGAGATCACTTTGTAGAGCACATTGCAACAAGAGATAGGCCGATAATCTTTCATCTCATTTGCGTCTTTCTTCTTTGGAATAAGGGCTAGAATGGTAGAGTTCACTCATTTTGGCAAAAACCCATCTTGAAAAAAGATTGGATAGCAATTACCAATAGCGATGTTGTGGAAGGTTTTGTTGTTCTTGTCGCCGACTTTTAACCAATGTAACTTAGATTTTTGTCTAAGAAATCTCTCCTCAATATTTGCAAGTCTAGACCATTCCTCCAAAGCCCTCGCTTCCTCCTCCACTGAACGAGAAGTCGGATTAGCCATTGTTTGCCCCTGCAACTCACAAAGTCTCGTAAAAGCTATCTTCGTTTTTTTTTAGATGTTCGCAAGCATTTCCCGTCCCATTACTCGGAGGCATGGTTTTAGCACCTTTAACTTTTTTGTGAGCCTGTGTATCGCTGAGGTGGAGTGAAATAATGGTTGAGTTATTTTCCATTTTTCTTCAATACGCTGAGAAAACCCTGGATGCTTTGCCAATGTATTAGTGAATTTAAAAGGTTTCTGGATCCGCGAATCCGCTTCCTTGATATAAAAACGACATTTTAGATGATCCGAACATCCCCCCGGTTCGAAAACACTGTACGATCGGTCGTATGTGTCAATCCAGTCCTTGTTCACTAGCACCCGATCAAGTTTCTTACAAATCATCCCTTCCTTTCTCTTATTGCACCAAGTAAATTTCTGTCATTGATAAATCAAATCCGTCAATTCACAGTAACTCACCACATCCTTGAAATCATGCATTCCCGGAGGGACAGACGGAGACGAAGCCCACAGAGAATGTTCATCTCCATCTAAGATCTCATTAAAATCACCACAAATAAGCCATGCCTTACCCCGAAAGAGAGGCGAGTCCTTGTGAGTACGAATATCTTCCCATAGAATTTTCCGATCATCAACAAAGTTAGAGGCGTAAATGAATGAAACAAAGAACTCTTCTTCTCTTCCTTCAAGCTGTATCGAAACCGTGATGACTTGTGCCGATTTAAAAACCGGAGCAGCACGTACATTATGGCGCCAAACCACCCACAACCGACCCAAACGATGATCTTCGTAATTAGATAACAAAGACCACCCATCAAAAATCTTAGCCATAACCTGTGCTGCTCTTCCTTCTTTAACTTTAGTTTCAATCAAGCATCCAAAGTCAAATTTACCACTGTTAATCTAGTCACGAACCACTCCATGCTTACTTTTTTTATTGAGTCCCCGAATATTCCAAAAGAACCCCGACATTAATCATGTTTGGTTGAGTTACTTGTTTCCCGAATACTAGATGTAGTATCCTTTGAGCTTTGCGAGTTTGACTGCGAAAAGTACATGTGATTGAGTTTCGATGTACGCGGTAGCATCTGCCTCACTCCCCCTTTTCCATGCGACTCTATCAATTTATCGAACGTCAGTGAATCTCCAACATAATCATTTTCCACTAGCTTTGTTTTGACGACCTCCTCTAAAGCATCCCTCAAATCCTGGTCAATTGTTTCTTCTTCTAACTGTTCTCCTTTCTCGTCTTTATCACTTAGACAAGAATACTCGATTTTGCCAATATTGTAACCTCACCATGCTTTAGTTCACTTCTTTTAGTCGGACTTCTGCTTGGTTTGGATGGTGTGGACCACCCGTCCCCATCGCATTTTGTTTTCTGCTCTTCAACACACACACTTCATTTCCCCACATCACCATCTTTAGGAGATCCTATAGGTACCACCTTCACCATTTCAGATTCCTTTGATATGATGGAACTTGGATTCCTCTCATGCCTTTCTTCAATTTTTTCCTTCTCATTGGTATTAATTGTTTGCTTGTTGGATTTACAAGCCTCTTTCCAGTGTCCCCATTTACTACATCCCACGCATCTTGGAGGAAGCCAAGGGAAAACAAACTCCACAACGGTATTAATACCATGATCAGACGTGAAGCTAAAGAATTTCGGAAGAGACTTTGTCAAGTCAACATCCACCATAACTTTCGCTTCTTCGTAATTCCGACAAGCCTTAGTGTCCGGATGTAACTTTTGTGGCTTGCCCAAAGGACTAGTGAGCACACTCAGTCCCTCCCATGAATACAGGCGCTGCGGCACGTTTTTAACGATAACCCAAAGAGGGATAGAAGACATCTCGGGTTGTTCCTTCTCAGCTATTGGATCCCACTTTGAAACGACCATCGCCACATCGCATATGTTCCACATACCACGTCGCAAAACTCTTGCCCTCATATTTGCGTCCTTGATACGAAATTTCATTGTCATGTTGTCTACAACAAACACGTCGATCTTTGCAAATCTATCCCCCAACGTCCAAATTTTGTTTACTAAGGCATGAACTTTACCCACAAATGGAGCTTTCGATAAGAACTTTCCAATGAGAAAATCTTCCCATAGAGGAGAGGAATTCTCGAACACACTATTCAGAATATTCGCAGTAGGCATACCATTGACCTCCTCAATCACCAGATCGTACTTTTTTTATCTCTGTTTTCTTTTGAACCACCGATGACCACGTTTTTGGCTTTGCAGCTATCACCTTGCTTAGCTGTCCTTTACCCCTGTCATTAGTTCCCTCGACGATAGAGTCGCTAGCTGCATCTGGAGTATCTTTTTCAACATAGCCTCCTTCAAATTTTTCCATTGCGTTCTCATGAGTTTCCGAGTCTTCTACCACTGTTCTTCCATCTTCAATAACTCCCACCGTCATCGCTTCCCCACCATCAACAGCTTTTTTCACCTCCGCCGAATTCTCTATCGGACTCGCCATCGGTATCACAAACTCTTTACCTTCCACAGATCCATCCTTGACAAACCCGGAAAACTCAGCTGCACACCCCTCTGTCACGACGACAAATATCTCCTCCATCTGGCCGGCTAGGGCCTCGCGGCGGCGCCGAAAGTCCAAACTTCGAAGAAATAAAGCTAAAAACTAGATCGCACTCACAATCACACTTTTTATGTCTTTGACTTTTTCTCTCTCCTCCCTCATGGGACAACCTGCCTTACGGTTAAGCATAATGATTTACTGGGCGATATTGCATGCTCTTTTGGCTACTTTCGTGGTCTAACCAAAACTTCTGATTTCGTAAGCTCATTACTTGACTTTTTCTTAAATCAATAGCGAACAATAGCTTTAGTTTTCTAAGCTTTAATACGTGTTTTTATTATATCTTTCGCTGCTGGTTTCTCGTTATGGCACGGACTCAAAGTGGTGTGTTGTTTTCACTATTTTTTGTTTTTTTATGTCTTTTTATTCATTGTTTAGCTTTTACTAACCAAGCAAACTGTGGTTTCACCATTTTTATTGATCTGAATCACAAACTGCTTGGCTTTACAACCGAATACGAAAAAAAAGTTTTATGTAGCTGCTGCAAGAGATTAGCCAGAGACTATAAGTTGCTGTTTAATTTGTTCTTTTTCTTTTTCATTCTTTCGAAAATACAACGCAAATTGGACGATATAAGATAAGTAAATCACCGAGTAGAGGAAGGTACTAATTTATCCATCATTCGATATAAAGCATTTAATACTTATTTTACCTTTTTTTGTTGCATTTTCCAAACTTACAATTCCTATATCAAAAAAAAAAAAAAAAAAAAAAAAAAAAAAAAAAAAAAAAAAATGAAATCGGATTTTCATCTCCTATAGCACTGTGAGGAGAAAAAAAACCATGACTACCCTAACTTAATCTCAATACCCCTCTCTCTTTTAATGAGTGTGTGAAATGACAAATTTGCCCTATCCAAACTCAGTCAAATATTCTCCAAATATTGGGCAAAAGAAAAAAAAACATAAAACAAAAAAAAAACAAAAAACAAAAAAAAAACAAGAAAACGGAAAACTCGACGCAGGAGGAATCCATCCAGCTCCGACGTCGGCGCCGTCGCGTCTCCGGCCAGCAGTCATTGCCTCTCCGTCGATCTCCAGCAAGGTTTGTGCTTCTCTGTCGATCTCCATTGAGCTCCATTGAGCTCCATCGGGTTTAGGATTGGATTGGTAGATTCAATTGATGAGTTTGCACATTGTTGTTTAGCCAATGATTCTGGGTCGATTGGGACTTTAAATTGAGTAGAAATGCATTTTAGAGGTAGAGTCGTTGTGGATTGTATGCAGATTGGAACCCGAAATCGAATAAAATTTGTGTTCCTGCGCGAGGAGAACTAGGGACAACTAGTAGAACTGGCGAACGTAATATAACTAGTAAAACTGGTATCACTGAGAATAATCATTTATTAATTAAAAATGGTGCAACTAGTATAACTGAGGACAACTGCGTATAATTGTGGACAACTAAAGTATACCTGGGAACAACTAGTGTAAAACTGGGTACAACTATAAGTATATATTGAGTTGTTTGGTGTTGTTTTCGCAGGATAGAATGAGCAACAGCGTCTGCATCTATTATAAATGTCAGGGGCGCATTTATAGTGTACTGTTGAAAGAGGAGATAACTTTGGAGAAGGTAGAAGGTAGGCTATACAAGAAGCATGCGTTAGATGAAAGTAAGGTTAGATTGGAATTGAGTTACTTTCCTATGGTGGTTGGATGTGAAGAACATTTGAGTATTTCTGATGATGAAGATCTTGCTGGTTATATAATGACTGTTGATAAAGAGAACCGTAGACCTGTTTTGAATGTGGAGGTCATGACTAGACCGGAGTTGCCCTCGCAACAGTCGAGAGCGGGGAAAAGCTCGTATGGTATGAACTATGACCATCGAAGTGATGATGAAATAGGACCTAATGCCTTGACGTTGTACGTAGACAACGAACAAGTAAATGAAGAAGAGGAGGTGAGAGAGGATGATGATGATGTATTGGAGGATAACAGTATGGATACATCGGGTATGCGTGATGAATACTATGAGGAAGCACCCGTTGTTGAAGGTAGTCAGTTTGTAGCTCCATGGGAAGACGGTTTTGGTGTAAGTGTGCGTCAAGAATTCGGAGATAAGAAGGCGGTTATAGAGTTGGTCCAGAAATTGTCATTTCTTAACTCTTTTGATTATGTTATAAAACATTATGATAGAACGCGGTGGGTGGTTAAATATTCTATACGAAGATGTAGTTAGGGTCTACGAGCAGCAATGATTGACACTACAAGAAAACATGCATTTTGCAACGATTTTTTGCGACGATTTCATTTCGTCGCAAATCAACATCGTTATTACGACGATTTTACGACGATTTTTTATATCGTCGTAAAATCGTCGCAATATTGGGACGAAATGTTTCGTCGTAAACTCGTTGTTAAGTTCGGTCCGATTACCGACGATTTTACGACGATTTTTGGAATCGTCGTAAAATCGTTGGTAATTACCGACGAATTCACGACGATTCCAAAAATCGTCGTAAAATCGTTGGTAATTACCGACGAATTACCAAGGAAATGTATTCGTTGAACTTTGCAACGATTTACCGACGATATATGAGTTAGGTGAGCACGTTTAAGTTAACGGGTGTACGGTTAGGTAAACATATTGTAAAATCGTTGCAAAATCGTCGCAAAATTCGTTGCTAATTCGATGGTAACAAAAATAAAAATCTATATATAGCGGCCAACCTCATAAGAAAAATTTCATATTCAAAAACATTTACTTCTCTCTGACCAACAAAAAATGTCAATCTACGAAATTAGAAGATGGATGTATAATCGTCTTGATTCGGAGGGATCGCTAACAAAGGAGTTCGGTGAGGGGGTGGAGGGATTCATGCATCAGGCGGGAACTATACAAAATACGATTACAAGTGGTAAGATGTACTGTCCTTGTCCAAAATGCAAGAATAGGAAATTTATCGTTACCTCGAAGGTGTGGTCGCATATATTAAATAGAGGGTTTATGCCGCATTACTATATCTGGTATTATCATGGAGAAGGTCATGGGGGAAATGCTGGTAGTAGTAGTAGCAATTATCAAGCATCGAATTTTGATGAGTCAAATAATTTTAATCAATTTGATTATCATGCGGAGCATGGTCAAGATCATGATAGGATTCATGACATGGTTACAGATGCATTTCATGAAACCGTAAGTACATTTGCACCTGATCATCATGATGAGGAACCCAATCTAGATGCACAAAGATTTTATAATATGCTAGATGATGCAAATCAGCCACTCTACGATGGATGTAGAGAAGGTCAGTCTAAATTGTCATTAGCAGCTAGGATGATGACAATTAAAACTGATCATAACTTAGCTGAGGTTTGCATGGATGATTGGGCTGATCTTATTAAAGAGTATTTGCCAGAGGATAATTTGGCTGCCGAAACATACTATGAGATACAGAAGTTGGTGTTTAGTCTTGGGTTGCCTTCTGAGATGATAGATGTATGTGTTGACAATTGTATGCTTTTTTGGAAAGATGATGATAAGCTGCAGGAATGTCGATTTTGCCAAAAACCGAGATATAAGCCGCAAGGTACTGGTCGGAGTAAGGTACCGTTCCAGCGGATGTGGTACCTTCCTATAACTGATAGGTTAAAAAGAATGTATCAGTCTGAGAGGACAGCTGCATCGATGAGATGGCATGCAGATCATTTGCAGACAGATGGGGAGGTTACTCATCCTTCAGATGCAAAAGCGTGGAAACACTTTAAGACGGTACACCCAGACTTCGCTAGAGAGAAACGAAATGTGTATCTTGGTCTTTGCACAGATGGATTTAGTCCATTTGGTATGTCTGGTAGGCAATATTCTTTATGGCCAGTAATCCTAACGCCTTACAACCTTCCTCCAGATATGTGCATGCAAAGGGAATTTTTATTCTTGAGCATTTTAGTACCTGGTCCGAAGCATCCGAAACGTTCTCTTGATGTATTTTTGCAGCCTCTGATAGAGGAATTGGGGCAGTTGTGGTATACCGGGGTTCGGACATATGATTTTGCGAGGAAAAAAAATTTTACAATGCGTGCGGTGCTTATGTGGACAATAAGCGACTTCCCTGCTTACGGGATGTTATCAGGTTGGACTACGCATGGGCGATTGGCTTGTCCATATTGTCTCAATAGGACAGATGCGTTTCAATTGAAACATGGTCGGAAAACAAGTTGGTTTGATTGTCACCGCCGATTTCTACCGATTCACCATCCATATAGAAGAAACAAGCGGTTGTTTAGAAAGAACAAAGCTGTTCGTGTTCCTCCTCCTGTTTATCTTTCCGGGGAAGATCTAGAAGCAGAAATTGATCATTATGGTGCACTGGAAACAGTCAATCGTGGTGGAAATTGGCACACTCCAGCTAATATGGCGGATGGATATGGGGAGCATCACAATTGGCATAAGAAAAGCATATTTTGGAAGCTTCCGTATTGGAAGGATCATTTGCTTAGACACAATCTGGATGTCATGCATATTGAGAAAAACTTTTTTGATAACATCATGCATACAGTGTTAAACGTGCGTGGAAGGACTAAAGACAGCGGTAAGTCAAGACTAGACTTGCCTGATCTTTGTTGTCGGAATGAGTTACATATTACAAGCAATGGGAAAGCACCTGTTCCCATATTTCGATTGGGTGCGGAAGAAAAGTCTGCCTTGTTCAAATGGGCGACATCTGATGTGAAGTTTCCGGATGGGTACGTATCTAATCTAGCTAAATGTGTTGAGAAAGGGCAAAAGTTTTCCGGGATGAAGAGTCATGACTGTCACGTCTTTATGCAACGGCTACTTCCTTTTGCATTTGCTGAACTTCTACCAGGAAATGTACACGAAGCAATTG